>OZ012663.1:80881884-81352488 GCA_963942545.1 Oxycera nigricornis
GCTCGATGAATGAATTTACAAAAAAATCTGATGGTTTAGGATACCATCGTTGCAGGAATGATAATATTACCTATGTAAGACATAGATTATTTTTCCAGGAGAACCTGGTTATAACTTGAGCTTTGAACATAAAAAAGCTTAATATCGATCTGCTAAAGTAAATGGTATAATTTTAAAATTCCATTTAATTAAAATAAGTCATTTGAAATGTACATGCAAACCTTGAAAGAGCAAGCATCACTGCTGTCTTGCAGGTCCAAATAAACGTACGTACTGTCGATTATGTACTAGAAAGGGAAATTAATGGACTTAAAGTTCAGGATATTGATCTTTTAAACCACTGAGAAATGAATCACTGCGGAAATTCTACAATTCGAATGCTGGAACAATATTCACAATTTTTATTATTTTGATAAAAATAAAGTACGTTCTACAAAATGAATCATTTGCAAGTGATATTCCACTAGATAGTTAGAAATGTAGTAACGTAGACAAAACATAATAGCTGGGCTGCTTTCTGAAATGTGTTAAGATAAGAGCAGGCTTATCTTCCTTAAAATATGTCTAATTAAAATTAAGTAAGTTATAATTGAAGTCCTGCAAAAAATGTTATCAAGAAATTTCTAATAATCTCGTTAAAACGTATATCATTATCTTTTGACGGCATTTAGTGATATTAAAATATTCAATGTCAATCAAGTAACTTATTTTATTGACCTTATGAAATTTTTGTCAGAATTTTTTGCTGAATGATAGTATAGTAAAGCCTGTTCAAGCCGGAACCTTAATAAGCCGGAAACCTGGTTACCCGGAAAAAAATCAAGGGTCCCATGCATTTTGTCATGATTTGCATACGAATTGAATCTGTACAAGTTGGAACCTGTTCCACGCGAACTCGGAATACCAAACTTGCGATATTTTGGTCATTTAGAACTTGTACAGCCCGAAATTGTCTTTTTGAAAAATGAGATCAATGAAAGCAGTCTGAAAACTTCTGGTACAAAATTAAAAGTGCTACGTTCGCCTTGCAATGTGGTCGATCCACAACCCCATAAGGGCCAAATATGGGACTGCCCTGTCCCTGTCATGCGGGTAAACGCTGTCTTTTGGGAAATGCAATACGCGGATCGCCACTTCACCCAAACAAGTTATTAATGAACTACAGGCGAGCTTCGGTTTACGTCGTTTTCGGGACCGGGAAAATGACGAAAATGACGACGTAAACCAAAACAACGTATATCGAATCTAACTGAAATGTAGCCCATGGAAATAAAAAACGTGTCTCGCACAAATTTTTTTATTAACGAAAAGCAACATTTATATTAAATCCAACATAAAAAATATCAGTAAGTACAAAATAACATTATTTCAGAAAAATGTGACAAAAAATAAATTTTGTCGACGTAAGTCGAAACTGGGAATTAAAAAGTAAGACAACGTAAATCTAAACGACTTAAATGGGGGAGACGTAAATCAAGGCCCGCCTGGATATTGTTATTAATGAATTATATTGTAGGGAGTAGGTCAATTTAGGCTAGAGGTTTGAATTATATAAATATAGAGGAGATGTATGTACACCTTTGTGTAAAATAATAGCAGTGCCGGTAAATTGGATTAAATTTTCAAAAACAACCAATTCCGTTGTAAGGAACAATATAAAATGTATTCATAATTGTGGCAATACAAATATAGCAAAAAAAAACAAAATCTTTTAAGGTGCCCTTTGCCTCAAATTTCATAATTTTGATAAACATGTTTGAAATGAGCTGTGCAAAAAAATAGCAGTTTTTCAACTTATAACTAATAATGATGCAAAAACATATATTTCAATGTGGGAAAATAGCAATATTAAATTTCTAAATTAATCGTTTATTGTATAGCCCTTGTTGGCTATGACTTTAACACATCAACGTATCATTCACGCTACCAAACTTTGACGTCGTTCCGTGGTAATAGATTTTCATGCAAACTCCACTACTCGCCAAAAATCATTCACTGTTTTCGGCTTTGCTTGAAAAACAGCCGGCTTAACATCAGGCCATAAATTATCTATGGGGTTGAGGTCGAGAGATTGAGCTGGCCAGTCCATAATTTCTATCCTATTGGCCAAAAACCAAGTCTTAGCTAAACGACTGATGTGTTTAGGATCGTTATCTTGAAAAAGGACCCACTTCAGGGTCATCCCTTCTTCCGTAAAAGGTAACATGATATTTTCCAATATGTCTACGTAAATTTTGGTGTCAATCGTGGGTTTGATCCTAAATATGGGGCCAGGGCCGTAAAATGAAAACGAGCCCCAAACAATGATTTTTGCCCCTCGTGGTATACCGTGGATCATGAGAAACATTTGTCGGTCTTCTTATGTATTGTCTCCTTCCCGGACAGCCAAATAATACAACTTGTGATTCATCAGTCCAAAGTATATCCTGAATGGTATATTTTATACTAAAAATAACAAAAAATTTGAAAACTGTCAACCTTCTTTGCCCTCATCGTATCCTAACTGCAAAATTGAAACAAGCTTTTTTCCCGAAAACGAGTTTAATTTACCTCCGCTGCTATTATTTTGCACATTCAAATTACACCTTGTCTCCGAAAATTAGGCGATTCCCCCAATCAATGCTGACGTTTCAACTAAACAATTATGTAAAACATCTGGCAAATTATTTTCATCGATCATAAACAGATGACTCTGGTATGCGATCGAAATTTATGTTGTAATTCCAAAAATATAACGCTTCAAGTGTGCACTGCTAATATTTTGCACACAGGTATACGTTAAGGATATTGGATTAGATAGCTAAGTAGGAAGTAAGGTTTTTATGGAGAATGTTCCTGACCGTGCGCGCGAGGCTTCGTAATTTAAGTATCTTCAACAGCAAAATGCATTACAGTCAACGTCACAGACCCTGCAGATAAGTTGCCAGCAATCACAACAACAAACAACGCTCACACAATCGCCGCAACAGATCCAAATCCAGACTCCGGCCGGTCTGAGATACGCCAATGGAGTGCCTGTGATACCCACAACCATTGTCACTTGCAATTCACCATGGTTAACGACTGCCACGACTATTTCACCAGCACTCCAACCACATCCCACAAGCAACAGTCACAGCATCCTCCCTTCCCCCCACTCCGAGATGCAACGCTCTGACCAAACCCACGAAGCTGAAATCGCCAGCTGACGTGCGTCCCCAAAACCGGTCCCAAAGCTAGGAAGGCTTCGAAGGGCTCAGCAAACTCGTCGTCGATACTGCAAGAACGGGATCGGCGGATCCTTCTCATATCGCCGAGAAAACAGCTGGCGGGATTATTCTGTGCGGAGCTTGAGTTGTGGAAAGCAGATACGTAGGTGTACAGGTGGAAAAGACGGAAAAACTCGTTTTGGAGTTGGAATGCAGCTCGAGAATTGGGATTGCGGACTAATTGGGTTGAGTTGTTTGGTGCTGCTCGGAGACGGGGAAGCAACTACGAGGAAGATGTCGACGACGTAGCTGTTCGGTGCTAGGCGTTTGGTGGTGGACTAGCCGCTCGAAGAAAATTGGACTGGACCTCGACGACGATCATAAGGAGGACGGCGGACAACAGGCGACGGAAGTAGGTTTAAGGAGACGGAGCAAAAATTGTAAATAGGTATAAGTATGGAAAAAACGAGGGTCCCATGCGTTTACTCATGATTTTCATACGAATTGAATCTATATAAGCTGGAACCTGTTCAACGCGAACTTGGAAGAGCAAACTTGCGATATTTTAGTCATTTGGAACCTGTATAGCCCGGAGTTGTCTTCATGCAAAACGAGATCAATAAAAGCAGTCTGAAAACTTCTGGTGAAAAATTAAAAGGTCGTAAGCGAATAGGTATACATTAGATAACAGCTCATCTAGGGTGAAAATCCCGGCAAGAAATGGTTATGTACTGTTATTGTTTCATTCGGCGGATAGGTTTTTGAGCGCTTGATTCTTGAAATCAGTTTCAGAATCCAGCTGTGTTTACTTTGCTTTGATTTTGAGTTTTTAAGAACGGTGAATCTTTCTTTTGATGAAATTGCTCATTTGAATTTAACATACAAATGTATGTATGTACATGTTGTACTGTGTTTAGGTTTGAGTACGTACGATTATAAGCTCTGACGCAAATTTTTACAGTTCTGAGTATACAGTGTAAAGCGTAAGCAGGTAACATATTTTCGCATGCATATTATTGATTGTTCGCATTTTATGTAGGTGAAAATGAAGACATTGAGCTTGAAGGAAAAAATTGCGCTCATCGAAAAACATGAAAAAGGTGTTGCTGTGAGAACATTGCAGCAGAAGTACGACTGCGGTAAATTTAAAGGCCAATGGTTGGCGGGTGCTAGTACGTGGATTAAAAGGCGTCTTAAAGAGACAAGAAATGAAGACGTAAACACACGTGTGTATAAATGGTTTTGAAACAGATGATAAGAAATTAAAAGTTGATAAAGGACTATGACATAAAAGATATTGCCAATGTAGATGAGACTGCGCTATTTTTTCGCGTTTTCCCAGACAAAATCCTTCAGTTAAAAGGAGAAAAATATTATGGTGGAAGCATTCGACGGAAAGACTAACTCTTCTTTTGTGTGCCTTTACTGACGGATCTTTTGAAAAGCCCTTGATTACCGGGTCAGCTAAGAAACCACGTTGTTTCCGTCATATAGACACAAGAAATTTCCAGTCATCTGGGAAGCAAATCAGAAGGCGTGGGTGACATCTATGATAATGAAGGAGGGGCTTATTGAATCCAATGAAAAAATGAGTGCACAAGGCCGCCAAATCTGCTTATTTCTTGACAACACCACTTCACATCCAAAGATGATTCTGTCGAACATAAAATAGATATTCTTCCCACCAAACATGATTAGCGTGTGCCAACCATTAGATGCAGGAATTATCCAAAATTTCAAGATTTAATATCGAAAGCAAGTGCTTACACATCTTATTTCTAAAAAGGATACTTGCAACAGTGTTCACGATTTGGTTAAATCAATATGCTGTCTGGATGCAATATACTGAAGCCAAGCAGCTGTTGTGAAAATTTCATCAGAATGTGTTAAAAAATGCTTCAAAAACTGGGAATTTAGCATTGATATCAGTGTTGACGAACATGGTGTTAACGCTGATGAGATTCTGGCTCTACTTCTGAGAGCTGATGTTAAAGATTCCTCAGCCACAAAATATGTAAATATCGATTCTAATGTACTAGCCAAACCAGAAAGCATCGAAGATTTTGGAGATTTGCAATTGAGTGCAAATATTTCTTCAGACGACGAGACCGAACGCCAACATACCAAATCGGAAGCTAGCTAGCTAGCTAGCTTTACAAGCATTGTAAATAACTCAAAGTTATGCTACAGAAACTGGAAACGCAGCAGTACTAAACTACATAGCTGTTTTTTGGAGGCTTAGATGAATTTTTTTTTACTTGCAAAGGGTCACTTTCGATTGCCTGTTGAAAGCATAGCTGCTATCAAAAGTCAAATCGAAAGTGACCCTTTCCACGTAAAAAAAATAGACCACTATCCTTTACTTTTTTCATCGTTGGGATGTATGTATATATAATAAATTTATAATAATGCCTATATGTATGTTTTTGTTAGCTTTGATATGAACTATTTGCTACATAAGTAGTTTAAGCTTTAATTCATAATATAAAAAACATTACTTACATATAGTATTGCTCATATTAAATACATAAAGTAAATTGAATAAGATCATATTTTTGTTTTTGAAGGCCTCTTACAAGCCGGAAACCTGCCAAGACGGAAAACTTTTCCGGGTCCCATCGCATTCAGGTTTGAACAGGTTTTACTGTATTTAAAATTGCTGGATGCTCTTCAATTGTACGTTGGATAAAATTGATATCACGAAAAGATAAGTGGTAAGCATAATGTATTGTAAGACAAAACCAAAAAGCATGACCGGCTGCTATTTTTGCGAACATAGCTGAGGCTGCAGACTCTGCAGAGCTTAAAAGTAGAGAATCTGACGCAGTTACGAATCTATCGGCTTCGTATAAGTGTTCAATGATTGTAATAAAGTGTGGAAGTGAACTGTATAGACGGATGATCACAATTTTGACTTGAAGCCTCGCAAACTCAAACAAGCCGTGAAGTGCGACCCTTGAGGCCCACACGGTCAACTTCCCAGTAATATCTACATAAATATTAAAAAAATTTAAACAAAATTATAATTATGAAAATAATACTACTTTAAATAATAAAAATGTACCTCTCATAACAGTAATTGAAATGACTTAATATTAATCGTATCATCCACGGGGAGCGTCCATTGATTATGTTGGTAAGGGGGATGATTGAATATTCACGCGGATTAATCGGAGGGGAGGAGGTTACAAAGCCTTTTCTACGTTATTTGTTACTTTCATATCGATGCTTGAAGGAAGGAAGGCGTGGTGGACATTTTAAATAATTGTGTTCAAAATCTCCATGACTTCGGCATAATCATTGAGTTTGTATTTTTTACGATTTTACAACTATCAGGCTAATACTTATTTCTTTTTTTCAGTTGGCCGTGAAAACATTAAATGTGCAGTCAATCATCGGTTTAATTGCATGTAAAAACTAAAAAGCAATACGAATGGTGATGGAGGCAGTAATTGAAATCTTACGAACACTAAAGAACAAAACTACTAAAAATTACAATTTTTTATTTGATGAAAGCTTTTTGAAGCATATGATCTTGCAAAGTATTGACTACAAAACATTTTACCATTCAAAGCGTTCATTACCACAAATGCAAATTTGATTAAAAAAAATTTGGTTTTCGAAACGTAAGCAGGATTTATAAAATCAAAACACGGCACTGTAAAAAAAATTCAAAATCTGCTCAAATTATGCAAATACTAATAAACTTCGACTTAAAAATATGAATACTTTTTACATGGTGACTTTGAATGATTTTTTTATTATTAATTGTAATTGTACTTGTAGTGTAATACAAGCCACAACAAACAAAACAATACATTGCCATCTGATAACCCGGCACGAGTCAAAGCATTGTGAGTCAGGCTTTGTGGGTATATCCCGAGTCCAATTACAAATAATGAAATTAGAGCGACTCAGCAAAACAATTGAAGACTAACAATTTGCACTGGGAACGAGTTCAGTATGGCATAACAATGAAAATGATCCTAAGTTGTTGGCATTTTATTGCTTACATCTGCAGTAAGATTCTTGAAGCCAATAAACTACACTTTATTGCTTGCACTTGCATTTTTTGAGCATGGGAAAATATTGGAAATAGATTTAGGTCAGTAACATGTAAATAATATTTGATTAGTTAGTAAGTTGTACATAAGCAATATTTTTGTATAAAAGTAGCAAGATTAACTGAATAAATTAACATTCATACAAGTGAATTTGGACTGCCTTCATCGGCATCCTTTTCACATTGATTGTTCATTGCGGCGTTTGCGCTGTGTTAGAAATATAGGCAGCTCACGCATGCCAACAGCTTTGGCGCTAGACGCCGATATTTAGGTGAGCCCCTCCTTTCCCTAAGTAAAAATCACAATGGCCCATAACAAAGCGTATTTCATGGCGATCCTGCCCTCCTATTTCATGGCGATCCTGCTATTTTATGGCAAACCTGCCGACTCGAAACCTAAATCAAGGCGATTTTGCACATTTGATGCTGAAAGTTTCTTACTAAAAATAAGGGAAAAAAAATTAAATTTGTACGTAGACGACTAACGCTGCGAGAAAAAATGAAATTTCGACGTAAGATAATGGAGATGAAACTTCATCGAAGAATATGGAAGACAATTGCAAATAGGAAGATGGCGAAGATGAAGAAGAATTTGTTGCGTTATTTGCGAGTAAACTTAAAAATCTACTTGATGATGACTAAAGGGTTTACCGGCAACGACCAGGATTTAAAATTGTACACTAATTATTTTAAGTCAAACTTTAATTTTGTATGGACTGAATAAGAATACGTCATTAATTAGGGATTTGTTTTAAACAAATTAGGTAAATTTTACTATAGCATAAAATCATTATGAGAACTCTTATGAAAATTGTACCAAGATACACTTCATGTTCAAAAAAAAAATTGAATTATGAAGTTGATAATGATTGATAAATTTATAGAATTAACTTTTATGTAATTGTTTATTGGAGACGAGCACTGAAATAACACTTTAGTAAAATAAATCATCGATCGTATAAATTTGTGAGATATTGAATTTAGAATTGTGTTTTATACATTCAATAAATATGTTTGCTAACAAATTGACTCAAAATAGCAGCGAAACAAGTTGCCATTATATATTAGAAAAGAAAAATTACATTCTTTCTTTAAATTTAGCTCGAATCATTCGATAAATATGAGAATTTTCAATGATGAATTTTTTTTAGAACGGTATCGTCAATGCTTAAATCGATTCTGTAGATTAGAAATCGTCACACATTAATTATGGTAGATGTAAACTGGCAAAAAGAACCACTGAGATATCAATATATCTTAAAACTTATACTTCAAATTGGAATATATACCACAGAAAATCATTTGGAAGAAACATTTTCAATGACTACAGACGAAATTAATGGCAGCAATATTTCGAAAAAAACTATTCGCTAGGCAAAGCAAGATTGGATTCGATTTACCGATGTTTTATGCTAGTAAATCAGTAGGTAAACATGAGATAAACAATCCTATAATTGAAAAATAGTTACTTGCAATTCACTGGGGAATAAACTTCTGCAGACCATATTTGTACGGCATAAAATTCATTGTGGTGACTGACCACAGACCTTTGGTATCATTATTCACGCACAAGAATCCATCATCTAAACTAACTAGGATTAGATTAGATCTCTCCGATTATGATTTCGAGATTGTGTTTAAGGAAGGAAAAATAAATTGCAACGCGGACGCATTATCACGCATCAAGCTAGACTCAGATATTTTAAAAACAATGATTCCTCCAGAGAGAGACGAAAAAGTCAAAAAAGTTTTGGCAATAACAAGGGGTATGTCTGCAAAACAAAAAAAAAGCAATTTAATAAAAGATACTTCAATAGATGAGCCCGATGCACAAGTAAACCCTGATCAACTTTACGTATGGGATTGCACATCAATATCCGAAGTAAGAAAAGTTAGGAAGTTGAAATTTATATTGCGCAAAAATAATAAATTCGATATCGTCAGAACAAGCGACGAAGTCATTGTATACTGTAGTGATAAAGTTACCGAGAAATACGTTTCCGCTAACGAAAAGCCATCAGCGAGCAATAAGATCGAATGTTAGAATCTGCAACGATGAGTCCAGTGCGATATACGTATCCACCATGGAAAAGTTGTTAGATGGAATTCTCGAGATGAATATATATGAATTAGCGTTATCAAATAACGATGATATCTACAAAATAATAAGTAAAGAAGATTTCAAGAATATAATTAATATGTTGCAACAAAGAAAAAAATATGAAAGTCGCGCAAAACTAAGTATAATGTTATATGAACCCCCAAAGAATATAAATAGTCAATTGATACAAGAATATCATAACACGCCACACGGAGGACATCTGGGAGTTAGAAAAACACAATTCAAATTGAAGCAGAGATATTGCTGGAAAAACATGAACAGCATTATTAAAAACTATGTTAATCATTGCACACAATGCAAAGTGAATAAACAAGTGCGACACACCAAGGAGAAAATGTTTAAAACTAATACCCCAAACACTAGCTTTGAAACAATAGCCATCGATGTAGTAAAACAAAAACGTGTCATTAAACTGGTAAAGTCAAATCCAAGCAAATTAAAAATAAATGATTTGGTACTCTTGAAGAAAGAAAATAAAATAAAATTAATGTCAACAATATTAGATGCATATTTTGAAATTACATGTAAAGTAAATTAAATATTATATATAATATTAAATTTAGTAACAAAGTAAAAACAAGCCGCGAGGTGCGACCGTTCAGGTCCACACGGTCAACTTCCCAGTAATATCTACATAAACATCAAAAACATTAAACACAATAATAATTTTGTAAATACTACTTTAAATAATAAAAATGAGAGGTATTCAAAGCAGTGACAGGAATGAGTTATTATTAATCATATCATCTACGGGAGCATCCATTGATTACGTAAGGCTTTTGGTGGATGGGGGTAGATTGATTTGATCAATCAATCGGTGGGGACCTTTTCTACGTTATTTGTTATTTTCACATCGATGCTTGAAGGACAAACGAGCACCAGCAAATATGAATGCAGTTTTTGTTATAACGCCCACTGGAGGGATTTTGTCGCGTGATGACCATTTTGAATAATTCCGTTCAAAATTGCCATGACTTCAGCATAGTTACTGAATTTAAAAAATTTCACGATGTTACATCAATCAAATTAATAATTACTTCATATTTCCTATTGGTCTTGAAAACTTTTGAATTTGCACTCAAAAATAGATTCAATTGCATGTAAAATGTAAAATGTAAAATGTATTACAAATGATGATGGAGGAAGTAATTGAAATCTTACGATTACTAAAGATCAAATCGTCTAAAACTACAATTTTTTATTTGATGAAAGCTTTTTGAAGCATATGATCTTGCAAAGTATTGACTACAAAACATTTTACCATTCAAAGCGTTCATTACCTCAAATTCAAATTTGATTAAAAAAAATTTGGTTTTCGAAACGTAAGCAGGATTTATGAAATCAAAACACGGCACTATGAAAACAATTCAAAATCTGCTCAAATCATGCAAATACTAATAAACTTTGACTTAAAAACAATGACAGTAATCAAATGAATACTTTTTACATGGTGACTTTGAATGATTTTTTATTTTTAATTCAATTTGCTTTTGAAATCATGAAAAAAGGGTTGGCTGGTTTCTATTCAAAAATTGATAAGGATTTAGAAATTTTATAATTATTTATTACTGTGTTGTGCACATTTTTGCAGTTTTTTTATTAAATTAAAAAAATACTCAAACGATTTTTTAGAAACGTAAAACCATAATGAAAATGCTAGGACGCGTCGATTGACATCTCAGTGATGCAAATACTGTATTTGGTTCGCGAGATATAGTGAATGACATGAATGACCTTGAAGGTCATGATGACTTAATGATTTTTAATTTTAATTTTATTTTTTTTCATCATCATGACAAAAAAAATTGCTAGTTTTTTTACTACAGCTGTTTATAGTAGCTAAATTTTATAAACATTGATTACTGCGTTTTGAAAATAAAGTCGAAAATTTACTGTTAATGAAGAAAACCTTAATTTTTTGCACTTTTTTAAATAAATTAAAAAACGGCTTCAACATTTTTTTTAAAAAATTTGACAGAATCACATTAATGTTAAAATGCGTCGATTGGCACCTTAACGATGCAAATTCTATGTTCGGTTTGTGAGTTATAGCGCATGACAGCAATGACCATCCAGGGATCATAACAGCAAACCCCCCCCCCCGCCCCGACCGAAATTTCCCAAAACCTGATCAGCTCTTGAAATTGTAAAGGCGCTTCGAGTGACACCTCAACAAAGTCGATACAACTTTGTTTACGTGAGTTATGCTGGTAGAAAAACAATCCGCGAAAGCACGTACGTACATACATACACACAAACATTCATACTTCTTTCGAAAACCACTTAAAATATACTCTAAGACCTCAAAACGTAAAGAAATGTTGAAAATTTCAATTTTGATTTTCGAGGCGATTACAAGAACTTCCCATGTAGTGGGAAATTAATAATATGTAGAATATTTATGTACTTTGACTGATTCACCCAAAATATTGGCAATAAAAATGACTTCGTATTAAACTAGAACCTAAATTATTCGCGAAAAACTCGTTGTTGAGATAATATTCTCCTTTTAAAAATATGCTCAGTATATATTTATCTTTTGGCTTTTGATCATCAATATAGTTTCATAATTCTTTGTTCGATAAAAAGATCTTCAAACTACTCATAAATGGTTAAATTTTACTGTAAATGCAAAAGTTATGTCATTTGTTGGTACACTCATAGATATAATTTCTATGTGTGTGATCAGTTCAACCCTCCATATCATTACATTATTAATTCATTGTTTGCATAAAATGATGTTTTCTCGATATTCAACTTCTTCAGTGGAATCCCCTTTTTGGGAGATGAGAAAACTTAATTTTCTATTTATCATAGTTCTGCGTGGAACAAGTGCGCTTTCGTTTGTTAGGCTAGTGTGTTTGATACAGGATGGCATTTTAAAGACGAACATGGGTTGCAACCATGGTCGATTCTGATAGTTCACTACCAGAATATGAGTGGAATGATCAATATACATCGGTTCTGGGCTAAGCGGAGGCTTAGGTGAAATTTGCAGAGCATTTTGATAAAAACAGTTCCGCTGGAATTAATTTTTATAGTCAAAATTAGACTAGTAGTATAAACCTGTAAACAATCTTTGCGGCTGGTTTTAGAGTTCTGTATAGAAGGTGTTGCTTGAAAACTGAATGAAAACACGATTTACTATGGTGCCCTGAAAAGAAACCGGTGGCTGTGCTTCCATTTGGCTTGCTGTCTTAATGGTGCTGTTTGCATCCTGACCGCAGCAATTGATATTTTTCAATTTTAAATACAGGTGTAATTCCTGTGGAAGATCGGTAGGCTCTCATATAATTAGCGATTTTAGCAGGTCACCTATTCGTCCACGGACAAAAATATTGAACTCCTTGTCGAGGTATGATTACCCTAGAGTTTTTATCGCTTTTGCACATACGTTTATGCATATGATTTTATTCGAAATTGGATTGATAGAATTCTTTTGTTGAATCATTACCTTGCAGGAGGTTGGTCATTCATTACTTAACGATACCGAGGTGTTGCTTGTCTACCTGTTGTAAAATTAGGCAGCTTGAAATTCACTTCGCATTGAGGGGGAGTTTTATTATTCTAACGCGATGTCGACTTGATCGAAAATTTTATTACGGATGTCGTTTTGTATTCAACTTTATCTCGGAGTATGCTTGAAGAGTTCATACAGGGCTAAGATGTTTACTACGCTTTTTATAAAGGAGCCAAACTTTCCTGGAGCCCTTGAAAATTATCTAAGGTTCTTAACGTCATCTGGTATTTTGTTCATATCGAACAGATTACTCATTTGTTCAGCATTTGTTAGCTGGCTAATTTCAAAGATGGGATAGCAATTGGGTTTAGGATGGCGTTTATGAAACGGGAGCATTCATGAGCTAGTAAGCGGACAGTTTTTCTACCATATAACTCACGTAAACAAAATTGTATCGACTTTGTTCAATCGAAGCGCCTTTGCAATTTTAAGAGCTGACTAGTTTTTGGGAAAATTCGGTCGGGGGGGTTTGCTGTTATGACCCCTGGATGGTCATTGCTGTCATGCGCTATAACTCACAAACCGAACATAGAATTTGCATCGTTGAGGTGCCAATCGACGCATTTTAACATTGATGTGATTCTGTCAAATTTTTAAAAAAAAAATGTTGGAGCCGTTTTTTAATTTATTAAAAAAGTGCAAAAAATTAAGGTTTTCTTGATTAACAGTAAATTTTCGACTTTATTTGCAAAACGCAGTAATCAATGTTTATAAAATTTAGCTACTATAAACAGCTGTAGTAAAAAAACTAGCAATTTTTTTTGTCATGATGTTGAAAAAAATTAAATTAAAATTAAAAATCATTAAGTCATCATGACCTTCAAGGTCATTCATGTCGTTCACTATATCTCGTGAACCAAATACAGTATTTGCATCACTGAGATGTCAATCGACGCGTCTTAACATTTTCATTATGGTTTTACGTTTCTAAAAAATCGTTGGGGCCTTTTTTTAATTTAATAAAAAAACTGCAAAAATGTGCACAACACAGTAATAAATGTTTATAAAATTTCTAAATCCTTATCAATTTTTGAATAGAAACCAGCAAACCCTTTTTTCATGATAATGAAATACGATTTGTTAGGGGCCATTGTGATTTTTACTTAGGGAAAGGAGGGGCTCACCTAAATATCGGCGTCTAGCGCCAAAGCTGTTAGCATGCGTGAGCTGCCTATATTTCTAACACAGCGCAAACGCCGCAATGAACAATCAATATGAAAAGGATGCCGATGAAGGCAGTCCAAATTCACTTGTATGAATGTTAATTTATTCAGTTAATCTTGCTACTTTTATACAAAAATATTGCTTATGTACAACTTACTAACTCATCAAATATTATTTACATGTTACTGACCCAAATCTTTTTCCAATATTTTCCCATGGTCAAAAAATGCAATGCAAGCAATAAAGTGTAGTTTATTGGCTTCAAGAACCTTACTGTAGATGTAAGCAATAAAATGCCAACAACTTAGGATCATTTTCATTGTTATGCCATACTGAACTCGTTCCCATTGCACATTGTTAGTCTTCAATTGTTTTGCTGTTGCTGTTTCATTGTTTGTAATTGGACTCGGGATATACCCACAAAGCCTGACTCACAATGCTTTTGACTCGTGCCGGGTTATCAGATGGCAATGTATGAATATTCTTATGTTTGTTGTGCCTTGTATTACACTACACCCTTACCGCTCAGAAGTGTTGTGTACTAATTGAGTTATTAGTACAGAATACTTGATAGAAGAAAAAAACATTTAACGGTGTTATTTTTGCTGCATGTGCATTGGTCACCTGGGATTTTCCAACTAAAGGTAGGATAAGTATGCTACATTTAAATCCTATATAATTCAAAATATTTTTAGTGAGCTTATGTCTTGTTTTATTACATGTGTTTTTAACTTCCCAGTATATGGGAAGTTCTTGTAATCGCCTCGAAAATCGAAATTGAAATTTTCAACATTTTATTACGTTTTGAGGTCTATAGAGTATAAATAAAGTGTTTTTAGAAAGGGAGTTGTATGTGTGTGTGTACGTACGTACGTCTGTACGTTCGTGGACAGTTTTTCTACGAGCATAACTCACGTAAACAAAGTCGGATCGACTTCGTTAGGATGTCAATCGAAGCGGCTTTGCAATCTTAAGCGCTGATTAGTTTTTGGGACACTTCGGTCGGGGGGATTTGTTGTTTTGCCTCTTTGAAAGTCATTTCTGTCATGTTTTATATCTCGCGAACTAAACATACGATTTGCATCATTGAGGGGTCAATCAACGCTTATAAACATTTGCTCGAAGCTATCAAATTTTGGAAAAAATTGTTGGAGCCGATTTTAATTTAAAAGAAAAAAGTGCAAAAAATAGATTTTTTGTCATAAACACTAAATTTTAAACCTGATTTGCAAAATATAGTAATCAATGTTTATAAAATTTATATACCGCAAACAATGTTTGTAAAAACTTTTGGTCATGAATAAGTAAATAATTCAATTAAAATTAAAAAACCATTAAAAGTCATCATCATTTTTGTTGATATTAAAATAACCAGCTAAACCCCACAACCCCACTAAATGATTTTTGTTATATCTGAATGCCAAAAATCGTTACATAATTTAAACAAACAAATTCAATACAAAAATTCTTTTCAAAATATGCTCATTTAAAAAAATTATTTCCAATTCAATAAAGATTAGACTTTGAGTACAATTTTTACAATGACTTGATCAAAATTCAATTCCCATATTCTGTGAGCAAAAGACATGCTTTTCTTTAGTTACCGCTTTTGTTAATACATCGGCGACCATGTCACTTGTACCAATGTGGGTCACTCGAATTTGGGCATCGGTACACTTCTGACGAATAAAATGATGTCTAACGTCAATATGCTTACTACGTGAACGATAAGCGTCGTTTTCAGTCAAAAATATTGCGCTGCGATTATCACAAAATATTTCTGTTGCCTTGGTTAGCGGCCAAAATTCGTTTTCCAATTGTCTTAGCCATAGACATTCTTGCGTTGCAGTCGACAAACTCATATATTCAGCTTCCTTTGTGGATAGAGCAACTGTTTGTTGACGACGGCTGTTCCAAGAAACTGCTCCACCGTTTCGTTTAAAAACATACCCAGTACATGAACGTCGACTTTCGAGTTCACCAGCAAAATCAGCATCAGCAAAGCCAACCAAGTTTGAATCTCCTTTGGTGAATTTCAATTTGGCTTTTGATGTACCATTTAGATATCGTAAGATTCGCTTTACTGCAATCCAGTGTGCTTTACCTGGATTATTGTTAAAACGACTTACGTTGTTTACTGCAAAAGCGATATCAGGGCGCGTTCCCTGCGACAGGTATAAAATGCTTCCAATAGCTTCCTGAAATGGCACAAATTGCATTTCCAATTTTTCTTTATTATCTTTTGGTGACATTTCATTCGTCAGTTTTTGATTTATATCAACTGGTGTTGAAACTGGCTTAGAATCACGCATACCAAAACGTTCCAGCATTTCATTAATGTGTGTCTCTTGATCCAAATATATAACGTTATTTTCTCGATCGCGAGTGATACGAATGCCAATACAATTTTTAGCTTCACCAAGATGTTTCATTTTAAACTGCTTCATTAATGTTGATTCTAGATCATTTTTCATTAGCTTATCATTCCAAAATATAAGTAAATCGTCAACGTATAAAGCAATGAAAATCATTGAGTTGCCAGAAATTCTAAAATAAATGCATGGATCAACCTGAGATTGTGTATATTCAGCATTCAGCAGTGTTTTTCTCAGCTTAGTATTCCACTGACGACTCGCTTGTTTTAATCCATACATTGCTTTTGTCAGTTTACATACTCTATTGGAACCGTCACTGAATTGTTCTGGTTGATGCATATATACCTCTTCGTCTAAGTGGCCTTGTAAAAATGCAGTTATGGCATCCATTTGCTCGATCTCTAAGTTGAACTGAACTGCAATTGAAAACAAATACCGAATTGAAGCGTATCTTACGACCGGTGAAAATGTTTCTTGAAAGTCTATCCCCTTCTTTTGTGCACAACCTTTAGCCACAAGCCTCGCCTTATGACGAATAACATTTCCATCGTTGTCTGTTTTGGATTTAAATATCCATTTACTTGAAATTGCCCTCTTATCCTTTGGCAATTCACATAAAATCCACGTTTTATTCTCAATTAATGAGTCAATTTCACTTTTCAAGGCTTCTTGCCAATGAACTGCATTTGAGCCGTTTAATGCTTCATGAACAGTAGTTGGGTCAATTTCGTTTTTGTTCATCCCACACATATGCGTGACAACTCCTTCAAATTTACGTGGTTTCGGTACACGATTCGAACGACGTGGAGTATTAATGTCTGATTCACTAATTAAAGTGTCATCGTCGTGTCTTTCAATGCTTTCATCAGGGACATAATCAGGATCTTCTTTATCGCCTTTTTCAAGCCATTTTTTATTCACTTTGGGTTCATATTCCCCCACTGAATCAAAACAATCGTTCGCTGAACCGATCGCTGTGTTTTCTGAGCTTCGTTTGTGTAAGTCACTCATTCCAACTACGATATTTGATGTACTTTCAATATCGTTTTCCATAAACACGACGTCACGACTATGAAACGGCTTTAAGCTGTGTGGATCTAATAAGCGGTAGCCTTTAGTTGCCTCACCATAACCAACGAATATCATTAGTTTTGCCTTTGGTTGCCATTTGGTTCGTTTTTGCTTCGGAATGTGCATCATACATTTACTTCCGAAGACACGTAAATTCGCAACGTTCGGTTTCACTCCTGACCAAGCTTCATGTGGAGTTTTGTCTGTTAAACCTGATGCCACAGAACGATTGATCAAATAAACTGCTGTGTTGACTGCTTCAGCCCAAAAACTCATACCAAGTTTGCTATCAAACAGCATACATTTTGCACGTTCCACCACGGTCCGATTCATTCGTTCAACCAAACCGTTTTGTTCTGGGGTATATGGATTCGATTTTTGATGTTGAATACCATTAAACTTTAACACATTGTCAAAATCGGTGTTGCAAAATTCTTTACCATTGTCTGTTGGAAAAACTTTTATTTTTCGGCTATGTTGATTCTCTACCAACGCCTTGAATTCCTTAAACCGCCTAATTGCTTCACTTTTGTGACTCAAAAAATATACAAATGCCATTCTCGTAAAATCATCGACGAATAGCAAAAAATATCTCGCACCTCCAATTGATTTATGCTCCATCGGGCCGCACAAATCTGCATGAACTAAATCCAACACTGCCTGCGCTCTTGTGCCATTCGATTTAAACGGGTTTCGACTTTGTTTTCCCTCGCAACAAGGAACACAATTAAGTTTGTTGTTTAATTTACCTCCTAGTTTTATTCCATTGACGATTCCCTTTTCCATTTTCAATAAATCTGCGTCATTTATATGGCCAAATCTACGGTGCCACAAGTTTGAAGTTGAATTGCCATTTGACGTGAGAAAACATCTACTACGCTCTGCTACTCGAACTTTGTGTACATCCAATTTGTACATATTATTTATCAACTTCGCGGTGCCAACTAATTCTCTTTTATCATTATAAATCCGACATCCTTGATTATCAAATGAAACACTGTTGCCATTTTTGACTAACTGGCTGACTGATAACAAGTTGGTTGTTAAATTCGGCACAAATAGTACATTATTCACTGTAACATTGCATATTTCATTACCAACACTTGTTTGTATGTCAATGTTACCCACACATTCAATCGATAAATTTGAGTCATTTGCCACTTTGATTGCACGAACATGAGCGTTTGATTTATTTTTCAGCCATTCATCGCGTACTGTTAAATGTGCTGATGCCCCTGAGTCTATATACCAATCAGATTTGCTAAAATTTTCCGTTAAAAACACAGTACAAAATGCGCCCTTCGTTTTCAAACTGGATTTTTCTAATTTATTACCTTTAATGGTATCGGCTCTAAACTTTTATCGGACTGGGCATTGTGATCGCGTATGACCAATTTGCGAACATTCGTAACATCTTATTGGTTTTTTATGTTTAACTATCCGTTTGCTTGCAAATGCTGATTCAACTTTTTCACCTTCGTCGGAATCAAGTAATTTAGTTCGAACAACATCAGCCGTAATGGCGATTCCAGAATGCTCGATTGCTATTACCATTGGTAAATATTTCGGTATGGGTAAACCGGCCAACAGCAATGATCCAATCCATTCGTCAGTAATTCCTAGACCAGTACCTTTTAACTTTTGAGCTGTATCTATAACGTGTGAAATGTAAGCTTCCATTGTCGGGAAATCGTCCAATTTTGCTGATATTAAAGCACGCACCAAAGAAATTTTCCTTGTTAGACCTTGGTCGTCGAACATCCTTTTAAACGTTATCCAAATCTCTTCCGCATTTTTAGCGTATTTAATATGCGTGAACAAGGATGGATCCACTGATAGAACCAGCTTCGATTTCGCCTCCGCTACTTTAACTGTGTCTGTTTCCTTACCGTTAATTGTGTTTTCCAAACCATCGATCGCGAACGCCCAATCAGAGTAATTAACACGACCTTTTAATTTCGGAATACTCGCGAGAAAATTCGCCATGGCAATTAACTTATTGAAACCAGATATCGAAAGAGCCTGCGCGTGCAAAGCAATCAAAAATAACTTGCAGTTAATGGAGCAACCCGCGCGCAACTGGGCCCATAACCTGTTGATATTAAAATAACCAGCTGGTTCAAAGGTTGGTACAAGACTAACTTTATTCAATAATACTTATGACTAGAATATTTACATCATGGTGTGAGTATTACATTGTTGTCATATTATCAGAGTGAATGTTATTCTCAACAATTTTCAAGGTCATTTTTAATCATTCACTATATCTCACGAACCAGCTATAATATTTGCATTATTAAGGTGTCAATAGACGTGTATTAGCATTTTTGCGATGTTTTCAATATTATAAAAATTCGTTTCAGCCTTTTTTATTTAATAGAAGAAAATACGAAAAATTAAAGTTTTTTCCATAAAAATTATTTTTTTTTAACCTGACCTGCTCAACATATTAATAAATGTTTATAAAATTTATACATTCTTATCAGTTTTTGAAGAGAAACTGACAAAACCTTTTTCCATGATTATAAAAAAACTAAATTAAAAATAAAAACCCATTCAAAGTTATCATGTAAAGAGGGTTCATACGAATGATATTACTTTATATCTTTTATTCTAAAGAGATTGTAGTAAATTCAATCAAAGTTTAAAAATATTTGCAGTGTTTCTACAGTCTTTTAATTAAAAAAAACCGCTTAAATTTTGAATACCAACAAAATTTCAATCAAATTTGCATTTGTGGTAATCAACGCTTTGAATGGTAAAATGTTTTGTAGTCAATACTTTGCAAGATCATATGCTTTAAAAAGCTTTCATCAAATAAAAAATTGTAGTTTTAGACGATTTGATCTTTAGTAATCGTAAGATTTCAATTACTTCCTCCATCATCATTTGTAATACATTTTACATTTTACATTTTACATGCAATTGAATCTATTTTTGAGTGCAAATTCAAAAGTTTTCAAGACCAATAGGAAATATGAAGTAATTATTAATTTGATTGATGTAACATCGTGAAATTTTTTAAATTCAGTAACTATGCTGAAGTCATGGCAATTTTGAACGGAATTATTCAAAATGGTCATCACGCGACAAAATCCCTCCAGTGGGCGTTATAACAAAAACTGCATTCATATTTGCTGGTGCTCGTTTGTCCTTCAAGCATCGATGTGAAAATAACAAATAACGTAGAAAAGGTCCCCACCGATTGATTGATCAAATCAATCTACCCCCATCCACCAAAAGCCTTACGTAATCAATGGATGCTCCCGTAGATGATATGATTAATAATAACTCATTCCTGTCACTGCTTTGAATACCTCTCATTTTTATTATTTAAAGTAGTATTTACAAAATTATTATTGTGTTTAATGTTTTTGACGTTTATGTAGATATTACTGGGAAGTTGACCGTGTGGACCTGAACGGTCGCACCTCGCGGCTTGTTTTTACTTTGTTACTAAATTTAATATTATATATAATATTTAATTTACTTTACACGTAATTTCAAAATATGCATCTAATATTGTTGACATTAATTTTATTTTATTTTCTTTCTTCAAGAGTACCAAATCATTTATTTTTAATTTGCTTGGATTTGACTTTACCAGTTTAATGACACGTTTTTGTTTTACTACATCGATGGCTATTGTTTCAAAGCTAGTGTTTGGGGTATTAGTTTTAAACATTTTCTCCTTGGTGTGTCGCGCTTGTTTATTCACTTTGCATTGTGTGCAATGATTAACATAGTTTTTAATAATGCTGTTCATGTTTTTCCAGCAATATCTCTGCTTCAATTTGAATTGTGTTTTTCTAACTCCCAGATGTCCTCCGTGTGGCGTGTTATGATATTCTTGTATCAATTGACTATTTATATTCTTTGGGGGTTCATATAACATTATACTTAGTTTTGCGCGACTTTCATATTTTTTTCTTTGTTGCAACATATTAATTATATTCTTGAAATCTTCTTTACTTATTATTTTGTAGATATCATCGTTATTTGATAACGCTAATTCATATATATTCATCTCGAGAATTCCATCTAACAACTTTTCCATGGTGGATACGTATATCGCACTGGACTCATCGTTGCAGATTCTAACATTCGATCTTATTGCTCGCTGATGGCTTTTCGTTAGCGGAAACGTATTTCTCGGTAACTTTATCACTACAGTATACAATGACTTCGTCGCTTGTTCTGACGATATCGAATTTATTATTTTTGCGCAATATAAATTTCAACTTCCTAACTTTTCTTACTTCGGATATTGATGTGCAATCCCATACGTAAAGTTGATCAGGGTTTACTTGTGCATCGGGCTCATCTATTGAAGTATCTTTTATTAAATTGCTTTTATTTGTTTTGCAGACATACCCCTTGTTATTGCCAAAACTTTTTTGACTTTTTCGTCTCTCTCTGGAGGAATCATTGTTTTTAAAATATCTGAGTCTAGCTTGATGCGTGATAATGCATCCGCGTTGCAATTTATTTTTCCTTCCTTAAACACAATCTCGAAATCATAATCGGAGAGATCTAATCTAATCCTAGTTAGTTTAGATGATGGATTCTTGTGCGTGAATAATGATACCAAAGGTCTGTGGTCAGTCACCACAATGAATTTTATGCCGTACAAATATGGTCTGCAGAAGTTTATTCCCCAGTGAATTGCAAGTAACTATTTTTCAATTATAGGATTGTTTATCTCATGTTTACCTACTGATTTAATAGCATAAAACATCGGTAAATCGAATCCAATCTTGCTTTGCCTAGCGAATAGTTTTTTTCGAAATATTGCTGCCATTAATTTCGTCTGTAGTCATTGAAAATGTTTCTTCCAAATGATTTTCTGTGGTATATATTCCAATTTGAAGTATAAGTTTTAAGATATATTGATATCTCAGTGGTTCTTTTTGCCAGTTTACATCTACCATAATTAATGTGTGACGATTTCTAATCTACAGAATCGATTTAAGCATTGACGATACCGTTCTAAAAGAAATTCATCATTGAAAATTCTCATATTTATCGAATGATTCGAGCTAAATTTAAAGAAAGAATGTAATTTTTCTTTTCTAATATATAATGGCAACTTGTTTCGCTGCTATTTTGAGTCAATTTGTTAGCAAACATATTTATTGAATGTATAAAACACAATTCTAAATTCAATATCTCACAAATTTATACGATCGATGATTTATTTTACTAAAGTGTTATTTCAGTGCTCGTCTCCAATAAACAATTACATAAAAGTTAATTCTATAAATTTATCAATCATTATCAACTTCATCATTCAAATTTTTTTTTTGAACATGAAGTGTATCTTGGTACAATTTTCATAAGAGTTCTCATAATGATTTTATGCTATAGTAAAATTTACCTAATTTGTTTAAAACAAATCCCTAATTAATGACGTATTCTTATTCAGTCCATACAAAATTAAAGTTTGACTTAAAATAATTAGTGTACAATTTTAAATCCTGGTCGTTGCCGGTAAACCCTTTAGTCATCATCAAGTAGATTTTTAAGTTTACTCGCAAATAACGCAACAAATTCTTCTTCATCTTCGCCATCTTCCTATTTGCAATTGTCTTCCATATTCTTCGATGAAGTTTCATCTCCATTATCTTACGTCGAAATTTCATTTTTTCTCGCAGCGTTAGTCGTCTACGTACAAATTTAATTTTTTTTCCCTTATTTTTAGTAAGAAACTTTCAGCATCAAATGTGCAAAATCGCCTTGATTTAGGTTTTGAGTCGGCAGGTTTGCCATAAAATAGCAGGATCGCCATGAAATAGGAGGGCAGGATCGCCATGATATACGCTTTGTTATGGGCCATTGTGATTTTTACTTAGGGAAAGGAGGGGCTCACCTAAATATCGGCGTCTAGCGCCAAAGCTGTTGGCATGCGTGAGCTGCCTATATTTCTAACACAGCGCAAACGCCGCAATGAACAATCAATGTGAAAAGGATGCCGATGAAGGCAGTCCAAATTCACTTGTATGAATGTTAATTTATTCAGTTAATCTTGCTACTTTTATACAAAAATATTGCTTATGTACAACTTACTAACTAATCAAATATTATTTACATGTTACTGACCTAAATCTATTTCCAATATTTTCCCATGCTCAAAAAATGCAAGTGCAAGCAATAAAGTGTAGTTTATTGGCTTCAAGAATCTTACTGCAGATGTAAGCAATAAAATGCCAACAACTTAGGATCATTTTCATTGTTATGCCATACTGAACTCGTTCCCAGTGCAAATTGTTAGTCTTCAATTGTTTTGCTGAGTCGCTCTAATTTCATTATTTGTAATTGGACTCGGGATATACCCACAAAGCCTGACTCACAATGCTTTGACTCGTGCCGGGTTATCAGATGGCAATGTATTGTTTTGTTTGTTGTGGCTTGTATTACACTACAAGTACAATTACAATTAATAATAAAAAAATCATTCAAAGTCACCATGTAAAAAGTATTCATATTTTTAAGTCGAAGTTTATTAGTATTTGCATAATTTGAGCAGATTTTGAATTTTTTTTACAGTGCCGTGTTTTGATTTTATAAATCCTGCTTACGTTTCGAAAACCAAATTTTTTTTAATCAAATTTGCATTTGTGGTAATGAACGCTTTGAATGGTAAAATGTTTTGTAGTCAATACTTTACAAGATCATATGCTTCAAAAAGCTTTCATCAAATAAAAAATTGTAATTTTTAGTAGTTTTGTTCTTTAGTGTTCGTAAGATTTCAATTACTGCCTCCATCACCATTCGTATTGCTTTTTAGTTTTTACATGCAATTAAACCGATGATTGACTGCACATTTAATGTTTTCACGGCCAACTGAAAATAAGAAATAAGTATTAGCCTGATAGTTGTAAAATCGTAAAAAATACAAACTCAATGATTATGCCGAAGTCATGGAGATTTTGAACACAATTATTTAAAATGTCCACCACGCCTTCCTTCCCTCAAGCATCGATATGAAAGTAACAAATAACGTAGAAAAGGCTTTGTAACCTCCTCCCCTCCGATTAATCCGCGTGAATATTCAATCATCCCCCTTACCAACATAATCAATGGACGCTCCCCGTAGATGATACGATTAATATTAAGTCATTTCAATTACTGTTATGAGAGGTACATTTTTATTATTTAAAGTAGTATTATTTTCATAATTATAATTTTGTTTAGATTTTTTAATATCTATGTAGATATTACTGGGAAGTTGACCGTGTGGGCCTCAAGGGTCGCACTTCACGGCTTGTTTGAGTTTGCGAGGCTTCAAGTCAAAATTGTGATCATCCGTCTATACAGTTCACTTCCACACTTTATTACAATCATTGAACACTTATACGAAGCCGATAGATTCGTAACTGCGTCAGATTCTCTACTTTTAAGCTCTGCAGAGTCTGCAGCCTCAGCTATGTTCGGAAAAATAGCAGCCTGTCATGCTTTTTGGTTTTGTCTTACAATACATTATGCTTACCACTTATCTTTTCGTGATATTAATTTTATCCAACGTACAATTGAAGAGCATCCAGCAATTTTAAATACAGTAAAACCTGTTCAAACCTGAATGCGATGGGACCCGGAAAAGTTTTCCGTCTTGGCAGGTTTCCGGCTTGTAAGAGGCCTACAAAAACAAAAATATGATCTTATTCAATTTACCTTATGTATTTAATATGAGCAATACTATATGTAAGTAATGTTTTTTATATTATGAATTAAAGCTAAAACTATTTATGTATCAAATAGTTCGCATCAAAAGCTTACAAAAACATACATATAGACATTATAATAAATTTATTATATATACATACATATCAAGCTCTTCCGGCTGGAGCAACTGTCACAACATGTTAACTCCTTTTATCCACGGTGGCGGAATACTTATTTTCTTCAACGTAAATCTTTTCATTTTTAGGACAGCGTCGCAGAGTTACATAGTTTACGATCATTCGAGATTTTCGGTATCGAGGATGCGTTTTTCTTTCCGTCAATTTGACGAGTTTTTTAGATGCTTTCTTCTATCATGGGGCCTCTGTTTGGGTGCCAGTTAAAAACAAGTAGTTCGGATTAAGGTAGAAAAATATTTTGATTAAATCTGTTTTTGACAGCTATTCATTAACATTTAAATTCTTGAAATTACTGTCCAAGGTTTTTTGTGCATGATGGGATTGCCGACATGCTGACGATCTGTCTAAATCGAAACATGGGAAAATATTGCTAATGTTTGCTTGTGAGTTTGAAAAATTGGGAATTAAAAACACATAATCTATAATTTTATAAGTGAGCTGTTCACTTATAATATTTAGTTCTTCCTGCTCGTATATCTTACCATAAAAAATGAAAATCTTATAATAAACTATGAATAGTTGTATTAGTAAAATTTTATTGTACCTTAAATAAACCATGTTCAAGTTGATAAACGCCAAAATTTCCTACGGACTCTCCATCCAATTTACGATATGCCAGATAAGGGCCACGCCGCCTGGGGTTAGTAATAGTCTAGTTGCACTTGAATTGCAAATCCGCAATCAATAAGCATTGTAAGGGTTTGGTTTACCTTTTAAAGTTGCTTGAATTGTGCACCCTCGTGAAGTTTTGATAAATAATAATTAATTTTTGGAGATTTTGATGCTGTTATCGGTTTTTTGGTAATCAACACTAGAAAACAATCCACGACGTGCTAGCAGTCAACGCAACTCAAATTTTGGGGATATGAATATAAGTTGTCCGCAGGACGAATTTTTCTTTATTCCACTTTATTGTTTGTTATAAATATTTGACCAGTCACTAGCTTGGTTGGTTGGTTGTAGTGTCAACGTCCTTTATCCTTATAGTGGTGATGCCTATTAGAGACGTCAACGAGGAATCACTCGGAAGTTGTTCATCTCCTGTTAATTTAGTATTGAAGCCTGCAAAGTTACGAAGCTGTCTGGATGCACGAAAATTTACGGTCAGAGGTGTCTACTTCTTGCTACTCATTGATAAGGTATCACGTATAAAAAAGCAAGCCGAAAATTTGTGCCCAGTTCGTTATCCCGAATATTTTTTTTCCTTGATGGTCACGAATAAGAGAGAATTACCCCAACACTTCTAGAGCAAAATTGAAAATAGCTAGCGAAACGAGTACCTCTGGACCAAGCTATATTACCAGGTTTTTCAGGACAAGGGGGTTTGTGTACAATTGCCAGCATGTCATGTTACTGTTGATTAAGCTACGAAAAGACACACATCGTTATGGGTACCAGACGAACTGATGGCCTCGATAATATAACAAGCACATGATTATCTGGTGAGTGCTCACGGAGGTATCGAAGAAACATTCAAGCAACTTAAAACGTTCTATTAACCACCTATGACCAAACAAGTCACTGAGTATCTCAGTTCATGCAACATCTTTACAAATTTGTATAATTTATGCTCCAATCTCATCGGACCGTACTCTCGAGCTTCTTGAAGCCATGCACGTATTCCTGTCGCTTTTAACCATTGGACAAGTTCCTGCGTTGTAACTACTCCGTGTCACTTTAGCGAAACTCATTGCCATCTACCTGGAGCAGAAGCTCTTCTATTTGATGGAAGCTCCAGAGAAAATTGTCTTGGATAATGAACCCAGATTCTGGAGTCACCTCGTCAACCAGCTCCTAGAAAAGTACGCATTGAGTATTATCTGAGGGATTAGTCAAGCATTTCTGATTGTATTTTTTTTTAACTTTAAAGTTGGAGCCCTTGCCAAGGTTTACACATGTTTTTTGATGTTATGTTTCATGTATATGTACGGTAAATGAAATTTGGAGAATGTTTCGGCTAAAAGTGGCTTAGAAAAGAACTAGGACGAAGGTATTGTCAAATCTTTTCTACGCATTAAGCGAAAAAAATCTTTAAATTAACCCCCTGTTTTATTGTTAAGTGAACCCACAAAGATCAGTGATCAAGCCAGAGAAATAGCCATACATCTCGAAATTTCGTGTGACCTATGTCGAACGGGTTCGCATCTTGCGCTGAAAAAATGAGCTTCAACAGAACATTGTGCTCGGCTGCGGTTTTTAAGCGGATAAATTTTATATCTCAGTCTTTTCATGCAAACGATACTAGATCTGGTGACTGTGCTGACTAATTGGATTGGATTGCTTGGTGCCTGAGACAATTCAAAATAGACAGAATCGGATTACATGATTTCCATGCAGATTAGTTTAACTTGGTTGTTTGGTTGTAGTGGCAGCGCCCTTTATCCAAAGGTGGCTCACTTAGGCCACGATAGGCCCATTGTGGTACCACAGAATATTAGAGCGGCACTAGAACCTGCGGGATGACGAGAACCATCCAGACTTTCGAATAAAGCCAGCTATGCAGCCAATGTGTAAATCAGCTACTTCCGTTCCTTCCAGGAAGGGCGAGTCTAAGATTTGCATGCATTTACTGGACAGTGCTGGGCATCTGCAAAAAAAGTGTTGGATTGTTTCTTCATCATCCTCTGAACAACTTCGGCAGAAATCATTGAAAGGGACACATAATCTTTCTGTGTGTCTGCCGATCAGACAGTGTCCCGTCAGTACGAAAACGATGAACCTCAGGGTTTCAAGGCTTGTGTTGCGTGCCAAGTTGGCCTGGTTGTGTTGCAGGTTTCTTCGAGCAGCCAGGCCCAATTCGCAGCCTCCACGTAGTACTGCTTGAATCCTAGCTATATGGAGGCTAGAGGTTGGCCAATTTGGGGGGTAAGTATATACACCTGAATTTAAGTGCCAGCTCTCGCTAAGGCATCTGCTTCGCAGTTTCCCGGCATATCACTATACCCCGGTACCCAGCAAAGAATCACTTCATATTGAAGTGACATCGAGTTCAGTTGTGAGCAGCATTCCATTGCAATTGTGAATGAGGTATATACGCTGGATAGTGAATGGATAGCAGCTTGTCTGTCAGAAAAGTTATGGAAATGTTCTGATTTCTCAGCCAGTCTACTGCCCTATCAACCGCAATGACTTCTCCCTAAAAGACACTGTAGTGGTCTGGTAATCGGAAGGATAGATTCAGGCCTAGCTGTTCTGAGAACACGCTACGCCAACTCTTCCATCCATTGTTGATCCATCAGTGTAGATTTCGTCCAATTCTTGTATCCCACCTCCTTCTGTGGTCCAGTCCACCTATTCGGGATGACTGACCTGAAACCATGGTGAAAACAGGGAATCGGAGAAGTGAGGTCTACTTTTCCTGGCATTGCTCCTTCCTTCCAAAGTATTGTGGAGTGACCAATGTTCCCCACATGCCAGAGTCGTAAGAATTTCCACCAAACCGCAGAGCACTTGGCCTGCTGTCTCGTAAGTAGCTCAGTCGGGAGCCAATTTAATATCATAAATAAAGCCTTTGTCGGGGTGGTGCGTAGAGCCTCGGTAATTGCAATAGCTGTAATCCTTCTGACCCAGGTTTAAATTTGATATTTTCACCATATCAGGCCACCACATAACTGTGCCATACAGAAGGATTGGTTGCACTATCGCCGTATAGAGCCATAATACAATTTTGGGTTTCAATCCCCACCTTTTCCCAATAGCTCTTTTGCAGCAGTAGATTGCGCATGCATCCTTGCGTGCTGTTTCTGCTGTGTTCGCTTTCCATGCGAGTTAAGAGTCCAGAATTAGACCTAAATATTTGACCTGATGAGATGGGTTGAGACTTATCTCATCAAGTTTAGGTGGGACAAATCGTGGAATTTTGTGCCTTTTTATGAAGAACATAAATTTCGCCTTCTGCGGAATAATCTTTAGGCCACACTCTTTGCTCCATTTGGTAAGAATACCTAGGAGAAAGTTTAGTCTCAAATAGGGTGTTAACGATTTTGCCCGATATTGCTTTCGCAACTTCGTCGGCATAGGCTACGACTTTGCAGCCAGTCTGTTTTTGACAGGAGTTTGTCCACCACTAAGTTCCATAGAAGAGGTGATAGCATCCCACCTTGTGGGAAGCCACTCCAAATCCTCGTTTTTAAGGTTCTGCTGCCTAGTGTGGAGTTGATATTCCTGCTGCTTAGCAGTGGTCCAATGAACCCTATCAGATTGTCATTGGCGTTGCTTTCCCCTCGTGCTTTGCCAATAGCCTTATGGCTGACATTATTAAAATTTCTAGAAAAACCGCTTGCATGTATTCTTTGACGCTTAGTGATTTTTCGATGTAACTGTTGAGCAAGTGAAGAGCTGTTTCAACCGACCTACACAAAAGTGTGTATGCGTGCTTCATATTCGAGAGTGGTTTCAGAACAGCTCTCAGATGGATCTCTATCAGTCGTTCCAGAGCTTTCACCAAAAAAGAGGTGAGGCTGATAGGTCTATAATGTTCGGTTAGAAGTTGGATGTCTTGTCCGCTTTGGGTGTGAAGACTATTTTAGCTTCTTTCCACCACTGTGAAATGTAAGCCATCCGTACACATGCTTTGAAAATAGCATTCAGTCATGGCAATGCTATATTCATACCCTGCTGCATCTCAATAGGTGAGATGTTGTCAGTGCCAGGGGATTTAAAGGGTTGAAATGAGCTGATTGCCTGTCATTTATAGGCACAGTTTCTAGCTTACACTGTTGCTACTCTAAAGGCTAAATTATTTTGTCCGCTATTTCCACAAATCGTCTTTGTTTCATTAAATTGAAAAGAAGTACAGTAATTCAGTACAACAAGTTACAGCGTTGACAAAAATTACAATGAGTGACCAAATTTTATTACACACCTCTATCCTTCCATGAACTAGCCATCAAAAATGGAAGGACGGAGGGCAGATCATCTGTGGCAAAACATATAATTGAGGAGGAGGATTGTCAAACTCAAAATGTTTGATAATGGTACACAAATGGTCTCAACTGGTTGCGTATGAGAGTTTGATGATAGCAAGAATCCCAGAATCAAAACTCTTGAATCATGATCTTGGGAACGGTTTTTCGGAGCTAATTAAACTAATCATTTATGATAAAGTTAAGCAAGGGCTCAGGTAAAGACCTGAAGACCTAATAAGCAATAAGTTTAGGATATTTAAGATAGATTATGCCACATTCTTCTTCAGAGACAGTGTAACACTAAAGGAGGGCACAACTAATGTCCGAAATATATATTTGTTATAAATAAAGAAATCGTGTATAAGGAGTAGTATCTGTTATTTACAACTGAGGTACTTATAGAGTCGCGCAGGCTCCAGGCATCAATGCCTGAAGTTTGTGTACGTATGCATCATTGAAAGAATGACGCATAGAAGTCATCTGTCGGTTACAAAAGGGCTGCTTCGATATTTTCTTTTTATTTATGCAGGACTGGACAACTGAAACTTATCTTTGAGGTCCGTGCGGTTGTTCTTATTTTCTTATATGCCAGCCACGTTCCCTCCACACATGTTGAGACGAGAAGAGTTGCTTCGATTAGGTCGGCTAGAATGGTCGGGTTCACGGTCACAGTATTGACCACTTCACCTGTATTGCCAACTTGGTTGGTTTGAGGACTGCTCATTGTTTTGGTGATAAATTGATTCGATTAGAATATTGATTACGGAATTTATGTCAAGTTAGGAAGTGAGAGTGGGTCAAGTCTAGGGAATTCATGCGTGCGAAGAATGTTGCTCCCAAGTCTATTTCGGTGATTGTGTAGTCTTGCTACATATTTTGCAGTATTGCTAACTTCTTGCCTCATCATTTTGAGTCCTGAATATTGTTGAACTATATCGATTTTAACATGGCAAGGGGTTCCAAGTATTGACCTGTTTATTTTGGTTTGCATTCTCTACAGAATTTTTACGATGATTTTTTTAGCCGATCGCGAAATCGCTTTATATATCATGGCTTTTTTGTTCAGATTTAGTCAAGATTTTCCATGTAATAACTAGTGTAGTTTTTAAATTCGATTAGTATATACTCTTTCCTCATTTCAATGTGAGTTTTCCTGGTTATTTGTTTTAGATTCATTGATTTTAATTTTCCATTTGGTAGTCCATTCTTTAGTATGGATGGCGTAGAACTCCAATTCTCTCCTTGCATCAAAGAGAGTTTTATTGGTGTGGAGTATTGATTAGGTAAGTAAAACTAATTGAGTCTTTAAAAATACGAAAAATACGTCTATCGAGGTTTTGACATATTTTTTTTTTGAAATTTAGGGGGAAGATGAATAGAATTGCTAGTTTCTCGCAGATGAGGAGTCTCTCTTCCTCGTAATATGGTCACAGCTGCGTTTAATATTGCTTTCATTTCTGCCTTTCATTTTTGTGTTTCATTTATTCTTTAAAAGATTCAGAGTGGTTTTATTGGTTCTACGTAGAGCTCTATCTGAGAAACGATTTAGAGGTGGGGCTAGAGGTAATTTTATTGGTTAAATGTGAGATGCCGTTATCAGTGCCTTTAGGGGACTTGAGCTGTATCTTTGGACAGAGAGAACAGCGAAATTCTTCAGGAAAAAAACGCACAGGTCGAAAAATACTTTTTAATACACCTTTGCTGACTAAGACTTTTTACGTCAGCGCTATCAACCAGAGGAAGTTTGTTGGATTGAACTGGCAGTACCTTACTTTTGCCCTGAATCCATTTTAGATCCCATTCCCCATATCTGAAGTAGGTCGTCTCATTTGCATCGAAATAATGGCGATTTGATATACCCACCAGATATTTTTATTGCTCTGATCTTTTTCATTCTTACGCTCTACTAGCCAATGAACTTATATGACTTCGGCCGCACACAATATTTACAGATCACACACGTACGAGAAAATTTTGTGAGAAGGATGCGAGGAACGAAAATCGCAAGAAAAATACTACAGAATGATAGTACAGATAACAATGCTTCGGTTTGTTTTAAAAGAATTATGGGGAGTCACTTATTATGGCAGTTCAAAATACAAAAAAAAATGTTGAATAAATTTCAAATATTATATTATGGTAATATATTACATAGCAATATAATAATTCAACACTTCCACCGAGGTTCGTTGAGGAGTAGAAATTTAAATCGTATCTTTATTCTTGTAATAATGACTGTTTCCATGGTTAAGAGTAGGATAACGCAACACCAAAATCCGAAGCACAGTAATTCCGAAATCAAAAAGCGTTTAATATTTTGGACGAAAAATTCGAAATTGATTCGGCTAAAGCTATGTGAATACACAATAGACCAAAAGCGAATAAACTTGTGCGAAGTAATAATATTTGATTTTTTATACATTATCCGTTTTGAAAGTAATATTTGCGGAGTTGTGATTTAGTGAAGACCTACTCCTTCTGGACAATTGAAGAATACGATCAAGAATCAGTATTTGCTGTGTTTCAGGTTTTATTTCTAAAATTCATTTGATTTCACTTAACGGCTGCTGCGACGGCAACTAATATCGAGAAGACGAGCTAGATAACGTTTGAACAAAGCTTCGTATTTCGAACCTTTCGCAAATTTCGTGTTGCGATATAAGAAATCAAAGGTTTTTTCGGCAAACACAGTGTGTGGAAAAAAACTTTTGGGAGGAGGATAATGAAAATTCATAATGCCACATAAAAGAATAAATGCGGCATCTGCCGTAAAGAAAGGAAAGAAAGGATGAAAAAGCGCTCCAATGTGAATGCCCAGGCAAGCAGTGGGTTTATTTAAAATGTCTTAAATATACTGATGAGGATTACGAGTTTTTTGAAAAACTTGGCAACAAATGCAAGTCTTTTTGTGTTATATGCAATGAGGATTTCAGTAAAAACTTTCAAACGGAAAAAATATCGGAAATTTAAAAAAACATCAGGACACCTTGTAGGAAATAAACAAAAAAATGTAAAAAATCTAGGAAGCTGATAGTTTGGCTCAAGCACCGCAACAATCATATGCGGCAATACTTAAAATAAACAAGGATGACGAATGAAAACAACAGGGACAAAAAGGTTTCATTGTTCATCCGAAGGAAGAATAAACAACCGATGATACTTTAAAGGAGCTAAGAGATCATATAAAACCAGGAGAAATAAAAATACCAACAAAAGTGGCAAAGCCACTGGAAAATGGGGGAACACTTATAAAAATCGACTCGGAAAATAACACGGAAGTCTTGCTTACCAAAAAGAGGAGTAACATGGATCAAAAATACCAAATTGGAACAACAGTGGAACACTCTCCACGGATGATCATAAAAGGTCTGCATAAAAAAAGACAACAGCAAAATTAAACACGGAAATAAACAACTTAAATCACTGGGTAGAAAAAAAGTGTAAAGTAGATATAGTCCCCACGAGACAGATAAAACATGGAAAATGGAAAGCTATACTGGAGGTCAAGGAGCCTATGTATAAAAGATTAATATATAAAAATAAATATATAAACATTGATTTCGAACTCATTTTATGACAGAAGATCATAACGTCACACGGTGCTATAAATGCAAAAAAGTCAATCAAGAGACGAACAAATGTGAAGACAAAGATACGTGTGCAAAATGCGCAGGGGAACATAAAATTGCCGACTGTAAAGCAAGCATACATAAATGCGTAAATTGCTTAAATAATACCAAATCATTAAAGGTATATCATATAGGCGACTCATTGGAATTGCCCAGAATATATAAGAAGACTTATACTATCCAGGAGGAACATAAACTGCAACAAAATATAAAATGGAAATGAAAAAGAAAATTAACTATACTCTATGCCAACCTAAGAAGCATTCTCCAAAACATAGAAGATATTGAAATTTATACTGAACAACAGCAAGAAGTTGACATGTTGGTTCTTTGTGAAATATGGCTCTACGAGAATGAAATCGAGTATTATAACATAAACGAATTTAACGATGTGTATAACTGTAGAACAGCCATAGATATTAGAAAGGGTATAAACTTTAAAACAAAATACAAACATATAAATTTGTCAACACATAATAGAATGAGTTTAAAGACCATATGTACTATGTTTATTCGACACAAAAGTCACAATTACAATAGCAGATATCTATATTGATCTCCTAGACGACAGCCCACAAGGTCAAAAATGCTTGGACACATTAACAACCAACAGTATAGAAATACTTAATCTTGCTACGCCAACCAGATTGACTACAGGATCTACTGGACCATGTAACAACAAACAAACAGACAATTTAAAACAATACCACTTATACATTTGAAGACTGGCCGCGTCTAGACCATCGGCTGATACGAGTAACTGTAACAACAAAAACAAATAAAAAATTAAACCATTAAAAAAGAATAATACATACATGCAAACTGAGAAATTCATAGACGTAACAAAAAATCTAATCCGAGCTAATTTTGCAAGCGAAATTTTTAGCCACAAAAATTTAACCTATAAGGATGACAAATGAGACATGGATGACTGCAAAAGTAGTCCACTTTTCCAGGAAAAAGTGAACAGCTTTTAAAGCACTAAAAAAAGATCCAACAAATGATGAAACAAAAGAACTAAAATACGAATGCAACAAAACGACTAAAAATGCAAAGGAAAACTGCTATTCGAGAAAGCTTGAGGAAGGTTCTAACAATCAGCGTCATTTTTGGAACATAGTAGATAAAGTTTTTAAAAGGCAGACACAAACACTAGTAAAAACCAGGTTATAAAGGAAATAAATATTATGGGCGAAAATTTCAAAGATGCAGTAATAATCTCAAATATTTTAAACGATCATTTCACATCAATAGGTCAGAAAATTATATCAGAGCTCTCTAAAAAACGATACTGCATGCCAAAACGTTTTGTCCATCTGCTCTTTTCATTTAAGGCTGCCATCTAGAAAAGAAGTCATTGATGTTATTGGTTCTCTGAAAAAACACACCGCGCCAGGTCCTGATGGTATATGCGTTGATGATACTTACTCTAGTGAATATAAGCTTCAAGAGTGGAAACAGGTAATACTCATATTAAAAGGAGGATTAGAAACTGACCCGAATAATTTTCGACCAATAAAATTGTTAAACTCATTGAGTAAAATCATGGAAAAAATATTAGCTTCGCGAATTAAAGAATACTTAATGCAGAATAGGGTTCTAGATAGAAACCAGTTTGGCTTTCAGGAAGGTAAAGGAACAACAGACGCGATTGTAGACGTGATGAGACATATCAATCCGCAACTGGACCAGGGTAGTTACGTTGCTGCAGTTTTTATTAGTCTAAAAGAGGCGTTTGATACGGTCTTGCATGATATAGTGATAAGTAAACTTGGGAATTGTTGGTATACCTAGAGAATTTATACGTACGCACTTGACGGAAAGAATTCAAAGGACTGACAGTAAAATAGCGCAGATTACTATTGGCGTACCGCAGGAATCAATACTAGGACCAATTCTATTCGTGTTGTATACAAATAAATTGGTGACTTCAGGATATGACGGGAAAGTTGTGATGCACGTTATCGTATCGATAACTGATTCACTCAGGTAAAAATGAAGCTGACTTAGAACAAAAGATAAACACCGACTTAGACAAATATTTCCAAAGGCTCATACAGAACAAATTGACATTGAATACGGACAAAACCAAATACATTATCTTTAAACAAAAAATAAAATTGATGTTGAGCCACCGATAAAAATAAAAAGTAAAACCATTCAGAGAGTTGAGTAAATGAAGTACTCAAGACTTACAATCGATGAAAAACTAACGTAGACACCATATATAAATGACATGAGGAAAAAAGTTTTAGTTGGTCTGCTCCATCGTTTCAGCTATTTCTGAGTTAAACATTAAATACAAATTAAAAATGCATACATACTTTGAAGAACTACATACGGGATCATAATTTGGAACCAGAATACGAATAATAATCCCATGAGCATGTCACAGCTACTAACCAAAGCATAGAAGACCATATACAATTGGCAAAGAATGACCACTACATCTGAAGTATATAAAACAGCACAAGAACTTAACGTAGACGGATCTACATTGAAAAAGGAAAATTCATTTGTGAAAATTTACACCGTAAAGAAATAAAAACAATGAAGCTAGATATAAATGAGGGAAAATGTCTACAATATGAGAAATGTACATCATATTTTAATAAAATTTGCTAGGACAGAGCACTTGAGAATGGATCCGATTAACGCCGCATCAAATTTTTACAGTGAGTTGCCTCACACAATAAGAGAAGTGGGTAATATAATATCGTTTCAAATCATGCTACGTAAACATTTACTGCAAACTCAATTCAATAATTAAGAGAGCTAAGATCTATTCTACAAATGTGAAACAAAATTGGATATATTGAACTCTGAATAAAAATTGTTGAGATACTGGTACTATTCCTTACACCGATATACATCGTCTGGGAAGTACTAAGTAAATGTAAAGCATTCAGGAAATACACACATACAGACAGTGCAAGAAATAAGTGATGGAGTGATAGGTTTTGAGGAGGTGGAGGTGGTTTTAGTCGGTAAAATTCCGACATGTCAAGAAGCAGGAGCAAATCAGTCTCTTTTGAAGATTTCCACCTCCCAACGACGAAAAAAACGTTGTGAAACCCGGAAGTCGAATAGGTCATTGTGAAGTGCAGAAGGTTGAAAAAATGGGCAAAATTAGTACCCAAATAATTATTTAACTGAATAAAATAGAATGTAAATACCATCCTGTTTACATATTATGTCGTGTTCATTATTATCAATTCAGACTTGTGTGAAATTGTATATAATTACCCTCCTTGCTAGTGTCATATGGCATACTTCTTTAAATATACTTTTAATAACTGTGGAGCAAAGGGCATTTTCACATATTTTTATCAAATTTCATTATAAATTTTATATTGTCCAAACCCAGTTTTCATATATGTCTGACGTTTCTTTAACAATGTCCAACAAATTTTTTGTTTCAACACTCCCCCAAAGGTTCATACTAGTTGATCCGTGAATAATATCGTCTCATACTTGGAACAGGAAACTAACAGGAACGGAACGAACTGAATAAACGCCTATACGTGTGTGGTATCAATAGAGCGCTGTTCATAAATGTCAAAGGTGCATAAATGTCAAACGGCTTTCATTGACAGGTCTTAACAAAAAGAAAGCAAAACGCGTATTCATCGAAATTTAGTGGTTTAGTACAAATCCTGACCTTGTTTCGAAGTACTATGTGACAAAAACAAGTGATAACCTCGGATGTAGTTGCCCAAAGAAAACGGTGTTGATAAATTGACGAGACAGTTAGTGAAATTCAAGAATCTGCGATATGAAGTGCAAAATTCATGGTTGTGAAAATACATCATATTTTCGAGATAAAGGAGTGCATTTTCGTACTTAAGTGCAGTAAATATACACGTTGTTATCTGTTTAAAAGATTGAGTGCTTTTAAAAGCTGTTTTAATTGAAAATTTAATACATTTATGTGCACTGAAATATCCAATACAAAGAATGACATTTCCCAAAATTGTGTACAATTGACAACCAGTGACGTTTCAGAAATTAATGAGACGAAATGAATTTTATCAATTATTCATTTCAAATTCGATGTTGGTAACAGCCATAATTCTGCCAAAGCCGGTCCCAAGCCCGGTTGTAAAAGGAAGAGGGTGGCTTTAAAATTTAACAAATTAAGTCAGGTTTTCCCGGTTTTTACTGTTAATATTAAATATTGAGTGGTTTACTGCAATATTGACGGGATTTTTAAAGTTGAACATTAACCATAGAGAATCATCTTATAAAAAGTCTCGAAGATATGCTTTTAATGTTTTTTGCTGTGTTCAAAACTAAAATTATTAATGTTACATGTATTTGAGAACTCATCCGATATGTTCAGAATCTAAACGTTGTACCTCATACATGAACAAAACCGAAAGTGAATACATTAGCTCCATCTTTACTCAAAGTTTTTGCATAACGAAATCAAACAGAAACAACAAAATAACATGAATGGTAAAATAAAATGAATGATCCTAAATTTTGAAAGTTAGGTGCTATCCCTTATACCGATCTACATCGTCTGGAAAGCACCAAGGTACGACAATTAATAAGAACGAAAATGAATGATTGATGGAGAGAGTGATCAGGAGGAGGTGATTTTAGTCGGTAAAAATCCGGCATGCCGAGAGGCGGGAGGCACAACGAAAAACTCAGACCATTCATTGATATAATATAATGTTAATTTTATCTTATCTTCTGTTTTGGTGACTCCAGGTTTGTTTTCTTTTCATTCTCCCTGCAACCAAGCGAATTTTCGTTATACACTAAAGCATAGCTGATTAATAAATATTTGTGGCGTGTAACGTAGACACCAACCTTCAGTTCCTTGACATTTTTCCAGAAAATCGTGTTTTATTAAATAAGATGATGCCAGCTCTCACACCCAAACCGTACTTTCCTCATTTACCATAGTGACAACTAGACGTCCTTTGTCACACGAAATGTTTATTGTAGAAGCCAACACACTGGCGCCGGATAACATGTACATTCCGCCCAGGAGGTTTTATCAAGAATCGTATGCTAATTCATTTTTTAAATCAAAAAACGACTGCTGAATTTTTTGAAAATCATACCTAATCACAATGATAATATGCATTATTTGATACCTAAACCGTATAATCACAATAAGTAAAATTAATTAATATTACGCATATTCATTGTTTTCAAATGAATTTTTTTCCAGAAGTATGGAAAACCATGCTATTTAATTTGAAAACACTTTTTTAAAGCTTCTAATTCGTTAAAGCATGGATTGCCAAATATGCAAATTGAATATAATTTTTTTATCTGATTTTTAGTATTTTTTTATTAGATTGAAAAAAAACAGGCCAAATTCAATGAAAATTTCATAGAATCGTACAATTTTTAAAAGCTTCGATTGACACCTTAATGATGTTCATGCAACGTGTCGTTCGCAAAATAAACTGCAAGACAGAAATGACTTTTGATGTTTGAAAACAAAAGTCGAAGTTCAACAGAATCTAATTAGCACTTGTCACTGTTTATATTTTTCGAATGATACCTTAACAAAGTTAATACGATGGTTCTCTGAAAAAACACACCGCGCCAGGTCCTGATGGTATATGCGTTGATGATACTTACTCTAGTGAATATAAGCTTCAAGAGTGGAAACAGGTAATACTCATATTAAAAGGAGGATTAGAAACTGACCCGAATAATTTTCGACCAATAAAATTGTTAAACTCATTGAGTAAAATCATGGAAAAAATATTAGCTTCGCGAATTAAAGAATACTTAATGCAGAATAGGGTTCTAGATAGAAACCAGTTTGGCTTTCAGGAAGGTAAAGGAACAACAGACGCGATTGTAGACGTGATGAGACATATCAATCCGCAACTGGACCAGGGTAGCTACGTTGCTGCAGTTTTTATTAGTCTAAAAGAGGCGTTTGATACGGTCTTGCATGATATAGTGATAAGTAAACTTGGGAATTGTTGGTATACCTAGAGAATTTATACGTACGCACTTGACGGAAAGAATTCAAAGGACTGACAGTAAAATAGCGCAGATTACTATTGGCGTACCGCAGGAATCAATACTAGGACCAATTCTATTCGTGTTGTATACAAATAAATTGGTGACTTCAGGATATGACGGGAAAGTTGTGATGCACGTTATCGTATCGATAACTGATTCACTCAGGTAAAAATGAAGCTGACTTAGAACAAAAGATAAACACCGACTTAGACAAATATTTCCAAAGGCTCATACAGAACAAATTGACATTGAATACGGACAAAACCAAATACATTATCTTTAAACAAAAAATAAAATTGATGTTGAGCCACCGATAAAAATAAAAAGTAAAACCATTCAGAGAGTTGAGTAAATGAAGTACTCAAGACTTACAATCGATGAAAAACTAACGTAGACACCATATATAAATGACATGAGGAAAAAAGTTTTAGTTGGTCTGCTCCATCGTTTCAGCTATTTCTGAGTTAAACATTAAATACAAATTAAAAATGCATACATACTTTGAAGAACTACATACGGGATCATAATTTGGAACCAGAATACGAATAATAATCCCATGAGCATGTCACAGCTACTAACCAAAGCATAGAAGACCATATACAATTGGCAAAGAATGACCACTACATCTGAAGTATATAAAACAGCACAAGAACTTAACGTAGACGGATCTACATTGAAAAAGGAAAATTCATTTGTGAAAATTTACACCGTAAAGAAATAAAAACAATGAAGCTAGATATAAATGAGGGAAAATGTCTACAATATGAGAAATGTACATCATATTTTAATAAAATTTGCTAGGACAGAGCACTTGAGAATGGATCCGATTAACGCCGCATCAAATTTTTACAGTGAGTTGCCTCACACAATAAGAGAAGTGGGTAATATAATATCGTTTCAAATCATGCTACGTAAACATTTACTGCAAACTCAATTCAATAATTAAGAGAGCTAAGATCTATTCTACAAATGTGAAACAAAATTGGATATATTGAACTCTGAATAAAAATTGTTGAGATACTGGTACTATTCCTTACACCGATATACATCGTCTGGGAAGTACTAAGTAAATGTAAAGCATTCAGGAAATACACACATACAGACAGTGCAAGAAATAAGTGATGGAGTGATAGGTTTTGAGGAGGTGGAGGTGGTTTTAGTCGGTAAAATTCCGACATGTCAAGAAGCAGGAGCAAATCAGTCTCTTTTGAAGATTTCCACCTCCCAACGACGAAAAAAACGTTGTGAAACCCGGAAGTCGAATAGGTCATTGTGAAGTGCAGAAGGTTGAAAAAATGGGCAAAATTAGTACCCAAATAATTATTTAACTGAATAAAATAGAATGTAAATACCATCCTGTTTACATATTATGTCGTGTTCATTATTATCAATTCAGACTTGTGTGAAATTGTATATAATTACCCTCCTTGCTAGTGTCATATGGCATACTTCTTTAAATATACTTTTAATAACTGTGGAGCAAAGGGCATTTTCACATATTTTTATCAAATTTCATTATAAATTTTATATTGTCCAAACCCAGTTTTCATATATGTCTGACGTTTCTTTAACAATGTCCAACAAATTTTTTGTTTCAACACTCCCCCAAAGGTTCATACTAGTTGATCCGTGAATAATATCGTCTCATACTTGGAACAGGAAACTAACAGGAACGGAACGAACTGAATAAACGCCTATACGTGTGTGGTATCAATAGAGCGCTGTTCATAAATGTCAAAGGTGCATAAATGTCAAACGGCTTTCATTGACAGGTCTTAACAAAAAGAAAGCAAAACGCGTATTCATCGAAATTTAGTGGTTTAGTACAAATCCTGACCTTGTTTCGAAGTACTATGTGACAAAAACAAGTGATAGCCTCGGATGTAGTTGCCCAAAGAAAACGGTGTTGATAAATTGACGAGACAGTTAGTGAAATTCAAGAATCTGCGATATGAAGTGCAAAATTCATGGTTGTGAAAATACATCATATTTTCGAGATAAAGGAGTGCATTTTCGTACTTAAGTGCAGTAAATATACACGTTGTTATCTGTTTAAAAGATTGAGTGCTTTTAAAAGCTGTTTTAATTGAAAATTTAATACATTTATGTGCACTGAAATATCCAATACAAAGAATGACATTTCCCAAAATTGTGTACAATTGACAACCAGTGACGTTTCAGAAATTAATGAGACGAAATGAATTTTATCAATTATTCATTTCAAATTCGATGTTGGTAACAGCCATAATTCTGCCAAAGCCGGTCCCAAGCCCGGTTGTAAAAGGAAGAGGGTGGCTTTAAAATTTAACAAATTAAGTCAGGTTTTCCCGGTTTTTACTGTTAATATTAAATATTGAGTGGTTTACTGCAATATTGACGGGATTTTTAAAGTTGAACATTAACCATAGAGAATCATCTTATAAAAAGTCTCGAAGATATGCTTTTAATGTTTTTTGCTGTGTTCAAAACTAAAATTATTAATGTTACATGTATTTGAGAACTCATCCGATATGTTCAGAATCTAAACGTTGTACCTCATACATGAACAAAACCGAAAGTGAATACATTAGCTCCATCTTTACTCAAAGTTTTTGCATAACGAAATCAAACAGAAACAACAAAATAACATGAATGGTAAAATAAAATGAATGATCCTAAATTTTGAAAGTTAGGTGCTATCCCTTATACCGATCTACATCGTCTGGAAAGCACCAAGGTACGACAATTAATAAGAACGAAAATGAATGATTGATGGAGAGAGTGATCAGGAGGAGGTGATTTTAGTCGGTAAAAATCCGGCATGCCGAGAGGCGGGAGCTGATCGGCATTTCTTTAAGATTTCCACCTCCCAACGTTGAAAAAAAGTGAGTGGGCTGTAGCCTAGCATGCATAATTGATTTCGGTTTCTATTTGATATTCATGCAAACTCATTTCATTGGAGGTCTAAAATTGCCGTAATATATTCTTGAATAATGTTTCGATATGTAAAATTTTTGAAATCTGACGCCAAAATTTCGGTCCCTCAAATTTTCGATGTCGTCCGCCAATGACAACCAACCACTACATGAAGGTGTCACAAACCCATAGTGAAACTGCTACCACAAATTATGTTGATGTTCCACTCCATAGTTACCTCTATTGTCTCATAGTTCTCTCCTGCTAGCTTTCACTTTGACGCTCGCAATAACAAAGTCCTGTCACTCTCTAATGTGTCCCATATATTCTTGGGCCGGTGACCAAGATTTCAAAATCAGTGTCACCTTTAAACTTCGCAGTGGTGTAATTGCTTTTTAGACATGTCTAGACATAATGTTGATACAGCATGTAGCATAATTAATTTGCAAAAAGATCCTAAATATGTCCGTAACATTTGCATACTTGCTCATGTCGATCACGGGAAGACTACCTTAGCAGATTCTCTAATCTCGTTTTCTGGTAAGCTAAGCTACCTGCCATTTACTTGCTGTAAGCTTTCATTCATTTCAGGAATATTTTCTAAGAGACTGGCTGGAAAACTGCGATACATGGATTATCGGCCTGACGAACAGGAAAGAGGGATCACCCTTAAAAGTAGTAGCATTTCTTTGCGCTACTCGAAACAAAATAGTAATCAAGATTATCTCATTAATCTAATTGATACACCTGGCCATGTGGATTTTTCATTTGAAGTTTCGACTGCTGTTCGACTTTGTGAAGGTGCAATAGTATTGGTAAGTGTTTTATAGTTTTATAAGAATGTGAAGATTTAAGACGAAATGAACTTAATCTGTAATATCAAATATTTTCAATCCAATACTCAGCAAAAAGCAAATTAAGCTTGCTTCTACAATTATTGGATGAAATCACCAGAAAATTCTCTATCGCCTAAATAATTTCATTTGTTCGTTTATTTTGCTTACATCTTAAGACAGTTTCAACCTTTGACGAAATAATGAAAATAACTGAAACTGTTTAAAAACTTGGGGATCGGAGGAACAATAGAAAAAAGCAAGGTTTAAAGAAGTAATTTGTTTTAATTTATTCTCAGCTAAGAATCATTGTTAGACACACTTACCGTACACAATTCTCTGCACGATACAATATGGGCGTTTAGATAATTGTTTTGCTATTATTATTATTAGTGTTATATTAAACTATCATCATAATATTGAATTTCCTTCAGCATTGAGTGTGTGTCAATGCGAATCTAGCGTGTGACCCTGCGGTCGCAGAAATTTGTTTCTCTTATCGCCGAATATTGTAGTTTTTCCGCTAGAACTCAGGCGGGTTGCGGTTCTTTGCGGAGCAGTACTATGTCCGCGCCGATCCATCCAGCAACCCACAGGACAATAAACGTGACGGCACATGCATGATATCAAAAGAATATATGTATCTAGAATATAGCGTCACCCTTATGCCAGAGACGCGAAAGTGCAAATGCCACTTTCGCGCTAATAGGGTTTTTTAATACAAAATGGTACAAAGATGCTATCTCAGAAGTACGAATGTGATTTATCTGAAGTGGTATAACGGAAAAGTGTAAAGCCGACAACACGAAAGCAAATAATATTTTATTGTCGGAGACAGTTTGAACATTTATCTAGCAATAACTCAAAACTGCTGATTTACACTTTCGCGTCTCTGGCATAAGGGTGACGATATATAGAATCATAGCGCCATATAAATTATATCCCGAATTTTAATTTTATCCATATTTGCTAATTATTACAAAAACCTTACATTTCAACTTGTTGACTGTTTGGCTTCTATTCAAGGGTACTAGACTTTTTTAAGATTTTTTTTTGTTGAAAATCCCTTGACATGCTCCACGGCTCAAATATGTTATTAAAGTGACAACTTGATAGGGTATCCATTCTGGGAATTCCACTATTATGACGTATTTTTACTTCAGGTGTCGTCTATCATCCTATTAGCCAGAGAAACTTAAACCGTTTTTTTTATTCCAAAATAAAGAGATAGAACATAAAGAGTGTGAAGAAAACCTGTCAAAAAACCTAATCGCATTTCCCGACTTCCTCAAATCGATTCCACGATTTTTTACTATGTTCGTTCTCGAGACCCGTTTTACCCTCTGCTGTGGCAGAGCGAAAAACATCTTGCTTTTCATTTCTTCGTGGCAGTCGGTTCCCGATGAGCAAAAAATGTCGCTTCCCCGACACTAGAATGCTCGTCCGCCATCCAAGCTAAATACTTTTCGATACAGGTAGAACGAAAAAAAATTGCGATATTCACAGTGGAAATCGAACTCGACGCCGCCTGGGGCCAGCGAAAAAAGTTCACTAAATAGGAGCTGCATTTTCAACCCGTTTGCAACAGTGTGCCAAATTTGGAGCAAACATTCTTTGTGAAGTTAAATGATAGATTTCAATATCTTTCTTATTACTATAATTACAAGTTCCTTATGAGGAGGTGGTTAAATACACTAGCCAGCTCTTCAAATATTTTGATTTTGAGGTTAACGCACTAACTCGTGGCTGCAAGCAATTCTACAATTTAAGTTGTGTTTTAAATTTGCGTTTGGACAAATTTTTCATTCGAACGATTTGTTCCGTGTCATAAAAGTCAATGTAAGCTGTTTCACTTAATTTGTGTCCCATTATTTTAGTTAGTGCATCGTTGAAATGAAGTGACTAAGTGAAACTAACAGTTTTTGTTTTCATAGTTAATAGTTCAAAGAATTGGGTAGTTAGCCACGCTAACAACCTTGCCGTTTAGTTCAAAAAATAATACTAAACATGATTATTTGAACACTTAGCGTGTTCAGTGATGGCTAGAATTTTTTTCTTCATTTTATTAGTTATGTTTTGATTGATGTTTATCGAAAAATTAATATTTTTCGCAGAAAAGATAAATATGTTAATCTACAGTAAATCACGTTCGTTTTCATGTAATCAACAACTTTTTCATTTGCTCTTTTGATTGCCTCCTAGATTTCAGTACAGAATACTTTTCAATCCTACAACCATAGATATCTTTGAGATATTGATATTTTTCTTCGCGATTTGACAATGCAATACATATAATATAATTAATTTGAGGAAAAACAGTTAATTTTAACCAATAAAACCACAACTTTAATTTTTAATTATAAACATATATATATTTCGGGACACAGTTAGTCCCTTCTTCAGTGTTATTAAAACAGAAATTTCTGTTTTAATAACACTTATATATATTTCGGGACACAGTTAGTCCCTTCTTCAGTGTTATTAAAACAGAAATTTCTGTTTTAATAACACTGAAGAAAGGACTAACTGTGTCCCGAAATATATATATGTTTATAATTAAAAATTAAAGTTGTGGTTTTATTGGTTAAAATTAACTGTTTTTCCTCAAATTAATTGAGACACACAACGAAAAACTCAGACCATTCATTGATATAATATAATGTTAATTTTATCTTATCTTCTGTTTTGGTGACTCCAGGTTTGTTTTCTTTTCATTCTCCCTGCAACCAAGCGAATTTTCGTTATACACTAAAGCATAGCTGATTAATAAATATTTGTGGCGTGTAACGTAGACACCAACCTTCAGTTCCTTGACATTTTTCCAGAAAATCGTGTTTTATTAAATAAGATGATGCCAGCTCTCACACCCAAACCGTACTTTCCTCATTTACCATAGTGACAACTAGACGTCCTTTGTCACACGAAATGTTTATTGTAGAAGCCAACACACTGGCGCCGGATAACATGTACATTCCGCCCAGGAGGTTTTATCAAGAATCGTATGCTAATTCATTTTTTAAATCAAAAAACGACTGCTGAATTTTTTGAAAATCATACCTAATCACAATGATAATATGCATTATTTGATACCTAAACCGTATAATCACAATAAGTAAAATTAATTAATATTACGCATATTCATTGTTTTCAAATGAATTTTTTTCCAGAAGTATGGAAAACCATGCTATTTAATTTGAAAACACTTTTTTAAAGCTTCTAATTCGTTAAAGCATGGATTGCCAAATATGCAAATTGAATATAATTTTTTTATCTGATTTTTAGTATTTTTTTATTAGATTGAAAAAAAAACAGGCCAAATTCAATGAAAATTTCATAGAATCGTACAATTTTTAAAAGCTTCGATTGACACCTTAATGATGTTCATGCAACGTGTCGTTCGCAAAATAAACTGCAAGACAGAAATGACTTTTGATGTTTGAAAACAAAAGTCGAAGTTCAACAGAATCTAATTAGCACTTGTCACTGTTTATATTTTTCGAATGATACCTTAACAAAGTTAATACGATTCGTGATTTAACGTCGTAAAAAAATGACGAACGTATACATACATTCATATATACAGCTGCGGACATATAATAAGAAACACTTGTGGCTTACTAAGAAAAACCCAATTTGTCAAATCCTTCGATATAATTCATGAGGTTTGTTTTTCACCTGATTCAATAAAAATTGAGAGAGGCAAAGAGTTGGCCGATGCTGCCTCTATAAGGACGACGGGACAACAAAGTCCTGGAAACTCTAAGATTTAGAGCGAACACCTAATAAGAAACACTGTATTTTACTATAAATAGGATGTTAAGCGAATTCGTTATGATCAGTTTAAAAAAGCCAGTTGCATTTGTTGCAGTTCAAACGTGATTTTCAAAGTTTTAAAAAGTGTTTTTGATTTTATAACGATAAGAAAAGCTTAGAGTTGCACTCTTCTAGTCAGACAAAATACTGTAGACAGAGTGTTGCATAAAAATGATTTACGGAGCACTAAAACACGTGAAAAACTACAGGACTGTCCAAGATATTCCCCGGGCTAAAAGAGTCCGAAGGACAACTCACATTACATTCATAGACAAATTGTCCGCACATTGAAACGGATCCCAAATAGGTCAGCTGTTGAAATTCATCGCCGACTTTTCGGGGAAAGTAGAGATATTTCGGTGAGAACAGTAAGAAGATGTATTGTAGAAGCTGGACTACATGAGAGGGTGGCCAGAAAGAAGCCCCTGGTAACGCCAACTAATCGGAAGAATAGAATAAACTTCGCACGAGAACATTTAACCTGGAAGAATGACTGGAAGGTCGTTCGAAAATAAAAATTTATAAGCTAATATTGTCTTGCGAAACGGAAATTTGTCTTCATATCAGCCTAATTTACTTGCTGAATTGCTGTTAAAATGAACAAAAAATCAGCAACAAATACATTTTTTATTTTTCTTCTCAAATATAACCATACGCTTCAGGAGAATCTATTCAAATGGGGAAGACTTTACGTGAGTTACGTTATTGGAAACTCCAATGTTATTCTGTGCATTTATCCAATCTTATAGCCGATTATAACCGACATGGAAATTTCGATAACGTTACTCCTTTTTTCGCTAATTCGATAATTGTTCGATTTTGACAGTTAGTCTTGATGAATAAATTCGATTTTTAAATTAAAAACTTGTGTTAAAAAAAAGTTAAAAACTCCCATTGTTCTATTTTGTGCGTCCATTACCCATGTATCAAACAATATACTTACCAATCTCCAAAGTGACGAACGCTTCCGACAAGATATCTCAGATTGGTAGCATACGAGCAGTGGACATTCAAGCGTGCCTTTCGTGGTACCTTTACACGCAAACGAATCATGCTAGCTACCATAAATTAGAATTGCATCTAACTGTCAGGGAGCCTGATACCAGAGATAGCAGCTAACAAGACCAATAGAGTAGACCCGTTGAGAAATACGAACGGTCACCGCGAAGCCCTCCTTGGCAACAATTGTGCTGATAGTCCAGAATTAATATTTTGATTTGAAATGTTCGTTAAAGTCAATAAAGGGAAAGAACTTGGTGTTATCATGTAATAGTTCAAAAAGGTTTGTTGAAAATGTGTATTTATATGGCTCTAACTATCCCTAATCCAAGATTTTTTTCATTTGGTCTAATTCTTTATTTTTACACTAGCGTAAACGCAAAACAACGAAACTTAACCAATTTGTGTAATATACAACCAATAAATTCTCTTGCTAGGTACTTTTTTGCTTTTTCGCTTGTGACGGAAAGAGTTAAGTAACTTTCACGAAAGTTTAAAATAAAAATATTGATTGTGAACAAACTTATTAGCTTGATTGTTGAAATCTATCTTACTTGGCGGTAGTCATCAGCAGTGGCGGCTTTACCTTTGGGGCTAGTGGGGCTCAGCCCCACCACTTATTGATGAGCCTATATTAGTGCAAATGAAATAAAATATCATTAAAGATTTCAATATAGTTTTCATAATTTCATTTCATTTCAAAATATAATGTAGCATTTTTTTCGCCCATGCTGTAGTTTACTTTGACATAATCTTCTTGTCACGCACTGTAGAACAATTTGTTTTTCTCTTCGACTCGCTTCGTTGTGCCTGCACCGAGTAAAAGCTAAGAGTAAAATTCAAACTTATTTTCTCTTTGACAATTTTCCACCTTTACTATGAGGAAGGGCTACATGAAATAAGCCCCGATTAAGAGAATTTCGATTTGAATGTGTGCGTGAATTCTATGCTGAAGCGGCGGGAGTGTGCGTATTTGAAATAACATGTTTATAGATAGCGGACGGGCTAATCATATGGAGCCCGTTCAGTGCTTCGACCACGTTTAGTCTTGGCATGGTCTGGATAATATTTTTGAGCAGGCATGAGCAACATTTTTTTACGACGGGCCGTTGAATTTATTTATTACTAGTTTTTTCGATTGTTATTGTTGTTTTTGTTGCATTTATTTTAGTAGAGAAATTATTTTTTTTGACAAGGGCGACAGGCCTAAAAGTTGTTTCGTTGCAAGAATTCAAATGTTTTTAAACAATTTTTTACATTCAGAGTGCACTGAACTTTTAATAAAGCTTTAAATGTTATTCAAAACACGATAATAGGAATATATCTTTGATTGCCAGCGAATCTACTTTTGGGGAAACTGATCACTTAAAATCGCTTAACGCTCCACATGTGGTACCTCTTGGGTGGAGTGGAAACTCACATAAGAACTTATATTGGTGATAGAAAAATTCGTACCAGTAGCCCCACCATACTTAACTCCCACGAGCCGCCACTGGTCATCAGTTATTCTGTGTGGCATATTCAAAATCAGTAAAACAAAAACGCTATTAGTTTTTCTAGTGCCTTATTCGGATTTATTTGGAAAAAGAAATCCTCATGGGAATTCATGGGATACCCACACGTTGGACTTTTTTACGACTCAAAGCTGCTTTAGTCATTTTGCAGCGGTTGAATGATCAATGTTGAGCCTTTCTGCGATTGTGCGAGTGGTCGTTTTCAACGGTGACAGGGCGACCAGTGCGAGGAGAGTTATTTAAATCCGCATTTCCGGAACGGAAGCGAGAAAACCACCTCTGAAAAGTGTCTTCACTAACGGCTTCCTTGCCATACACAGCGCACATCTCTCGTTTGGCGTCCGTCGCCTTTTTCACACTTTTGCTGTACAAGAACAACAAAACGTGTCTACTATGGGCTTTTTTCTCTTCCATTTAATCATTCTTTACCTATGAAACCTTTTTAACCTGCAAATTTTTAATGCAAAAACTTTTTCCACAATCTGATATGGTTGTGCGGAGCACTAACATTTGAGTTTTTAACTTATATGGGAACTTCTTGTAATCGCCTCGAAAATCGAAATTGAAATTTTCAACATTTCTTTACGTTTTGAGGTCTATAGAGTATATATAAAGTGTTTTTAGAAAGGGAGATGTATGTGTGTGTGTGTATGTACGTACGTACGTATGTACGTTCGTGGACACTTTTTTCTACGAGCATAAATCACGTAAACAACGTCGTATCGACTTCGTTGAGGTGTCAATCGAAGCGTCATTGCAATCTTAAGAGCTGATTAGTTTTTGGGAAACTTCGGTCGGGGGGGTTTGCTGTTTTGCCCGTTTGAAGGTCATTTCTGTCATGCGTTATATCTCGCGAACCAAACGTACGATTTTTTTGAACAAGATTTCAATCGACGCGCATTAACATTTATGTGGTTCTAGCAAATTTTTAAAAAAATTCTTGGAGCGGTTTTTAAATTTTTAAAAAAAAAAGTGCAAAAAAAATTAGGGTTTATTTTCAAAAACACAAAACTTTTAACCTGATTTTCAAATCTAAGTAATCAATGTTTATATAATTTATATACTCCAAATAATTTTTGTGAAAAAACAACAAAAGTTTTTTTCATGATTACAAAAAAAAAATAAAAAATAAAAAATCATTAAACGTTCAAGGTCATTTACGTCATTCATTATATCTCGAGAGCTAAATATAATCTTTCCATCATTAAGGTGTCAATCGACGCGTATTAACATTTTTATGATATTTTTATATAGTTAAAAAAATCGTTAAAGCGGTTTTTCTAATTTATTAAAAAAAATGGAAATATGTGTTTTTTTCATAAAAAATTCATTTTTAACCTGATTTGCACATCGTAATAATAAATGTTTATAGAATTTATAAACTTTTATCAATTTTTGTAGAGGAACCAGCAAAATCTTTTCTCATGATTACAAAACAAAAAATTAAATTAAAAATAAAAAATCATTCAAAGTCACCATATAAAAAGAGTTCATTCGAATCATTATACCTTAAATCTCTTATTCTAAAGACATTGTTGTAAAGTCAATCAAAGTTTATTAATGTTTGCAAAATTTGAGCAGATTTTCAATAGTCTTCACAGCACCATGTTTTAACTTTAATGAAAAAACTGCTTTGTAACCTGTACCCCCCTCCGATTGATCCGCGTGAATAATCAATCAAACCAATGCACCAAAATCCTTACGTAATCAATTGACGCTCGCGTAGATGTTATGATTAATATTAAGTCATTCCAATAACTTTTATGAGAGGTATATTTTTATTATTTGAAGTATTATTATTTTCATAATTATTATCGTGTTTAATATTTTTAATATCTATGTAGATATTACTGGGAAGTTGACCGTGTGGACCTCATGGGTCGCATCTCACGGCTTGTTAATATACTATCCGTGTTAGAAAGTGATTTTTGTGGAGTAGTGAATTAGTGAAAACCCTTTCCTTCTGGACAATTGCAGAATACGGCGAAGGGTAAGTATTTTTGGTGTTTAAGATTTTACTTCTAAACTTCATTTGATTTAGTGAAAAATCATTTCATTGGTTACTGCGACGACTATTTTCTATTGTGCTAGATAACGTTGAACAAAGCTTTCGTATTTTACACCTTTCGTAGAATCCGTACTGAACTAGAACTTAAGAAATTGTTTTTCAGCAAGCACAGTGTGTGGAAAAAAAACTTCTGGGAAGAGGATTTATGAAAATTCATAATGCCACCCAAAAAGAATAAATGCGGCATCTGCCGTAAAGATAGTGGGAAGGAAGAAAAATTGCTCCAATGTGAATGGGACTAAAAACAGTTGATTCATTTTAAATGTCTCAAATATCCCGAGGAGGATTACGAGTGTTTTGAAAAACTCGGCAACAAATGCAAGTGGTTTTGTGTTACATGCGATAAATGTCAAAAATTCAACCATAAAACTACCAAATGTGAGGGAGAAACAACTTGCCCGAAATAAACATAGAACAGAGGACTGCAATTTTAACACCCAAAATGTGCAAATTGCTTAAAAACCGGCAAAGTGCTAAACGTATGCCATAGAGCCGATTTCACTGAATGCCCAGAATACATAAGGCGACTTACATTATCCAGGAGAAATATAAATTACAACAAGGTCTAAGATGAATAGTACACTTAACATACTATAAGCAAATCTTCGAAGCTTACGTCAGAAAATAAAAGATATTGAAATTTACCTGATTGATCACAAGGAAGTTGATGTCATGCTATTCTGAGAGATATGGCTATACGATTCGGAGATTGATTACTACCAAATTAATGGATACAAAGCTGTTTTCTTCTGCAGAAATAATAACAGAGGTGGTGGAACCGCGATTTATGATAGAAATGGTCTGCAATATAAAGTAAAATATTAAAACTTAAATTTTTCGACAATAATAATCGAGATAGATAGGAACCTTTTACAAATCTTCGTAGACTTTTTCTACATTCATTGAGCATATAGATGGCTTATACTCTACGCACAAATCACCTATAACAGTAGCAGACACCAAAATTAATCTACTAGACGATGATACACAATACCGAACATACATGGATACTCTAACAGCCAATAATTCTGACGTATTAAACACAAAAACACCGACGAGGTTAATCTCAGGTACAATCTTAGACCATATAACTACAAACAGTCAGACGATTAAACGCAGCACCAACTTTTGAAGACTGGCCACGGCTAGACCATAGGTTAATACGTTTAACAATTAAAGCACATACAATGACCAGAGTAAAACCAAGTATGAAATATATAACTTACCTCAGAAAAGATTGAGACAACTTACCAGCTACTTAAAAAGAAAACCCCAGAAAGTTTCCAGGAATTGGCCGGGATAATACAGGAAGCTAAAGATTCTGCCACGTTTAATAAATCCATCAGGACAAGGAATGTATCGTGGATTACTGAAAAACTTATTACTGCCTCAAAGAAAAAACATAAATCATATTAACTGCTAATTACGGATCCTTACAGTCCAACAAAACAATACAAAATAGTAAAAAACGAATGTAATAAAATAATAAAAGAAGCAAAGCAACACTATTATACCATAAAGCTTGAGTAAAGCTCAAAAAATCATAGCCAGTTCTGGAATCTAGTTGATGGTGTTCTAAGGAAAGGCGAAAAAAGTAAGACGCACAATATCGAAAAACTATCCTTCTCGAATAAGATGATCAGTGAACCGAAAGAAATCGCCAACTGCCTTAATTACCATTTCTCAAAAATAGGTCATGAAATAGTAACGAAATTGCCTACGATACGGACATCATCATCTCGAAACACATCCCCAATCTCTTCTTTTCATTTAAGAACCACCAATAAAAAAGAAATAATTGAAACTATTAATTCTCTACGAAACCATACTGCACCAGGTCCTGATGGTATCTCCGTTGATGACCTCAAATTAATCAAAGAAAATATTGCTGATACTCTCGCGAAGTTAATAAATAAATGTATTAGGCAGGGAAGATTCCCGGAATACTTAAAAATCTCTGCAGTTATACCGATTTTTAAAGGGGGTGATGAAACTGACCCAAACAATTACATACCAATCTCACTCTTGAATTCCTTAAGTAAAATCCTCGAAAAAATAGTAAATTCTCGAATCAAAGAATTCTTATTGCAAAACGAAATCTTGGATAGAAACTAGTACGGATTCCAGGCGGGCAAAGGTACAACATGCCATTTCTGATGGGTTACAACTGTAATTCCTGTAACGTTCACCACTACACCGCACACAGCCGATCCTGGCCACGGTTTGAACAGTCCCACTCGGCATAAACCCGCGAAGAGGGGTGTGGGAATATATTTTAAAGGGGCGCCACCCGTTTCTGCGCCGGGACTGCCCTGTCCGCGAATCCGGTATCGGGAACAGGATTCGTGACGACCCAAAACCACTGACCAACTGAGGGATTCAAAGAAAATGGATTGCAAACAAGGGACCGGGGTCGCTTCGCGACTTCACACAAATCACCAATCTAATCAAGGCACTATTTTATTTAATAATTATTGATTCCTGAAAAATTTAGTTTCTATGGCTTAATTGATTTTTGAAATCACCAATTCATTTCTGATTTTCTATGCACAAGAATTTTGATCTGATGTTATTTTAGAAATTAATTTTGTAACTTCATGAACACACATTCTTCTGAAACTGATTATAACGAATTTGCATGTCACTCTCTAGTAAAATGCAGTGTTTCTTATTACGTGTCTGTTTCAAGTCTTTAGTTTTCCAGGACTTTCTTGTCCTGTCGTCCTTATAGAGGCAGCATTGGCCAACTTTTTGCCTCCATCAATTGTCATTGAATCAGGTGAAAAGCTAACTTAAGGCGAATGAAATATATCGAAGGATTTGACCTTTATTCGACACAAGATTTATTGAAAATTATATGTTTCTTTAGTTATTATTATTTTGATGAATTTCACAATTCCTTTTCAACATACAATTTCTTTAACAGTTTGTCCTTATTAATATCTATGTATATTTAGTAATTAGTATCGATGACGTATAGTGATTCTTTGTCTCGAACAGAAAATCATTGGTTTTTCGGGATTTGGATTATCTTTTTTTTAATTAATAAAAGAACGTATGAAAATCGACGATGTACTGTATGTTCTGTTTGAAAAAAATTCAGCTGAACACCGTAATGTTTACGACAATTCGTTTGGATTTACGTAGAATCAGTAACAATAGAGTTTCTGTCATAGTCAAAATGAATTATTTGGTCATTTGCTATATCTAAAAGATTTTTTGGCGGAATCGCGGTATATTTCGCTGAGAAAAATGTTATTTTGCGAATCATATTCGGCGTACATACAACAGAACACGCCACAACAATTTCCGTTAATTTGTTGCGGATTTTCCCTAACGTTTTCTTTGATGAAATCTAATGTATCTAAGGGAATATATAGTTTATTGAGGGAATCTGAGTTGAAATATTCTTCTGAAACCTCAAGATGTCGTTGATTCGGTGGATCCATAGATTTATAATATTTAATGGTTTTCCTTGAAATTCATAATGGTTTAACTCCAATGAGATTCATCGAAATGAACTTGGATCAATATTAGATCATAAGAGAAGAAATCGATATTCCGGGTCCATCTTTTAATGGTCTCATGACCTGACTGTAAGAGACTTCGTATGAAGATTGTATTCATAAAGTACACCTTCAAAACGTTTACATTGTTTTCTTTTTCACTTCGGTCGGCGATTAAATTAAAGTAAAAATTGATTATTTTATCATTCAACCATCCATCGGTGATAGTGTGCTGATGCCATGTATTGTTATATCTATGTTGAATTTGGATGTTAAGACTTTATCTTGCGATCTTTTGTGTTAAGTTTCATTTGATCGTTGGTAAAAGGCGAGAACTCATTGAAACTAACTCCTAAATTTTCGCTGTGGACCTTTAATTCATTGCTAAATTTGAATGCTCTTTTCATATTTTGGTTCCTTTTTGTGTCTGACGGCTTTGTAATTTTCAATGAATCCTTCTTTCCTTGTTTCCATGGAGTCTGCTCTTCTTTCGTTCCTTTTGTTTATTATTTTCAGCTTTGTTTTATCAATTCTTTCCTTAATGATAATGTGATCAACTTGCTAGTCTTAAACGTCTATGGGCATTGCTTTTATTGTCGATTAAAATGTATTATTGTAATATTTTACTGATTCTAACATCTGAATCCTTATAGGGAGGTTCACCAATTGTATGATGAAAACACTTGATATCGGCATTGCCTGTATGACCTATTAAGTTTCTTTAGAAAATCTTTGATGTTTACCGGACTAAAGTCGTTGTCGAAAATAAACTTATCAGTTTTCGCTTCAAAAGACAGGTATTGTATTATCTTTTCCAGAAGAGTTTGACTATGTTTGTCCTCCAGCTAGAAAGTAATTTCATGTTTTAAAAATTTATCCACAAATTTTAAGTTTATAATAAGTTATTTCTTCTGTTTCCGTGTTTATTCTACTATAAAAATTCGCTATTTTATTGTCTTTTTCTCTAATATAATAATTTGCCATCGCTGTAAACTTGATTGGTTGATAATCCTTCTGCGGATGGAACTCTTTACCGAATAGATAGAACCTAAAATATTTCATAAAGGTGGCTGCTACTACAACCAACCAACCATAGTTGCTCATTGAAGTTGACCGCGTGATTGAAAGTGTTTAGATCACTGATGTCACTGATGTTAACAACATATTTAGGTTTTTTAGGCATATAACTTTTCATACAAATAAAACACTTAAATTATTGAAATGGTTAATTTTTTGGCATTATTAGCTCGCGTGCTTCATTTCTTGATTGACATAGCTGAACCGTACTAGGTTGTATAGAAGATAAACGACGTAGCTTTCATTCTTGTGTATTTCGTGAGTGGTTTTAAAATTTACTTCCTCAATATCTCAAAACATTTCGTGCTCCTCATTAAATTCTGATTTTGTTTAATTTTGGGTCAGCTAGTAATATATCCCCAAGTTGTGAAACGCTTCTAAGCATTATTGAATTAAACCATACAGGCTGATCATGTCATGGTGCGATCAACGCTTTGTTCAAAATCGTGTTTATCTACGTTGCTATGATTTTACGATTGTTGTTGAATCTCGTTATTATTATTTCTATAGTGGTATTGTAGTCACTGTTCAATTGCAGATAAGAGATAACTCTTTTTCTGTAACTGATCAGAAGAGACTGCATTTTTCGAAGTTACTGATATACTGATTTTGATCAATAACATGTGCAAAAATATCAAAGTTTTCATTCCATGCAGTCTCCAGAAAATATGGGTGATCTTCGCTCTTTTCGAACTTTCATGTGGATCAAAGAATCGTCTGAGTTTCTCGTTGTGTGTCTCAATTAATTTAAAGAAAAACAGTTAATTTTTAACCAATAAACCACAACTTTATTAATTTTGATACTTAACAAATATATATTTCGAGACACAGTTAGTCCCTTCTTCAGTGTTGTTAAAACTGATCATTGAAGAAAACCTTAATACCTAGTTCTTAAATAACTATAAGTTTTAATTTGGCTATCCTAATAAACCTGCTAAACAAGGTCAGAAGGAGTGCGGCTATTGCAATCACCGGGGCTCTAAGGACTACCCCGACAAAGGCATTATTTATGCCATTAAATTGGCTTCCGACAGAGCTACTTACGAGACAGCAGGCCAAGTGCACTGCTGTTCGATTAAAAGCCCTGCGACTCTGGCGTGAGGAGAACTTTGGCCACTCCACAATACTGCGGAGAGATGGGCCAACGTCAGAGAAAGTGGACCTTGCATCTCCGATTCCCTGTTTTCACCATGGTTTCAGGTCAGTCATCCCGAGTAGGGAGGACTACACGGAGGCTCGATGGCTTAGGTTGTAAATGCGACGGACGTCCGCATAAACCGATCGCTTCATAACTCCGGTTCTACGTTGGATGCCATTGTAATGAAATGTAACATGTGCGAGCGATAACGCGGCGAAACCGCGACGATCAGTCCTGGAGACGAAACAACGAACCCTTTTGTCATGTAGACTAATTCAAGTTCCGCCTCTACCTAGCTAGAGGTGCGATGGCTGCTGGGAAGCCAGCTCAGTTCGGCGGTATGTGTCTCTAGCTTCGGGTCCGTATCTTATTTCAAGAAACTCAGCCACCTAATTGTCTGATTACAAATTCCGACAAAATATGCGCTCAAAACTCAAATCATTAAGCTGTTGAGGCCATGCTTCCTACGTTACTTTACTCAATATTCTCACGCGCATACCGATAAAAAATTTGAACTAGTTCTCTCCTTGGTATGCGATCTACTCGAGAGTAATAAAAATCCTCTACTTTCTCCAAATCAAAACACGGAAAAAACCCCGAAATTAACGAACGAAAAAACAAAAAAACGATAAGTTACCACGCGAGCAAACAATCTCTTGGACGTGCCACTCCCGAAACGAAAACGAGCCAGGGACAGATATCGCTGTCTGGATCCGCCCTACTATGACCTAGCGGCCTAGTCTAACACGGCAATCATATGTGGACACGACACTTGTAATTTGCACGTTGGTCCTACCATTATCTACCTACCGGCCCTTTATCTTGTAAAACTTAAATACCAGCACCTTCAAGGATTCTGTTCTAATCTGTTTATTTATACTTCTAATAAAATCATAAATTTAAAAATAATCGTAATGCCATGATTAATGCAACCTAAATTATAATTGTTCAGGAATAATTCTAATTCATTAAAAAAATAAAAGAAACGAATAAAAAGATGTTTTTTTACGAGCGCGTGAGCGCGCGATGGAGACATTGCAAGAGCTACAAAAACTTTCATTCTTAAAATGTGTAATTAATCTGTATTACGAGAGGCATCTAATGCTGTTAATTCAAATGTATCAATGTTAAATATGTGCACGTATGGGAAAGTGAAACGTTGATTATAGACAGAAAAATATATTTTTAATTTTCTTGTTATATATATTAATTTAATTTTCTTGTTATATATATTTTTAATTTTCTTGTAAATGTAAATAGCTATGTATATATACAATATGAATCGATAATGTATTCTTTTATCGTATGAAATTGTATAACATCTACCCATCTAATAAGAAGGGGGTTTAGAGAGTGCTACTACAATGGGCGTACGACTTCCTCACGACTCGTATTACGTTTTTCTCTTAATTTACTTAAAAATAAGTTACAAATACCGAAAGCAATTTCATGCATTATTGCATGGAGATTATTTCAAATTGAAGTCGAAATATATAATAAGTTCAAGTTACCAACCAAACTAACCAGAAATTAACTCAAAGTTATCGATTTTCTTACCAAGAAATGAAACATCTAAAACGCTTCCTTAAAAATTTTCATGCAATGCATATTTGGCTCGAAAAACCGCCCTCGCTTACTAGGATAGGCTCAGGCTATGGAATCACAGATTTGGACAAAATTTGGCACATAAGTAGAAGACGTCAAGGATATTCGATCCTTAAAATATTAGAGCGCAACACTCCTCCGTTTTTGAGAAAAACGTCCTTAAAGTTTTTAGCGTTGTTAATGTATTATTAAGTTTTCACAACTAACAGAAGCGGTGCAGCGTAGGTAGCAGGGGCACCAGCACGCGATCAAGGGGTCGTGTGGTCGATCCCCGGTTGGGGTATTGATTTTCTTTTTGAATTATTGTCGTCGTCGTGTGTTCGATTACCGGAGTGAGTATTGTTTTTGCGAATAATTGGGAATGTAATTTTTTATGGTGAATCAGCAATGTTCACCTACAAATACATTCATTTTTACAAATCAGCAAACTGTTCGTTCATTTAGATATGTAAATTATACTGAAAACTCATTTTCTCATTTCTCTTATTGCTACCCAATTACCCAATTTGGCACTGAGCACGGAGATAACAAAGACTGGATTCTAGGAACTAAGGCCTATATGATCATCCGGCAAGGATTTCGCTTCGAGCAATCCGAAATTATGAAACTGTTAAACAATTACGTCCCTAGTATATACTATATGTCACAATTACTGACCACCATAGTATTTATGGCTAGCCACGTTGGGCGTCACTCTGGTTTATTGCTTTTTGCCGAGTTGGCTATGAGACACGAAGAGGGCGCAGGATTGATTCTAGGAACAAGGGATGATCCTACCGCCAACTATGATATTGCTCGATTACAACCGTTGTTTGATTGCACCGCAACCGTTCAACAATGAGTTTTCAGTATAATTTACATATCTAAATGAACGAACAGTTTGCTGATTTGTAAAAATGAATGTATTTGTAGGTGAACATTGCTGATTCACCATAAAAAATTACATTCCCAATTATACGCAAAAACAATACTCATCCCGGTAATCGAACACACGACGACGACAATAATTCAAAAAGAAAAACAATACCTCGAGCGGGGATCGAACACACGACCCCTTGATCGCGTGCTAGTGCCTCTGCTACCTACGCTGCACCGCTTCTGTCAGTTGTGAAAACTTAATAATACATTAACAACGCTAAAAACTTTAAGGACGTTTTTCTCAAAAACGGAGGAGTGTTGCGCTCTAATATTTTAAGGATCGAATATCCTTGACGTCTTCTACTTATGTGCCAAATTTTGTCCAAATCTGTGATTCCATAACCTGAGCCTCTCCTAGTTAGTCGAGAATTATCCTAAAATACAATCGAAATGATGAATGATGAATTTAGCTCCCAATTTATAGACTTTTCAAAACGACCTAAAAGTTAACGGATTTTTAAAACAGAAAGCTGTGTCGATGAAGTATTCCTAGACTGTTTCAGATTGTCAAATTAAATCTAACCAGAAGATGATTTTTTAACAATATTTCCATCAAGCGCACACTAGAAAGATACATTTCCAACAAAGAATGTGCGTTCGGGATCACATGGTGCGTAAAACTTTTTGCTGTCGGACTAAATGTAGCATTAGCGACTTAAAATCTTTCCGCTGTTCAACGAAATATAATACCAGCGGCGGAAAATCTCCCTCATCCGCTCCATACAAAAGATCCCAGAAAAACTCTGGTGAAGCGCCGACAGAACTAAAGTTTCTTTTCCCAAGATAACAATATACGAGTCGTTCGAATTAGCTTTCATTCGCATTGGGGTTAGAATTCCTTAGTAAACGCTTTTGATGGAACTCACTCCTAATTTCTCTGTTCCGAAATTTCGGAAAGTCGAGGCTAATACCGAAAGAACTTCGCGAGATTTTTTTCATACCTCGAAGTGTAATTAAGGCCAACGTTGATTCAGATGGAGGACGCGTTTAAGTTCCAGCTTGTTAGTGGTAGGCGTAGGTAGTATGAGCGTCGCTTGCAAGGAGAAAATAAGATTCCCAACCACCTATCGAGTTACTTTGTGCTGAAGTTGACCGGAGAGTTCGAACTATGCAGCCTGTAAAATTGAAATATTTTTTAAATCATCTTCAAACGTTACATCTGTTACTCCAATAAAATTATTAGAGAAAATGCCACAAATATGCCAGGTTGTTATTATTGCAAAAGGGGGCTAATTTGAAGAGTCAAAAAATATAGCTGTAACTAACTGTTCGCTAATATTCAGCTTCACTATTCTCTTTTCTTGTTCCTAAATATATATTTCAAATAAAATAAATTACATTGACGATTAGTTTTTTATGCTCAAAAACTGTGGGATTCAAGGGACGACATTTGGACGTTGGTGTCAATATGTATACTTTTGAAACATATTTCTTTGCAATACAGTAATGTCAGTGGTGAAATAACTGCGATTTTCTTCACTTGTCGGACGTTTCTCTCTCCCAGCTGAAGAATTAGGCAGCTAAAAGCATAACAGATTTCAGCTAGTCAAAGAAAAAAAGTGAAAGACCACTTTAGTCGGAAACTTCTGTCTTCTACGTAGTGAACAACGATGACAAAATTTCGTTCAAATCACGGAATTATAAAACTTACGTTGCTTTCATCCAGATTGTGACAATATCTATAAGGATATTGTTGTGGACACCGAGCCTGCCCGGCGTGCGGCCAACACAGGACGTAAAAGGATTTACATCATCTAAACAACGATACAAAGATAGCCATGAGAACGGGAAGAATTTGACACTTTATAATTCGCGGTTGCAACGTGCTTTAATTAGTATATATATATTCCAACTTTGTATGGAGTAGCATGTAGTTCTTGAGTGTAATTTAAAAATATACAGTCCAAATCGAAACAAGATCATCAAAACAAGATCCGATCCTATAAAGTTTTGGTCCTTCGAGCCGGATCTGAAAGAACCTACGGAGCATATTGAGCGCATATCCAGAGCAGCGGACACCCATCAACCGATCACGATGGTCATCACTCGGAGCCAAGGGGATGCAGTGGAGATAGAGGAGCCGAGGCGTCGCGAAAGGCAGAGGAACGAGCTTGAACGGCAGAGAAGACTATCCCGGGAGTTGCCGGCTTCGCCTCCATTGGTACCGACCAGTACAGAGACGAGCGCTGCAAGGGAGATAGTGAAAGAGGCCGCAGTTGCAAGAACAACATCACAACACCCAATTTGTATAGGCGAGCGATCCAAGTTCCCGGCGCGCTCAGTACACTCGCAGCGATCTACAGCAAGTGTTGAAACAAGGTTGCAACTGGCGGAATTAGATGCCGCTGAAAAATTAGCCGCGTTGAAGAAAAAGGAAGTTAGAGGCCGAATTGATAAAGAAGCGATTGGCCGCGGATATTTCAGCTCATCGCGAAGAAAAGAGTCCGCACGACGAGCAACTGTCCCGGGCTGGCGACGATCAAAAAGTTAATAACTGGCTGCATACGAGCCCTTACACCCACGAGGAGAAGAAACCAATGCTGAACAGCGGACTCGGCAAGAAGATAAAAGTTAGAATCGAATCGAGATACCGAGAGAAAGATCACCGGGAAACGGCATCGAGCAGCTGGCGGAAACATTGCAAAAAATGGTAAGACCACGTCATCGTCATACCGAATTGCCAACGTTCTCCGGATCACCGAATGAATGGCTATCATTCAAAGCATCCATGCACGACTCCACAAAGATATGCGACTTCACAGCCGCTGAAAATATACAACGGTTAAGAAGCTGCCTTATAGGGGAAGCTGAGAGATGTCTTTGCTGTATTACTCCACACAGCCACCGATCCAGACGTCATCATGAAGACCTTAGAGCAGTGTTTCGGACGACCAGAAATCATCCTCGACCGAGCATTTGAAGAGCTGAGGAAGCTACCAAGGCTTGGGTCATCAGCGATCGAACTTAATAATTTCGCTATCAAACTTCAGAACGTTACCTGCGTTCTCAAGACAATCGACCGACGAGCATACTTATATAATCCTATGCTAGCTCGCGAAGTATTGCACAAACTGAGCCCGCATCTCCGGTCACGTTGGTGCGACTACGCTAGTGACCACGAAGAAACTACGGACCCCGAGATCATCGTCCTATCTCGCTTTCTCATGCGTGAGGCAGACCGGGCATTAAAGTACACGTACGCGAGCACCGCTTCGCCTGTAACAACAAGAGAAGTCAAGCACGCTGTAATCATAAAAAAGAAGGCAAACAACGTATACATCGTCGCCGAAGCAACCGAAGAGCGTATCACTCAATGTCCAAGCTGCGAACAAACCCACGTGCTATCTCAGTGTCCGAACTATAAAGCATTGACGATCGATCAGCGCTGGGACCTTGTGCGCGACAAAAAGCTATGCTTTAAATGTATACAGAAGAAACACAGACGCATCAACTGCAAAGCAAAATCAGGCGATCAATGCCACCGTCCGCATCATCCTACACTTCATCAAGAAGAGAGATATTCAGAGCAATCACCAACCTCGGGACATTCAGCACGGGCGACGCGGAGAAACACCGAAGCAGTATTGTCAGTAGCAAATCTATCTGCACCCAGCCCACGAACTGTTTTGCTGAAGATGTGTTATCAGCGGACCACGGGGGGAGATTGACACATATGCACTGCTTGATGAAGGAGCTACCATTACACTCATCGACGAAGAGTTGGCACGAAACGTCGGCGCAGAGGGACCGACACAACCTCTACATTTGAAAGGCGTCAACATGACACAGCGAGAAAGAGACAGCAAGCTTGTCACTATACAACTGAGGGGAAAGAACGAGAACACCCTACATAAACTGCGAGCACGAACCATCAAGGATCTGAAACTCCATCTACAGTCCATTTCGGCTGCGCTACTGCAGCACGACCACTTACGAGACCTGCTCCCGGAAGAAGTGTGCTACGATTTAGCACGGCCCGGAATTCTGGTGGGGACAGACCACTGGGAGTGCATCGTATCCCGGGAACTGCGAATTGGTGGCCCCGATCAGCCGGCCGCGTCCAAAACCCAGCTGGGCTGGGTGCTGCACGGAACCGTACAAAGCAAGATGATCTACATTCAGGAAAGCATGCTGCACATCTATGAGCCCAACCAACACATAGACACGAGTGGCCAGCCCGACCAGCACCTTCATGACCTAGTAGAAGCACACTTCCGGATAGACGCGCTTGGCGTCACCGGCAAGCCACGAGTGAACGAAGCAGACCAACGAGCCATCAATATTGTCAAGCAGACAATAAAGAAGATCGATAGCGGATACGAAGTTGGGCTGCCCTGGCGACAGGATGATGTGACCTTGCCTCCAAGTTACAAAGCTGCATACCGCCGGCTAAGGAAGATTGAGCAGAAGATGGACGAGGACCCCGAGTACGCCAAGAGATATACAGCCCAAATAGAGAACCTGCTGGACAAAGGCTATGCCGTACCGTGCGACGGCTCGGAACAGAAGAGGCCCATTTGCTGGTACCTACCACACTTCGCCGTGCAGAACCCAAACAAGCCCGGTAACCAACGACTGGTATTCGACGCGGCGGCAATAAGCAACGGCGTGAGCCTCAATGAACAACTGCTGGAAAGACCGGACTTACTGCTATCATTACAGGGCATTATGTTCCGGTTTAGAGAGAAACCAGTCGCGATTACAGCAGACATTCAGGAAATGTTTCTACAAGTAAAAATACGCCGTGAAGATCAGCAAGCACAGCAGTTCCTATGGAGAGGCGATGACTAATAGCAAGAGCGTGCTAATCGATGTGCCAACGGAACTACACGCAACCCAGTCTGTGCAACTAGTTGGGGGTCCTGATAACAAAATACTTGGCCTTTTCTGGAATGCCGAGCGAGATGAGCTGGGATTCAATACATCAATGAATCGAGTCCCAGCCGAGGTGCGCGCACAGACCCGGAGGCCAACGAAACGAGAGGCACTCAGTACAGTGATGTCAATCTACGATCCACTGAGGCTGTTGAGTCATTATACGGTCCGAGCAAAGATCGTTTGGAGAGCCTGTGGCGCCTGAAGATTCCATGGGACCAACCAATTCCTGAGGAAGAGGGAGAACTCTTTGCCGAGTGGCTACAAGACCTCTCCGCTATAACTCGCTTACGACTGAGGCGGTGCTACGCACCCAAGTTAGAACTCCATGTGCTATGCGACGCCAGCGAGCAAGCTTACGCAACTGTGGTTTATTGGCGGATCATCCATTACGATGGGAGCATCAGCATCGCCCTGGTAGCCGCCAAGGTTAAGGTGGCACCACGACGGACGCAGACGATCCCTCGCCTCGAACTGCAGGCCGCCGTAATCGGAGCCAGGCTCGCTGAAACTATCAAAAAAGAACATCGCATGGAAGGAGTAAGAACAATTTATTGGACTGTAGTGTATTCCTGGTTCCAAACCCAGGACTAGCCTATACACAACTACCAGAACCCAGAAGCTCCCAAAATATAATGTCCCACAGCTCATCCTCAATCATCTTTTAGCAAAGATCTTAACCTCCATTCGGTATTGCAGTTTTTTCCCTTGCTCACAACCGTTTGAAACTCTAGAGGATCACTGAACCTAGAGTAAACAAAAACATAATTGGGACAACGCAAAGTGCATTAATGTAAGCAATATTGCAATCTTGCAAGTAAGCGAATTCCGTGTGAATTAATTTGAACCGCGATCGATTGGTTAGGGTAAATAGATTTAAGACTAGAGTAGGGATTTTTATATGATAAGCAATTTAATGTACATAAGAGTAAGCAAAATTTTACAATAAAAGAACTGACTGAGCTGAGGCTCGGAAGAATTAGTGTTCTCACAGTACAACGAGTTGGTTGTTATTTTAGAATACGTTGCCTACTATTCGGCAACTCAACTGCCTGATACTTTGACAATTCCCTCTATAGAAATATCGGCTGCCTGTCCACTCGGACTGCGCCAAATATGTGGCAACCTAAGGGATGCCTGTAGGTGAATCGTAACTTTTATTTTACTTCTCTCTATTGACGAAATCGTATCTTTAGAAGAGTGAAGTCCATATCATTAGAGGAGTATCGACTCAGAAGACAACGTGAGTCCTCACTCGGCGATCCTGATTTATCACTTGGCGTTCCAGCATCTTTACATGGCGATCCTGCCATCTCATTACAATCATTACATTCTTTACAGGACAGACTCATCCACAGTGGTGCACTGGGTACACAACGAAATGCAACAATACACACCCTTTGTTGGTCATCGACTTGGTGAAATTGCGGAACTCACCCACAAAGAGGAATGGCGATGGCTACCAACCATCGATAATGTAGCCGATGACGCCACGAGATTCACACGCATACCCATCAACAAAAACGACCGCTGTTTTCAGGGACCCAGCTTACTTTACCGACCCGAGGAGCAATGGCCTACGTTACAAACGCTCGCAGTAGAAGCAGAGGTTCTATTTCACACGAAAGAGGAGATCTCGGAACGAAACGACTGGCTGTCTGATCCCGACAGATTCTCGAAGTACGAAACACTGGTACGAACGACTGCGCGAGTATTCGCCTTCATTGACACGTGCCGACGCAGATCAACGAATATGGAACATGAACACATAGAACGCGCCGAACGAAAACTCATACAGCATGCACAGTGGGAAAGCTTCGGACCGTAGCTACAGAAGATTGAAGCAACCCGCCCTATTACTAAGACAAGCCGATTATTCAAGCTGGATCCAGTGCTTGAAAATGGAATTCTACGGGTGCGAGGTCGCATTGAAGCAGCAACCACACTGGATGAGACGAAGCGACCAATAATTCTTGACGATCGCCACCGCCTGACAAAACTCATCGTGCTGCGGGAACACTGCGCCGCCGGTCACGCAAATCGAGAACGTGTGACAAACGACCCGCGACAGCGCTACTGGATTATACATCTTCGACCCACTGTACGCGCTATAGAACGCAGCTGTGCCCTCTGCCGGGTCCGACGAGCAAGACCCTGAACACCAGCCGCCGGAGACCTACCACGGGCTCGTCTCGACCCTTTCCATCGTCCGTTCACCAACTGCGGAGCGGACTACTTCGGGCCAATGATGGTGAAAGTAGGACGCCGCTGAGAGAAATGGTGGTGCGCTCTATTTACCTGCCTCACTTCCCGTGCCATGCACTTAGAACTTGTCGCATCACTATCTACCGACTCTGCAATAATGGCACTACGACGCATGGCTGCACGCAGAGGGTGGCCCCAAATAATGTACTCAGACAATGCGACGAATTTCCGAGGCGCAGACCGCGAACTACGAGCTCCATACGCTGATTGGGCACCCCTACTACGAGATGAGGGGCTATTACTAGGGGCGCTACACACCTCCGGGTGCTCCCAACCAAGGCGGAGCATGGAAACGGCTAGTACGATCAGTGAAAACCGCACTGAGCGTCACCTTACGAGAAAAGGCGCCACCGGAAGAAGTGTTAAGGACCCTATTGACCGAAGCAGGATTTGCAATCAACGCTCGACCCCTAACCCACGTGAGTGTGAGTCCGAACGATCCAGAAGCACTCACACCAAACCATTCCATGCTAGGTTCCTCGTCAGGACTGCCGACTACGGGACCATGTGACGAGGCCGACCGAAGGACTTGGCGAGCAAGTTAGGCACTTCCTGATCACTTCTGGCGACGGTGGGTGCGGGAATACCTCCCCACGCTGGCGAAAAAGGAGCGACCATTACGAATCGGCGACATTGTGATCGTAGTCGATCACACGCTTCCCCGAAACGTCTGGCCAATGGGTATCATCGAGCACACTTATAAGGGACCAGACGGCGGTATACGAGTCGCCGACGTAAGAACGAGAACAGGTGTTTTCAAGCGCCCCGCCAGCAAGCTCGCCGTGTTACTAAAAGAAGAGTCTACGCAAGCTACGACGGGGGGAGAGATGTTGTGGACACCGAGCCTGCCCGGCGTGCGGCCAACACAGGACGTAAAAGGACTTACATCATCTAAATAACGATACGAAGATAGCCATGAGAACGGGAAGAATTTGACACTTTATAATTCGCGGAACGTGCTTTAATTAGTATATATATATTCCAACTTTGTATGGAGTAGCATGTAGTTCTTGAGTGTAATTTAAAAATATACAGTCCAAATCGAAACAAGATCATCAAAACAAGATCCGATCCTATAAAGATATGTTTCCAACAAAAAAGCGTATTTTAAGGAAGGTCAAACTCGACCGATTCGAATGCCTTGTCTACTGCTCCACTTTTTCTTGAAAAAGCTAAGAATAGTTTCCTATTTTGCAGTTGATCTTAAAGTAATATCTAGTATATGGTAAAAATAGTCAATCAGAAAACAGCGCGCAAAGTAAAATTCGCGCTTATCGAGGAGTCGTTTTATCCGACCAAATATCATGTACAAATGCATGCAAATGTTCATGTCAAGTAAAATATTACAAAAAATAACTTGAAAATAATGCGTGTTGATTCCAAATATCTCTAGTAAACAATGTTTATTAGTTATTATCCTTTTTTCCCATTTTTTTATTTAATTATTGCTATTTTGCGACAAGGGTTAAATGTTTTGGAATTTTAAACTGATATTATCTTGTATTACGCAACTTTCATACCCAAGCAACTTTACTCTGGAATGCACCGTTTTAAAGTTAGGAGTGAGACAAGCAGAAAAACACGATTTTTTTTCAAATTTTCAAACATTTCAATTTTTTTAATGTTCCCGACTTTTTTGAGAGGGGGCATAAATCAATTATAATTATACGAGTTATTCCCCAACTTTTCCTGCAAAAATCAGCGTGACCGCTTCAACGTCCAACTGAAAACAGATCCGCCCTGGTCTACTACGGATATTCAATTTATTGTTTCGTTGTACATCTTATAATGCTATTTTTTAAACGCTTCAATATAAATTCGCTTCATTATTTTAATTGTTTTCAAACTACCAACTCATAAACTTTCATTCTGTTTAATTACTTTCAAAATCTTTTATCCAGAATTTCTAAACTCTGATAGAATGGATATAGTGAGTATTTAACATACCACTTGGTTGGTTGGTTGTAGTGGCAGCCCCTTTTGTCCAAAGGTGGCTCACTTAGGCCACGATAGGCCCATTGTGGTACCACAGAAGATAAGGGCGGCACTACAACCTGTGGGATGACGAGAACCATCCAGATTCTCGAATGAAGCCGGCTATGCAGCCAATGTGTAAATCAGCTACTTCCGTGAGGTTGTCCAGGGAAAGCGTGCTTAAGGTTTGTATGCGGCGCTTCCTGGACAGTGCTGGGTATTCGCACAGAAAGTGTTTGATAACACACCACTTACTTCTATATGTTATCGAAATTGTGCTCAAGAAGATTTGAAACGTAATCTCAACCTCTTTTTTCGAATAGATTGGTTGGCCAGATTTACTTCCTTTTTCTTCTCAATACCCGGTTATATGGTGCTTTTTTAGTACAATATGCCTTCCAAAAGCTGTTTGTGTCATATTTCTGACGTCTGTTTGGGGAACTATTTAGTGCATAATCCTTCTTAGGTGATATTAAAATTCGCGCTTGCTTTTTAATCAATTGATTAAGAAGTTAATGTTCTCTACGTTGGGATGAAAACTGTGCTAAAATTTTCCATACATAAGCTGACTGCATAGCCAGGAGTATTATCATCATCGTAACTTTTTTGTCACGATCAGTCTCGACACTGCATTGAGAGAGTGCTAGGGGAGCTTCCGGCATAAAGATGTAGCTTCAGCTTCACAACTAGTATATCCGCCTGCAGCAAAGTAATGTCACACGGTATTTGACTGTCGTGAAATTTATTTCTTGAGCGATTTGCTCTTCACAGTTAATAGAAGTCATTGTCAACTATTTCTTCCAAAATCAGAATGTCTCATCGTTTAACACTTGTTTTGGAGAATAAATACCTTCCCACCATTGTGTTTCAGATCTCTTCAATATTATGGTTTCATTTTCATATCAGCACTGCCACTTTTAAATTACGACACTCCGAAACAAGTCATAAAATTCAAATTGACGCCAGAATCGTTATCAGCATTGCTTCTCTCACGGTCCTCACCCAATGATAACGCTTCAGCTTGTATAATAGTATTGATTTAGTAGAAGTTACTTCTGCCGTCTTTCGGTGAACTATAAATTTAAAAGCTTTTGCGTTTTCTCCATGACATGATTCCTGGAGCAAATTGTTTTTGCATTATTTTTCGTTAAATGTGCGACGAATAATTTTATATTGCTGGCATTTTATTGTACTTCCGCACTAAATTTTAGCAACTTTAAAAACTAGCAATTTCCATCACAAAACTCCCCCTCGTTTTTCTTCTTCTATTTTTCCTCATATCTATTCAACGTTATACCATGCGTTCTTCATCTAGATTATTCTTTTCAGTAATGTATTTGTTAGCGTGAGAATTCTACCATTAGAATAAAACTGTACGATAATGAATAGCAAAAATCGGTGATTTTTTGTAAGATTCATTTCTAAAAGCCTCACGCGTTAAATTCAAGTCTATAAAGTCTAGTCGCAAAAAGTATAGCGCGTATCTAAAACCGCATATACATAAATGCGGGAGCGGTAATTGCAAAAAATGCAAACATTCATTTGCTTTATTTACTACATACACAGTCACTTATGTTTCTAAATATTTTTAGGTTGACGCAGTTGAAGGTGTTTGTCCTCAGACGAGAGCCTGTCTTCAACAAGTGCACAAAGAATATCTCAAGCCTATTTTAATTATAAATAAAATAGATCGACTGATTTTAGAGAAAAAATTTACCCCGTCAGATGCATATCTTCATTTAACGCAGCTCTTGGAACAGGTAAACGCCGTTGTTGGAAGTATATTCGCTTGTGATGTAATGTCTAAAGAAGATTTAAGTGAACAGGTGATTTTCTGAGATCTTTTGTCATTCGCACTCAAACCATAAACACAAAAATAAATTTCAGGCTAATTATACATCTGCCCTTGAATCTTCGGATGATTCCACATTGTATTTCTCTCCGGAAAAGCAAAATGTATTGTTTTGTTCTGCTATCGATGGCTGGGCCTTTTCTGTTGAAGATTTTGCAAAAATGTACAGTAAAAAGCTTAACATTTCAGCCATAGAATTGAGTCGTGTGTTCTGGGGAGATTATTACTTTAGTACCAAGAAAATGTGCCCGATACTAGGAGCCCAAAAGCAAGCCAAGAAACCTATGTTTGTACAGTTTATTTTAGAAAACATATGGAATCTATACGATATCATCTGCATTCAAAAAAATTTCGAAAAAATAACAGGTAATTATACAAATGCTAATTATAAACAAATTCGCATCGTGTATTACTCACATTGTAGATGTTTTATATTACTGTCATATCAGAGATCAAAATGTGCTAACAGCCCACAATGAAATTCTCAAATGAACTGAGGACTTATAAATTTGTTAATGTGTTCTGAACTCAAATCAGTTTATCATTATCAGTTGGAGAATAGGAAAACCATTAGATGTTTTTGAAACTGTTTGCAATCTTTTAACTTTTATGATATTAGAAAATATAATTCGTGTTTTGTTTTTACTTTTTTTCTTTAAATTTCACCAAAAACTAACATTATATTTGCACTACATTTGTCTATTAAATTTACTTATTTGAGTTAGCACTAGCCTTTTAGTTTGAAGATTAATAGTAGTACTATTTAAAAATCGGTAATTACATAGTCACAAATGAGTCACTTTTTTTTACTCGTCCGTAATAATATTCTTGCTTTGAAGTGTTTATTGCAACGGAATTCTCTTCGTCGAGCCCTGAATTTACATTTGAAATCAATTGATCGATAGATGGAATAAGAACGCGAGTTTTTTCTGCAATGCGATGCAGACATCAACAACGCATGTTAAGTGAAGGGATTTTGGATAAAATGAATTCATATTTTTAGCCGATTTCACCATATATATTTCAGCGTCCTTTAAATGTAGCAAAGGCGAAGTCATCTTCTAACAGTTTTATAAAACCTTCAAAGAGTCGCAAAATCGTTAAGTTATTCACTGTAGATTACACTTGGGAGTTTGTTTACTAAGTTTTTTTTTAATTTTCGCTGGAACTCAAATTACAACAATAACATGGGCAATACTTTCTTCTTCGTACGTCAATAATTTCATCTTAGCAAAGTGATTTTTGCGACAATTGTCATTTTTAAAAGTACGGATTTGTAGTCAATCGAAAACATGGGCGATAATAGTATTTGAAACATTCATTACTCTTATCCATAGCTGCAATAAACTGTTTCATAAGGTCAAGTTTATCATGAAGAAGAATGATTTTTTTTGAATAATCCATGGTTCATTGCTGATATTTGCTGCTTCTCTCAGTGGCATTTATTTTCTAATTCAGTGCAGTTTATTTTGCATGACTGTCCCAAAGACAAAGAAAACGGGAGTGTTTAAATTTACGCACATTTATGACTGGTATTGAATAAAAAAAAATAGTGTAAAATTATATTGATATTTAAGTTTTGTTGATCGACCTTTCTATGAAAACCTTTCCATCGTCCATCTGGTATTTCGAGGGCCTGTTAAATTTGAGAGCCCAAAAATATTGACACAATAAATGAGATCATAATATAATATGCAATGCCGACGTAATACTAAAAAAAATGTTGGGGTTTATCATCAGAAATATTTCGAAACATATCGTACAAAAATATCGTACAACCTCTTCTATACAACTCTTTCATTATCAAAAAGAATGTTCAAACACTACTATTGATTTATCGAATGGACATTTTAGATCAAGAGAGGCTCAGTTCATTATAACTTAGATTCCATAATCATATATTTGAAAGTAGTTTTCTCTTTTGTTATTAACAGAAACATCTCAAATTCTTCGTTTTCTCGGTGTTTTTGCGCCATTTCAATAATTTATTTTAAGTAAAACTTTTCCCTCTTCTTCAGTAAAATAGCACTGAAGAAGAGGGAACTCTCACCCTTGAAATATATATATATGTTATTATAATATAAAATATTTGCGTTTGGAAAAGTTTTACTTAAAATAAATTATAGAAACATCTCCTTAAACAATCTTGGTAATAATATGGAGCAATAGATTAAAGTGATACCGATAGAATGACTGGAAAACTCAACAATTTTTTAAAAGATACTCAACTAAATGATATTAAAATATTTCATCTAAATATTAGAAGCATTATGAAAAAGTCCAATGAACTTGTGTTGTAGCTGCCGTGTCCAGAGGCAATATTTGACATTGTAGTTTTAACGGAAACGTGGCTTGCTGAAGATAAGAATGACAACCAAATGAATAGTTAAAATCAAACTGTTAAAAAATAGATACAATAAGTGTGACGGAGTAATAGTTTTCATGTGTTAGGGGTTCGTTTGTGACAATTCAAGATAGAGAAAATACTCACCAGTAATTTCTGAGCGACTGGTTGTCCAAATTATCGGGCTATATAACGGCAAAATTTCCTTTTATTTCTTAGCAGTGGATTCTGGAAGTAAAGTAGGCAACAAGTTGCCAATGTTAGTCAAAGATAGATATGCAGTATACTTCGTGTGAAGTTCTTACATATAAAAAATCGACATGCTAATTCTTTACAAAAAATTTACATACAAGACTTACAAAACCCATTGCCGAAATTGCCTATGTGGGATATTTTTCTTCATAACAGATGTACACAAATGTGCATCGAATCGTAAAATATCATGCACTTGTCCATACTATCACTAAATTTCATGTATGTTTATGATAGTTTATGTTACAAAAGAAATTGACTTCTGGTCGAATCGTGTTGGATAGAATGATAACCAAACATAATTAAATGCGGTGAAAACCACGTGGAGTCATGCACAACATTTCGGACGTGAGCAGGACTCTGCGAAGTGGCCACTCCACTTCTTGTGATCGTCTCCTTTATAGGCTCGGATCGCAGCCAGTATACTCTGGTTAGCCCATTCTGAAGCGTTCACCTGTGGGGTGTACTATGGAGTTCTATAATGTTGCACCTCATACTCATCTAACATTACAGCATTACATTACAACATAAATTGAACTCCATTGTCCGAATGCAGGACTTCAGGCACTCCAAAAGTCAAAAAGATCTAGACCTGTAAGTATTTGACAACAGCTTCTCCTGTGGGCTATGTTAGTGCTTTTAGCCACACGTAGTTGGTGCAGTGATCGAGCACTACAAGAAGTTGCTTATTCTCCGATCTCGAACGTGGGCATGGACCCAAGAAGTCCACAAACAATTGCTGCAAGGGTCTGCTGGTTTTCCTAAATAGCTCAGATGGTAGTCTTATCGTGGAGTTAGGTGGCTTCATCTGTTCGCAGGTTTCACAGGCTCTAATATAGTTAGCAACGTCCTGTCTTAATCGAGGCCAGTAATAATATCTTCGTAGAACTTCGTTGGTCTTCTTAATTCCCAAGTGAGAGCCTGTGGATCGTCATGAGCACGGGCTATGAGTTCATTCTTGTGGTTTTCCGGGATCCACAATTTTGTTCTAGGGATGTCACTTTGGATAATTCCCATCGGTCTGGTGTGTAGGTACACTCCCCTACCACGAGTTGACAAGTTCTGGATTTCCTTTCGATTTGGGCGACCAAATCTACATATTCTGGGTCCAAAATTACTAAATCTGGAATAACCTCATCGATGTGTTGCCGCTTAGAGTTCAATTCAACCATACTGGCGTCACTTGCGCGTGACAAGGCATCAGGAACAACGTTTTGTGCTCCCTTACAATGCCCAATAGAGAATTCGAATCCCTTACTTCAAAGTCTACCATGTCAATCTTCCGGATAAGTTTTGCTGACTCATGAGCCACTTTAAATTTTCATGTTTGGTGATGATGGTGAAAGGAAGCCTCTCTATTTAAGCTCGAAATCATTTTACACTTTACACAGCTGCTAAGTACTCCAACTTCTTGATACTATAGTTGCGCTGAGCTGCGTTCAGATTTTCGGACATGAATGCGTTGGGGAGCTCTCCACCACCATCATCCTTTTGGAACAACACACTGCCAATATCCGAGGTGGGAGCTTCGCAGTGGATGAAGAAAGGTCGTCAAAAATCGGGATTTGTTAAGACTGGGCAGTAACAAGACGCTGATTAATATCATGAAACCCCTTATTGACAGTGTCTGTCCAATGGAAAGCCGGTTTTGCCTTGAGTAAATCTGTTAAGAAATTCGCCGAGGACGCAAAGCCGGGGATAAACCGGCGATATCAGTCTGCCATATCCATGAACCGTCGAATGTTTTGGGCTGGGTACATAAGGATGGTTGATACTTTTTCAGGATTAGCCTTGAGGATCGCGTCAATGACCACATAGCCAAGATACTTAGCTTTTTCTGTAGAAATTTACTTTTTTCCACATTGATGGTCAAGTTTGCCTCGTGCAATAGCTTTGACATTGTGGAAAATAATTCCATATGATCATCAAAGGTAGAACTTGTTATGAGCAAGTTATCGAAATTAACAAATACATATCTTCATATTCATAAAGGATAAGCGTCTTTAATGGTAACTTTGTTCATTCGTCAGGCATTAAGACATACCCTCACCTTTCAAGGTTTCCGGACTACCATCACGGGGAGCTCCATGCGCCATGGCTGTCTTCTATCACACCTAAGGATAGCTTTCGATCCAACTCATCGTTAATCAGAGCTTGAACGACAGGTGATATGGCACTAAGGTGTTAACATATCCCAAAACGGCGACGCCATGCACTGAAGCTGTTTTGACCGTGGCTTTCATAGAGTTCACGTGTAAGCCAAGCTCGTCAATTAGCTTTAGCCCAGTGGAACCGAAGATACTAGCACTGGTTCCGCTATCAAACAGCCCTATAAGTTTTCGCTCCGTTATCATTATCTCAACAAAGGGTCGATTATCTCCAGCAGGGGTAAATATAGACTCAAGGCAGAATTTGTTTAAAAGACGTCGAATTGTCAGGAAAATATACGATAGTTTGGATCTAGAAGTGTGCTACTACTACCCTTTGGCCCTGCGATCGTGGAAAATTTATTCAGCCTAGCCTTCCACCGCGCGTTTCATATGCACATCCGACTGCTGAGACGCGAAACGCTCTTTTCAGCCACTCACTTAGGGAGCTCACGCCAGAGGTGGCGTTTGCTTTATATACCGCTTGTCCCGCCAGTATAATGTATATCGACGGGGAGGGTCTCCCTTGACTCGCCGTACTGCTACCCTACAATCCAGATTGCTATTAAAAATTACTCGCGTCTAACTACCATTAGCCAAAGTCTAATATCTAAATATGTGTAAAATCTTTATAAAATTAAACACTTGGTTTTTTTGACTCACAATTTTTTTTATTAGCACGACGCGTTTCGATCCTTAGATCATCTTTATCTTGACTCTGCAGAATATCCTCGATCAGCAGAGGTGTGCGCTCTTGAAAATCTATGTTTACATATGAATATCATATGAGACTTCACTATAAGAACAGTAGGTGCCTAAATATCAGCTTCGAAGTTTTTAAGCGAATCATATTAAGGTTCATAGACACAGAATCTTCAAATCAAGTCTCCATAAAATAACTTTCACAAAAACAATCGCGTTAATGCACCAAAACCTTCTGTCTAGCAAAACTGTCACATACTGTACCCAAATCTATTTAAATAACGCCCGCATAAGTTCCAGTTCCAGTGTTGAATCTCGGATGGTCTTCTAGAATTACTTTGAATGAAAACTATCACCAGACATTTAAATTGCACTTATATTACTTTTTTTGGAAATTCTTGGGTTTGAGAAAATTCGTTGCCGCTATACAATCAAATAATCCTTACTAGACATGTGTAACGCATTCAATTTTACTGCGCTGATGCCTTAACTCCAACGCCAGGCCCGGCATCAACGCAGTGCCCAAGCACTATTGCGCCACAGTGCCATGGAATGTCTTTACTGACTCACTAGCCACAATTCTGCTTCGGTACATGCATAACGCTGCGAGTCAGTGTTCTGAAATCGCGTTGCTCGATGCACCGAACTAGACTTTTCAGCTCCAACGTCAATGCCAACACCAACACATTGTTTGCCTCTTCTTTGATTGCTTCTTCTGCTGCGCTAACGTGATAATACACGGCGCTACTGAGACTTATGTCTGGTATCAGCGCATTGGTCTGGTATTGCGCATTTCGGCCGCAACTATTTTCCATTTGGCCCACTGATTGTTTAAGCCACATGAGAAACATTATTTCACTTTACTAGGTATATTTTATTTCCACGAGCAACTCAATCTCGATGTTAAGTTGCTCTTTCGGGCTGCGTCACCTTTCACTTCCAAAACTTCTCTCTCATCCTTTAATCAGGATCCCGCTACTCCAGTTTTCACGTTTGGTGCCGGTGCAAAGATTTGAAGTCTTTCCAGTTGCCGAGTTTAAATGAAAACCGTTATCCTGGGCGCTAAAAATTTTATCCGCATTCCAACTGAAAGCTGTAGCCGAACCAGAAAAAAGAGGGGAAAATTCGACGCTAAAGCGAACATCGAAGCGGTCTCTTACGATTGGGAGGCAACAATGCTCCCACAAGACTGGCTACTCAGTGCAATTTTGCAGACTTGCTGCAAACAGATATGCGTGTACATGTAGCGCATCATTCGCAACAAGCTGTCGAAAAAACTCTGAAACTGGTGTAAAGAACGCTGGTCTAGCAACACTACAGTAGTTAGTCATTATGATTATTATTATTTACAGTATTATTATTTTTGATATTGTTACGTACCTTCGATTTTGTCCATTTTAAATTACCAAGCGGCTATCTCCCTCGCTCTCGTAAGAGGGTAAGGAGACTTCCGACTCGCGTGGTTCGTTTAAATACTCACTCATGAAATGAAAATTTGTATGGATTGGCAATTGAGATACTGGGGAAAATACTAGGAACGAGAAAAGAAATATGAAGATGTGATCGTGAAACGATCCTTGTGGGACCAACAACTTTAGTACATGAACTTGTTTTATCCTTTTATTATCGTGCTGGATGAAGTAAAATTTGTTATCTATGCAAAGATCGCTTATAGAAATTAATATCGAGATAATTTTAATGATACTTAAGAATTTTTGTTGGAGAGCGCGCTATTGTCGCTGGTGAAAGAATAGCGGAGAAGGATATTGATCGTCATGTACGGACTACGCTCTCCAAAATCGCACTCCTGTAACGAGATTAACTTAAGCGGCTTTACGATTGCTCTTCGAGGTTTCATCAGCTGACGAGTGTAGACGCGTAAAATCTGGTAAGCCGCAGGCAATATTGATTGTCTCCAATGATGTAGAATAGCTGCTGACTATCACTCTTTAAATTTGATAAGATGATCAAATCGAATAATTGAAACTAAACCTGGTTCGGATTGCAGCGATAGATAATAATTTGGCAAATTATTTTGTTGAATAATGTATTCAGAGTATAATGTAAAAATATGAATTTCTTTAGTCATCGAACAGCACGCTTAACAAACATTGCAACGTGGATTCGGTAATGCGAAGTATGTTTAGCGTAATTACCAGCGATTCTCATGTTAAAATAAGTCAATCTTAAGAATATTATATAATTGGAATATGAAATATGAGTAATTTATAATTCCTTAGCCGAACTGCAATAATCTTAGTGTGTGAAAGCCACACTGGAGCTTTAATGTTCACAATAAGAACCAACATTTTTGGTCCGTTGAACCGTATTGGTGAAATTGAAGTTCTCAACGTAACCTTTGAAATATTTCCATCAGAGGCGGCTTTATCTTTGGGGCTATTGAGGCTTAGCCCCACGACTTAAAGATTTACATATACATAATATATAATAATACATTTTAATTACAAACGATAATGTTGCATCTTTTTCGCACAAGCTGCTTTTTAATGAGTCGTCATCAGTCAGGCTGATTACCGTGTATGATGCATAGAGACACGAAAAAAGAATCGATACTTTGTGGTATCGAGTACGTTTCCTTTCGATACCGATACTTTTGTACTCGATAGTTTTACTCAATGAGTACTTTTTGACAGGTATCGTATCGAATAAATCTGAGAAATTACCCACTTAAACTTGGCCTTAAGGGTTACGTTACGGCTCATGTTTATGATGTAGTTCAATCGTGCTGAACCTTCTAAAACATTATATTGATTTCGAAATCGTTCGTTCCGTTCACAGCTCAGGTCCACTTCACTAATCAGTAGGCGTGCTTTTGTTGACCAAAAAGTGAGTGTAAGATTTTTACTTTTTCGCGTTCGTGTTGACCAGGTCACACTTTTTTGGGGCGTTTGTGTTGCACGTGCATCTGTACTATTATTGCACTGATTGCACCTCCTTTTGAGGAGGTGTGAAAAGTGCAAAGAACGTGCAAGTATTGCAAGCTGTCTAATGTGTAGAGGTTATGGAACAGATCGGAGTGCTAATCAAAATTATGAATTAAGGTAGAGTGTTTTTTCAGCTCATGACATTCGTGTTCGTGTAGTATCATCGTATTGATCATGTAATACAGTCACATAACGTACTTTGCATTCAAGAAGATTCTACTGGCGAAACAAATCTGCCGATTCGTAAAGGCTGCACAGAGCTACACTTTACGCGTTCGTCTTGTTCGACTGTTTTGACGTATACCGAACGAACTTTTTCGATTTCCCCTCTGCACTTATTTCTCTACAGCAAAAAAAAACTCAATTACTCATTCACTCGGTCGTCGTCGTTGTTCGTTGCTCTAAAATTTTGTTTCATTTCATTCTTTGTGTTCGTTTCGCGTCTTGCTTTTCTGCTATATTAATGCGGTTGATCATTCATTATTGTCCTTGACTATTATTTGATTTATTAAAGTGTAAACTAAAAGTACCCACTATTATTCTGTGCTTTGTTTCGATATTTGAGTGATTAGAAGAATGCCGCCTAGTAAGGGTGAAGTTTGGCAGCATTTTGTCAAGATTAACAACAACCAAGTGAAATGCAAAATTTGTTTCAAAACCATAAAAACGTCTGGGAATACGTCAAACATGAATCAACATCTAAAGAAACACCCTAAACCTAATGTGTCAAGGTTTTTTTTATAATTTTATGCTTCTTTGTAAATATAACCTAAAATAAAACCATATTTCTCAAACATGCGTTATAAAATTTTCTGTCTGTCTGTGTTATGTATAATTTTACGAGAAAAGTATGAAAAATACTTCCCAGTAACATCTACATAAACATTACAAATATCATAGAAATAATCTCAATAATGAAAATAGAAAGTGCTCATTAGAGTGAATGGAATAAGTTAATATTATTATAAACTGTAATTGTTTATCGTTTTTATCTGAATTTTTTTTGGAATCATGAAAAATCTGTTTAAAGCATCTGATTTTTTTAAACGTTGACTGTCCGAAGTGCAAATCAGATCAAAAAAAATCAAGGAAAATAATCTAATTTTAGGCAGTTTCTTTGATTATACTAAAAAAACAGTTGCATACATCCTTTCAAAAATAGTTTTAAAATACTTCGCATACCTTAAAGTATAAAGATATGTTGAAAATATCGCTTTTGATTTTTAAACCAATTACAATAAAGTCTCACATACTAGGAATTTACTAAAATTTAAAAAAAAGTCTGCCAAAACATTGCAACAGGATTTATTGGCCACAAAAATATTTTTTAATTAAACTTTAAAACCTCGCTTTTGAAAATCATGCTGAGTTGCAACTCGCGTAGTATATTAACAGTACGAAAACAATTTCTATGGTTAAAGTAAAAAAATATTCGATAACTTCTACTCAGGCTCAAAATTATTTTTTTCATGATTGCTGCATCTAGGACCATTTTGAAAACATTTCATCATATATTAGAATATCTACCCTAGGGGCCATTCAAGTATTACGTAAGCATATATAATTTTACACTGATAGAAGGATTTGTTTGTATTTAAAAATATTTGTTAATATTAAACAAATCATTTATTAGAGACCACTTTTAATATTAAACAAATATTTCTTAGTATTTAAAAAGATTTATTAAAATATTTGTGAATATTAAACAAATCATTTATTAGAGACCACTTTTAATATTAAACAAATATTTCTTAGTATTTAAAAAGATTTATTAGCAGCCACTCTTATAGGCCTAACTTTCATATCAGTTCGTGTGTTTACATTTTTATGGATCTTCTCGATGTGACGATTTAGTGAGTTGACGAAAGCATGATAAAGACCACACGTTTTGCATGTTCGACTTGATAGCTTCAATTTTACTGTCGGACAAAAATAATCGTAGGGCATTTGTAGGAAATCTTTGAGTGAATAATTTAAGCGTAGAGCTAAATTGACGGGAAGGTTGAGAAATTGCCCTACATCATCCAAAACCAAGTCATCAATTGTTTGTTTTACTTTTACTGGTGGTGGAAGAAACCTGTTGTCTAGTAATCTAAGTAGGCCATTTCTTAGACAACAGCATTCATTGTTTCTACATTTTACAATTTGAAGTAAGTATTGGCTTTCTCGCACATGCTCTGAACACCATTTCATATTTGGAAAATCAGGAAGATCTTGTTCGCCCGGCCCAACATATTTTGCAGTAACTTGATAGCCATCAATTCCTATTAAACTCCATATCTCAGCTAATACATTTCCTGCAAACCCGAATTTGGATCTTTCTAAGTCTTTATTTATTTGTAACGCCACGTTCATCCAAATGAGATCCAAAATGGTCATGAGGCAATATCAAACCAGCCAGTTCTCGACTAAGAAGAGCCATTCTGCGCTCTACTCTGTTATACGCACTTCTGCCAGGAGCATTGGTAGCTATAAACAATGCATCGAGATCATGTCGCTTAAAGTGTTGTAAAGCAAACCCTATAACTTTTTGATATCGCGGATTTTCATCTGGCCCCCCATCAACCGTCACGATTATTAATTTATGCCGCTCAGCGATTACCCAGTCGTGATCTGGCAATTTGATTCTATATTCCATGTGTATTAAAAGAGGTGCTTGCTTATTTGCCGCAGTTACACCAATAGAGACCCGAACTTTATCATCTTGAGGTATGAAAAATACTTGATCTGGTCCAAGTATGGATGCTATATTCTCCAAATAATGGATTGATGTTTCAGCGAAATTGCTATCTAACTAGGAGAGGCTCAGGTTATGGAATCTCAGATTTGGATGAAATTTAGCACATAAGTAGAAGACGTCAAGGGTATTCGATCCTTAAAATATTAGAGCGCAACACTCCTTTTTTGAGAAAAACGTCCTTAAAGTTTTTAGCGTCGCTAATCGATTATTAAGTTTTTACAGTTGACAGAAGCAGTGCAGTGTAGGTAGCAGCATTACAAGTTCGCGATCAAGGGGTCGTGTGTTCGATTCCTGTCGGGGTATTGTTTTTCTTTTTGAATAATTGTCGTCGTCGTGTGTTCGATCACCGGTGGGTACTGTTCTTTTGAATATTCGTGGATGTAATTAGTTTAAGGTAAATCAGCAATGTTCAACTGCAAAAACATTTATTTTTAGAAATCAGCAAATTGTTCGATCATTTATAAATCTTATTTTTCATAATTTCCTGAGAAGGTTTTGCTTTCGATTGTTTATCTGTATTTTCTGTGCTTTCGCATTGCTGCTGTGATTCCACCACAGGTATTATATCGTTTCCTTTCTGTTCTTTAGAATTTGAAGCTGGCTGTATGATTTGTGTTTTCTCTGCAGGCTTACAGGTTGCCTAAAAATTAAAACGTGTCGTTACATATACATATACACTATTCATTTAAACTTTATTGCACAGTAGACAAGGTACAATTGGCGGACTTAGTGCCTTCAGGCAGCCTCTGCCAGTCAACCATCAGGCCAGACAGAGACTTTAGTAGTGGGGGGTATAAAATTAAAACAATAAAGCTGAAACAAACTTGAATTACAAGAAGAAAATAACACAATCAATTATACATACACATAAACTAGGACGAGCACTTTTAATGTGTTTAATTAACTTTAACATCATCACTCACCTTTGAAAAAAACGTAGTAGATTGGATTTATTCTTAGTCGCTGCTTGCAATTCTTTTTCAATTCTCTTAGAGACAATAATATCAAGTTCCTTGTCGGACTTTGCTTGTAACTTATAATTACGCCACACTTCGTTAACTAACTTCTGTACATTTTGTACTTTTGTATTTGTTTCAGATTTTTTAAAACTTTCGAATAATTTTTGATATAACTTGGATTTGTCTATTTGAAACGACATCTTAAACAATTAAACTTGGGCGAAAAAGGATCAACGGTTAAAACAAACATTAACTTGCTTTGATTTGCTTACAATACGTCAAATCGTCATTCGAATCGAAACGAAACAATAGATTGACGGAAGAAATTTAGACAAGTGACAAGTGAGTGGCTCGCGGTAATTCCCCCACTCGTTTCTGTCAGAGATGGCTGAAATGGTAGATGGTATCAATAACCATTCGCGACGACGGCTCGCTACTCAATGACCAACTCTTATTTGGTCGACACTCTCCGGCAAAGGCGGTGTTGCCAGATCGGCCAAAGTTGACAGCTCGGCCAAAGTTGACAGCTCGGCCACTCCTGATCCATCATCGTCCCGATGATCGTCCTCGTCCTCGAAATCAAGACAGTCAAGTTCCGGGCTGAGGTGACACCAGGGCTTGAGTCGGTCGGCGGTATACACCCCGCTGTATTTTCGTCCTCGGTTTCGCATATCGGGCATATCTTCCACTACGTATCTATCGTGACGAAGAACCTTTGTGATTTGAAACGGTCCTTTATACTTCGGCTCGAGTTTCAGCGAATCACCACAAGCGGTAGGAACGTTGTCGACTACGACTAGGTCTCCTTCTTGGTACTAGTGCGGTTGCTTGTGCTTTACGTCGAAACGTTGTTTCCAACGCTGTTTCGCCTGAAAGATACGGTCGGCTGCAATTTGTCGAATTTCGGATGTTGAAGTAGTCTCATCGTCGACATTCAGGGCTAACACCACTTGATTGGCTGTTACATCACGTAGTTGAAAGTCGAACAACAACTGGTTCGGCGTAAATCCCGTGGTGGAATGCGGTTGAGTATTCAAAGTCCACTGAATCATTAGTAGATGTTGATCCCAATCCTTACGGTATATCGTCGAGCATCGTAATCTCGTGAATACAGTATGGTTAATACGCTCCACTTGTCCATTAGCACGTGGAGTGCGTACGGGTACTTGTACATGCTGAATGTCATGCCGACTGCAGAATTCAGAAAACTCTTTCGAGGTGTAAGAGGATCCTTGATCGGATATAATGCGCATCGGCAACCCAAGGAAAGTTGTAACGTCTCGTAGCATTGCGATTATGTGTTTGACGCTCGTATCTCGAACAGCTCGGAGTATCGTATACGTGGTAAATGGATCCACCAGTGCTATTATATGGACGTTTCCACGTTTGCTTCTCGGAAAAGGACGCAAATGATCCACGTGTAAGACCCGAAAAGGTATAGTGACGACATCCTCGATGAACATTCGCCCCTCTCGCTTTCCGGCTGGTATTTTATTGAGACAGCAGTCGATACAAGCGCTGAAGTAAGACTTAACGTAGCGACGTATTCGGGGAAACCAGAAAAGTTTCTGGATTCGTTGAATCGTACCATCGCAACCTAGATGTCCCGATTCATCGTGACAACTTCGTACAATCCTCCATCGTAAAGCGGCCGGTACAACAAACTTCGGATTGTTCTCACAATTTCGCATGAGTCGTCCTCCCTTTATTGCGTAGTCCTTTTTTATTTGTTTCGCTTGCAGACTACTTTTCTGGTCGTGTAGGACGTTGATAGTATCGTTTAACTGTTTATCACGTTTTTGCATTGATAGCAACCAATCGTCTTCGTTCGTACCGATCACCAACATGTTCTCGGCAACGGATTTCGGCTCAATAGGTTCGTCGGTCGGGTTACGGCTTAGAGCGTCTACGTGAGACATACGATTGCCTGCTCGATGTGTGACTTCAAAGTCAAACTCCTGAAGTTTAAGCCACCAGCGTGCAACACGGTTGTTCAACGGAGTTAACAGCTTGGTTGTCGATACGGCTTGGCAATCTGTCACTACTTGAAAATGTTTACCCAGCAAGTAAAACTTAAATCGTTCAATTGCCTCGACAATTGCCAACACTTTCAATTCGTGACTACTGTATCGTTGTTCTGCGTCGTTACATTTGCTGGCTGTAGTAAAAGACGGGTTTCTACATCACCTGGTCTGGTGATTGAAACAGCACGGCGGCAAGTCCAACTGTGCTGGCGTCGGTGTGGACTTGGTGACATTCCGATGGGTCGTATAGTGTTAAAATCGGTTCAGCACTGAGCAGAGTCTTCAATTTTTCAAAGGTTCTATCGCAATCCGGTGTCCGGTAAAATTTCGGTTGATTTTTCGTTTTTAACAACGCAGTTAAAGGTCGGGCGATGACAGCGTACTCTTGGATGAACTTTCGAAAGAAGCCAGATAATCCCAAGAATCCTCTGACTTCTCTGGCGTTCGTCGGTGTCGGGAAGTTGATGACGGCCTTAATTTTCACATTTCCCGGCTTAATTCCGGAACACGAGATGGTTTGTCCCAAGAACAACACCTCGGTTGCAAAAAAAATGCACTTTGATGTTCGCAACGTCAGTCCTTCCTCTTCGAGTACCGTGAGGAATTCCGCTAACAGCTCGATTCCTTCGGAAATGGTATCGCTCGCAATATAGCTAACGATTTTGTTTGAACGAAGCTTACGGACGATCGTCGTTATCATCTGCTGAAATACCATCGGCGCATTCACTAACCCAAACGGCATGACGGTGTACTCGTAGTGACCACTGTGTGTCACAAAGGCTGTGTATCGCATCGAATTTTCGTCCAACGGTATTTGGTAATAGCCTGAGAACAAGTCCAGTGTCGTGTAATACTTGTTCCCAGCTATTTGCGAGAGTATCTCGTCGATTATCGGCATCGGGAACGGAGTCTTTTGCGTGACTGCGTTGACGGCTCGGAAATCTACATAGTCGGTCCTCTCCGTTTTGCTTCTTCACAAGCACGATCGGAGACGAATATGTAGATTCGCTGCGGCGGATGATATGGTGTGCCAGTATTTCGTCGATTATTGAATCTACGGCAACTCGTTTGGCAAATGGAATCCGGTACAGGCGGCTTTGAATTGGTTTCTCACACGTTAGCTGAATAGTCATCACCGACGACTTACTTCGTCCCATCTCGGATGTTTTGTCGGCAAAACATGATCGGAATTTGGACAACAACTGTCTAAATTCGAATGACTCGGATTCTATGAGCTCGGACTTTACGGTAACGATCGGCTTACTTATATCCTCGATCAAACACATTCCAGATTGTAGGGTAACTAGCCTCGAATCGTGAATGAGCACGTCTGTTCCCAATCAAATCGGCGAGGGAATTAACTCATTCTCGACAACAAGTAGTCGTGTCGTGTTTGCATTTTCCGCGTGCACATGTAAGTACCACCTCCAAAACCTTCAAGTGTGATTGGAACGCATTCGACTACGTCAGAGGAGTCGCTTTCACGGATTAACGAACGGCTACTTCCCGGATCGATCAGTGCATCGACATGTCGAGTGTTCAAAAGCACCTTTTTAACGACTCGACCGGATTGATTCGAACCCAGTACAGCGTCTACTTTGTTGATTTGTCCGTCACGGCGCGTAGGACAATTATCAACGGAATGTCCTACTTTCTGACACTTCGAACAACGGGCGCGACGCTGCGGGTTTGGGCAATTAATTGAAATGTGCCCCGGTTTGAAACAATTATAACACAATCCCTTTGTCGGGTTTATACGTTTTTGTCCTTCGACCGTTTGTTGGGGTGCGGGCGAAACTATTGGTGGAGGTTTCACTAGTTTAACTTCGGGCGATTTGTTAACGTTTGCGAGGAATCGTGAAATGGACATCTATAGTTCGTTTGTGTCCTGGAAATTCAAAGAGGCTATCGAGTTTTGTAGTATCGGATAATTTAGTCCGCGGCGAATGTACCGCACGATGGACCGTTCCGACAATCCACCCCTTTTCCCCTCAGCACACATTCGAAAGTGATAGTCCAATACGGGTTCACTGGTTTCTCTCACGTCAGCGGCCATACGTAAATGAACGACTGACTCTTCGTCATTATCAGGGAATGTTCGCAAGAATTCAATTGTAAACTGTTCGAAGTTTACAAACACGTCACTGTTCGAGTCCAGCCAGAGTTTTGCGGGGCCCTTCAATTTGGCCTGAATCGCAAAAATCACAACGGTCCCATCCCATCCGTATGCGCTCATTAACTTTCGAACCCGATGTACGAAAGCACTCGCGGATAATGAGCTGGTTTTTCGCGGGTCGAAGTCCGGGATGAGGCAATTACGTCTCTGACGTTGTGAAACATTGACCGGCAGTCGGTTCGCTCGCCAAAAAACAAATTCGATGCAGCGCCTGTATTTTCGGGGAATGGAGTTGACGTTTGATCGAGTCGTTGATTTCCACTCAACAGACGGACGTCGGCACTAAGTCGTTCGACAACTGCTGTCAGATTCGCGATTGATTGCTGCATTTCTGACACTTCGCGGTCATCCACTTCGTCAACTTCGATTTCAGCACTGCCTACGGCCTCGGTGAGCCGCAATACCAATGTCGCCTTGTTGCCGGAGGTATTAAGCCCACGTGACCTTAGTTGGTCCTTTATCGCTGACACTGAGAGCGAATCGATTTTCACCAGAGTCATGATCGGTGGAAGACGTCATGTCGAAATAATGCGTATCGGCAAAATCCCAGAACGCTTACGTGGCGGAGTTTTGCAACAAATTCCTGCACGTTGGAGCTTGTTGAGCGAATTGATGTCGGTCCGCAAACGTAATGGATGACAGTGTGTGTAGAAAATGGCGACGAGCGGGTCTCGCAATGTGAACGACGGCACGGTGCGCGACAGGTTTCTACACGTTGCACCGAACGACGCGAACCTTTCGGGACTAAGCAGCTCGCGAGTTTTCGAATTTAAACCGCAAATGTTATTACTTTTGCTACGATCCCACTTCTGATCTGTCAGAGATGGCTGAAATGGTAGATGGTATCAATAACCATTCGCGACGACGGCTCGCTACTCAATGACCAACTCTTAGTTGGTCGACACCACAGTATATAGAATAGGCAGTAGGCAAACTCGGCCTTCGGGAGCAAATTTTACCCGAAGCATCTGCCGAATGCTCCCGAAAATTGTCGTATCTTATGTGCTGCCAGCTGTATAGAGAATAAAGCGTTTTGTCGGACTTTTGGAAATTGTTAATCCAGAACCATATTAGAGGAAGACAGTGTTATGCGTGTTCAACAATATACATATATATATATATATATATATATATATATATATATATATATATATATATATATATATATATATATACATACATATATATGGCAGTTTGCCGTGCTAAGGCACTTTCGTCGGTTTTTAAAATGATTAGTTTCCCCATTATAATTATTTTTCCGACGTTTCATCATTGAATTCGGTGAATCAAGTATTTTCCCACACGATAAACGAAAATAATATCCATAAGCGATGGCAGCACCGCAGCGCGTAAATCTCCCCCATCATATACCAAATACAAGAAACCATGGAAACCATATGCGACACCATGTGCGTTTCGTCCGTGGTACCACGGATTGTATGGAACGCTTGTCCATAGGAAGCCAACATATGAAGGTTTATCTACTGGGTCTACCTATACTGTGGTCGACACTCTCCGGCAAAGGCGGTGTTGCCAGATCGGCCAAAGTTGACACTTCTAAGCGAGTACCTATAACGTATTCATTATTTGTGGGAATCCCCGACATGTGTGTTTTGTTTTCAAGCATAGGCAATTTGTGGGTTGCCATTTGTGTAAAAAAGTAAATAATAACTGCTGACGTAATCACGATATTGACCCCCCACCCACCATGTCATCAAAAATAAGCAAAGCAAAGCCCCCCGCCCCCTCAAGCGGTTACGTAATACTTGAACGCCCCCCTACCCAAAAATAGTCAGAATTTCGTCTCATAATTCGCGACTAGACCACACATCCCTTAGAGACGATCATTCTTTACTTCGAAACTCAAAGCTTTCTTGTATGCGATTTGCTCGTATATCTACCATTCTTCAATACAGTAGAATCTCGAAAAAGTTAACTCTCGTAAAAGTTAATCGCTCGGTTAAGTTAACCGAATTTCAGCTTCCACGTGCCGCTCTGAAAAGTTAACTTTTTCAGTTAACTTTTCTGAGCGTATGAATTTTTCAAACCAACCTCTTTTTTCGGTCACTAAAGAGGCAATTTGGCTCCTATCAATACGATAGTGAAGACGACATTCCGTTGTCTAAATTGATTAAATCAAATAGTGCTTATGACGATACACTTCGAGAAGTTCAATTGTTGATGTCGAAGCTGGGTGATAATGTTGACTTCAGCATTGATGTCATTGAAAATTGGAACAAGGATCAAATTGCGTAAGATGACGATGATTTCGAAGTTTTCGATAATGATAACGACGGGTCAATTATCGAGGAAGATATTCAACAACCAAAAGTGAGCTTCTCGAAAGCAGTTGAAAGCATCAATATCTTGATAAAATTGTTTTAAAACAATAACGATGCAAATCAGGTGGCAGACCTTGTCCATATGCGTACGAAAATGATCAAGAGCTATTACACATAAGAAAAGAAACAAACAAGTCTCGACTGCTTCTTCAAACGACTCCACAAAAGTTAATTAATATATCGCACGAAAATGATCAAGAGTGACTGAGAACCATAAACCAGCCGGTACAAATTTTTTTTGGAATGATGAAAACCAAGTCATTGAAATAAATTTAGCGTGTTATTTACGAAAAATCTATACTTATTATTGTATTTTTTTTTTCAATTTTGAAAACCACTTAGAAAAGTTAATAATTCGAAAAAGTTAATTACCCTTGGGACATTTCGGTTAACTTTTTCGAGATTCTACTGTATTTTCTTATGTAAAAAAACTCAATCAATAAATAATCAAAAAACTTACGGTTTCCAACCATCAATTATTATTAATTTAATTAATTTCTAAGCCTTCGATGTTTTATTCACAGTCAAATATGTACAATGATCGGAGACTTAAAAATAAATTAATAAATTAAGCAAATAATGGTTTTAAATTGAACCTATGAATGAAAACCGTAGATTTTTTTATTATTAATTGAGTCGTTCGGCATATATAAGTAGAAATTAAAGAATGGGACGGCTATGAGCAAATTAATTTTTATTTCAAAAGTTTTTAATGATGGAGAAAACATTTTCTATTGAATTCGAATAATAAACATCTTCATAAAAATCAACCTGGAACCATCGAATACTTTAAGGAATCTTCGTCCAAAATTATGCAATGGCCAAGTGAGGAAAGATGTTACGGCCACAATGCATTCAATTTCAAATAATTATGAGAAGGCAAAAATCACTCAGAACTCAAATGAACTACTTCGAGGAACGCAAGCCTTTGTAAGTATAAAGCCACTCTACTAAGGCTCGTAGAGTAGAGAAGTGATTGAAATGTTAAAATGGGTTTATTATTGCAAATATTATGAATTAAAAAGAAAATTGTAAAGTATTGGTAAGAGATAAATTTATGGTAAGTAGGTTTGTAGAATAGCGCCGAGCCAACAACAACAATCGAAAAGGCAGGTAATTAATGTGCTCAAAGACATGGTCCGTAAGTTTCCGGAATGGCAACTGCATGCGCAACGGACTTGCACACGTCAAGGTTGCCATTTACCCAATTCCTTGAAGAATTGCTAACTGGATAATCTATTAAAGAGCGGGAAAAAATTAGCTGTGATGCTTTCTGCTTTCACGACCGAGCAAAACAAAAGGCTACTCGAAGGAGTGGGGTTAATTTAAGTTAATCGAAGATTGATCAACTCGAACAGAAATCGTTTGTAAAACAGTAAACCGTGTTAAAAGCAGTAGAATCAAAAAGCCACTCGTATTTGTACAACGTATCGTATAAACTCAGCTCAAACACGAATGCTATCTGCTGAGGCAGAATGTTTGCATTTAAATAGTATTGATAATAATAAAGTGTGTCGTATGATAAATTATACATCTTAAATCAAGATGTGAATTAGAAGAAGAACTCAATAATTGTAAGACAATTTTTTATTGAATTAAACAAAAGATAAATTCAAGCTATTGTAGCTCCATATGGGAACCGAACCATCGTTAAGAAAGAGCGCACGAAACGATACGGGACCTGCACATCAGTTGACATCAAGGAAGAGCGCACAAGATGCCAGCCGGGGTAAAGAGAAGTACCATTAACTAGCCCATGAGGAGGAGCTCTATCCTCGCTACCACTAAGAAAGAGCACCATCCTTACCTCTAAGGTTCCTGGTTCGGTTCGGACCTTTTCCTTATATTTCCGAAAAGGCGTTACACTCAATTTTGTTCTTCCACACTTGCTACCCTTGTAGATTCACTCCATGAACACCACACGTCGAATTAAGCGCCGAACCTATCTGCAAGGATCACGCGTCAAGATCAGGCAAGTCCTGCATATATTGAATATATGCATAGCATAATGTGTGAAATTCCATACAAAACCGGTCCACTTTCTTTGCACCGAAGACAAAGTAGTAAGCTTCTTCCAGTTTCTGCTGATACGGTTTCAAGAAATAGGCATTACATTCGCCTTTATAAGATCGCTACGCTATATGCCATATGCAAATCCAAGGACATTTTCTAAATTTTAGGACAAGAATTTACATGAGTCTTAAAAAAAATTATCCCGTCGTACTCACTTTACAATTGAACGATTCTGATAGCTTTCAATCAAAATTATCAACCTCGTCAAAAACTAAAAAAGAGATGTCGCCGGAATTGTAATCAATTGCTTCGCTGTCTATGCAAACTTATTATAATTGGATCAGTAATTGGAAATTCTGTAATTTTTACCCGAAAAGTCAACAAAATAATATTAACACATATGTATATAAGTTCACAACCCGAGAAATATCAAAGAAAAAATACTAAATCGTTATTCGGAAAAACTTATAAAGCCAAGTCGCTCGACTTCTTGGAATTAGATGAAACGTGGAATTTGTAAGCGTTGGCGAGAGTCTCGACCCCCAACTAATCCAGGATTTGTTTTTCTCTCTTGGAATTAAAAAAACGTCAAACAGGTCCTTGGAAAATTGGGAAAAATTTAGAACGCATTTAAAAAAAATACGACGAGCAGACATTTCTATTTGGCTTAAAGCGAAGGACATCGTGGGAATTTTAATTGGATTCGAAGCAAATCCACGAATAGGAGGACTGGAAAACATACTGGTTATGAAGGAATGTCGATGTTGTCTACGGCGCGTAAAGCCAGAGAAAAATCAAATTGTAAATAGGTTAAATTTTCTTTTTATCATATAGATTGTAAACCCGAAGTAGAGAGTATGCCGTTTCTTTTTTTGTAGTGGTTTTTGTGAAGCCTCTTCTCTTTAAGCCTTTTGCCGTTTGGTGGCGAGCGTACTTGTTTCCTCGGGGAGCACAATTTTATTTCAGAAAATAAACATGGCTTAGAAACCTTTCCCAATTGGGGTCCAGTGCCGTTGGTAACTTTAAGGCGCATAAATTGGGTGGTGTCCAGACTTTAACTTACTCCGCCCTACGTCGCGCACGTGCGCCGGGAAAGGTTGTCCTCCCCACAGCCATTCGGGGCGTAAAAGATAGCGTAATCAAGGGCCAATTTAGTGGCTAGCATCATCTTTCATGATGTTTAGGTATATAATACCCTTTTGTTTATAGTTAATTTCTTATATAATTTTTTTTAATATCACACTGTTTGTGTGACATTAAAAAATGTGTTTCTGGTCAAAATTTATCAGGCATATTTTGTGTATCTGTATGCAAATAAATATTAATTTTAGCAATTATTTAAAAGTTATTTTTTTACAAATTCGTCACATCTTTATGATTTTTTTGCCAATAACATAACAATTACGATTTCAGACATAGCAGGAAAGTTGGAGATTAACATATCACCTCGCGATTTAAAATCTCCTGATGTAAGATCTCAACTTCGGACTTTGTTCTCACAATGGCTTCCGATTCATACTGCAGTAATGGAAGCAGTGATAGATATTATACCTGATCCTAAAGGAATGGATGCACAAAGAGCCGAGCATTTTCTCTGCCCAAACAACTTAGATTTCTTATCATATCCGAAAGAAACACAAATACTTAAAGAACATTTTATGTTGTGTGATTCAAACAGCCCTACAGTTATTGCTTATATTTCGAAGGTACTGTCGTTTTATACGTTCAAATATCTATTTTTACCCAGTTAACGTTTCAGATGATTTGCTTTGATAGAAGAAACTTACCAAAAAACAAGTCGAAATGTCTAACGACAGATGAGATCAGACAACGGAGAGAACTGATAAAACAGAAAATGAAAGAGCAAATGCAACAAGTAGAGAATTGTGAAATGAAGGAAGATATGAAAAACTTGTCTTTAGACAAAACTGTTGCAAAAGCTGAACATACAGAAGAGGAGGGTGATCAAGTGTTAATCGCGTTCGTTCGGATCTTTAGTGGTACGATAAAGCCCGGAATGAAACTTTACGTACTTTCACCAAAATATGATCCTAGAAAACAAAAGTAAGGAGTGTTCGTAAATAATAAAATCAAAAATATTTAATAACTTAATACGTTTCTAGTTTGCAACCAATACATTCGCTGCACATGACTGAAATAAAAATAAACGAACTGTACTTGTTTATAGGCGGAGAGCTGCATAGTTTACCAGAAGTTCCTGCAGGCAATATTTTCGGTAGGCTTTTTATTTCTTTAAAATGATATCGCTTACCATATACACTGCATTCATTAGACATAGCAAAACTAATACGAATAGCATTGCATGTCATGATTAGCGATGGCGAAGAATGTAAATTAATCGATCAATTTGCTATCTTAGTTCAAGATTATCCTAACCTCAAAATTAAATATTTTACAAATTTCAAAGTGATATTTACTATTAAATCTTGACTTAAAAATGTCTTCCACTCTATAAAACATCAACTATACATAGTCAAATTCATTTAAATTTGTTGGCTATTTAACTTTTCTGTCTTGAAAACTTTTCAATTTGAACATACGATAGTTTTGAAGTAGGATAATGAATTGATATTTTGATTAGTCGAATCCTTATAATAGATGTTCGATTAAATCGATAAAAAATTATCGAGTTATAAGTTATTTTATTAGAATTTAAGCGCATTTTTTTGAATCGTCAATAAGGATCGAAGACAAGCGATATCAAGATAAGCAAACTTTAATCATCCTACCTACGTTATCGCATATAATCATTCGTCTTTAAGTATGATATTAACGAAAATCTTGTATTATGTCCGCGAAATTTCGATTTAGCAAATTTAACAAGAGACCATTAAAATGAAAAATGTTGTATCATTAGAGCAAACACAGTAAATTTTTAAATGTTGGTTTTACACTTAAATTTAAAAGAAAAGAAATCCAATCTTTCGAAAAAAATCATATGGATTCATCTACTGTATGTAGTTTGTGCTGTATTATCTTACATCACTGTTTAAAAGGTTCAGTAAAAGATTAATTGATAAGAAAAAGTGAACGAAATCTTCAGAATGGCTCTGTGTACAAAGCGAGAATTACTTCTGAATGTACATTTTCACACCTTGTTACCGTTACCTTGCGGGAAGGACCTAAGTCGAGTTCTGTTCGTTCGGTCGAAGCCTTCGGGTGCCGGTCAGCCCGTTGGAGACGGGTCGTGGGCGCCACTCGTCCACCCCAATGGGCCTCTTGAGCCGTCGGACGAGAATCCGGCTCGCCGAGGTTCCCGCAACCTATGCTTCCGGAAAGGAAAAGAAAAATACGATGAAAGGGAAAAAAACACGTCTTACAGGTTCGCTTTTTCTCTCCTCTTTTCCTTATTTTATTGAATTTAAATATACAATCCTCGCGACAATATGAAGTTTTTTTTAAAGAAAAATACTATCCACCACTCACTCACTAATTCCCTAGCACTTTACTTAACAATACTTAACTTAATAATACTTATCTTATAACTACTTTCTCCCTTGCGCCGGAGGCCCCTCGGTGATGCGGCGATGCTTCCTCAAACTGGAGCTGATGATGGCGGCTCGTTGCTGGCTGCCTTGGTGGCGACGACCCGCTACTAGCCCAGCCGCCCCGATCCAAACGCGCTTGGTTATAACACAGCACGGTACTCGTTAGACACACGCGCTTGCTTTTAATACACTAGTCAGTAAGGACATTGAATCGTACAGACATTCGTTTGTCGATCCGTCGATCACACTCACGCAGGGCACTTGTTAGACACACGCGCCCGCCTATAATACACCAGTCAAAAAGGATACCGAATCGCACAGATACTCGTTTGTCGATCCGTCGATCACACTCACGCAGGGCACTTGTTAGACACACGCGCCCGCCTATAATACACCAGTCAAAAAGGATACCGAATCGCACAGATACTCGTTTGTCGATCCGTCGATCACACTCACGCAGGGCACTTGTTAGACACACGCGCCCGCCTATAATACACCAGTCAAAAAGGATACCGAATCGCACAGATACTCGTTTGTCGATCCGTCGATCACACTCACGCAGGGCACTTGTTAGACACACGCGCCCGCCTATAATACACCAGTCAAAAAGGATACCGAATCGCACAGATACTCGTTTGTCGATCCGTCGATCACACTCACGCAGGGCACTTGTGAGCGACTCGAGTACACGTTATTGTGCGTCCTACTTGTGAACACCGCGTCCCTCGTGTACATATTGTACAGGGATCACGTTCAAGCCGCGAGCAACACCTCAGTGTGAGTGACCACCCCGCGAACAATATGGCAACGAACGACCCGCCAAAGGACGATATCCCGGCCACCGCTCACGACGCAGAGTTTTCCGCCGCGGGAGAAGTGAGCCGCGTCGCCTTTCGGGTTCCTCCATTCTGGGAGGAGGACGTCGAGTTGTGGTTCGACCAAGTCGAAGCGTATTTTGGTGCGAGCCGCATAACGGGGGACACGACGCGTTTTCAGCTGATCGTTGCCAGCCTGGACATCAGGGTGGTAAAGCAGGTTAGGAACGCCGTCTCCAAACCACCTGCGGAGGGCAAGTACGAGAATCTCAAACGCGAGATTGTCACTGCCTTCCAGGAATCCGCCCAGCAGCGCATCCAGAAGCTGCTTTCTGAAGTAGAGCTCGACGATCAACGGCCATCTCAGCTGCTGAACCAGATGCGGTCACTAGCGGCCGACAGCATCACCGACGACACCCTCAAACAGATGTGGCTGAACCGCCTGGACGTAACGCTCCGCAGCATCCTCTCGGCGAACGACGCATCGCTATCCAACTTGGCCTCCATCGCTGACCGAGTGCACGAGGTGACCAAAGGATCTAGACCATACTCGATCCAGTCACTCTCGCACCACGACCTGCCGGGGGCCATTCCACCAAAGTTGCGAATTTCATCCGAGCTCAGTAAGCTCGCGGAGGAAATCCGTAAGTTAGGGCACAAAATTGACGATCTTCAGCGCAACCGCCGCACTGATATCAGTTGTTCCTGTTTCTGCCATACGAGTCAGCGAACGGTACGAACGCCACCAAAATCGCCGACACGTCCGAAAACACCGCAGCAGACGACAGATATGTGCTGGTATCACACCCACTACGGACCCACTGCTAAGAACTGCAGACCACCCTGCAGCCTTAGCAGACAAAAAAACTAAATTCGTCCTCTCCACGCCAGTCTGCCGGCACACACATCGTGCACCGTCTCTATATCAGAGACAACAAGGGCATAGGTGCGCTACTCATCGATACCGGCGCAGACGTCTCCGTTATTCCGCCGACCATTCGAGAGCGAAGCAACCCGGATCCTGGCACGCGACTATTAGCAGCCAACGGTTCCGTTATTCGTACTTTCGGGAAGCGGAAGCTAACGCTGAATCTAGAGCTACCGAAGCCTGTGACGTGGACCTTTGTCATCGCAGACGTCAGTTCCCCGATTCTCGGAGCTGATCTACTCGAGCATTACGGACTGCTCTTCGACATTAAAGGACGGAAACTCATCGAACGACGAACTGCGACTTCTACGGAGGTGGAAGTCCTTTCAAAGGACCAACCACCAGCGGTTTCTTCGACATTATCGAACAGTGGCACAGAATACGCCGCCCTTCTGGCTGAGTACCACGACATCACAGTGACCACGGCACGCCGCAACATTGATTGCACGACGACGCATCACATTGTGACGAGAGGCCCTCCAGTCAGCGCTAAGGCACGCCGCTTGCCACCCGACAAACTTGCAGCCGCGAAAGCTGAATTCGACGACATGTTACAGCAGGGGATCTGCCGACCCTCCAAAAGCTCATGGAGCAGCCCCCTACACATGGTCCGAAAAGCCAATGGCGATTGGCGCCCGTGCGGAGACTATCGCGCACTCAACGCCTGCACCGTTCCGGATCGTTACCCGATCGGGTTCCTGCAGGACTGCACCACTGCGTTGCACGACATGAAGGTCTTCACTGTGATCGACTTACAGAAAGCATTTCACCAAATACCAGTCGAGCCAAGCGACATTCCGAAGACAGCAATCATCACGCCATTCGGATTGTACGAGTTTGTCTTCATGACGTTTGGACTATGCAACGCAGGTCAGACATTTCAGCGCTTCATGCACGAGGTTCTACGTGGGCTCAACCACGTATTTGTGTACCTAGACGACATCCTAGTGTACTCGCCAGACCACCAGGCGCATCAACATCACCTCGCAGAAGTTTTCGATCGTCTGAGGAAATATGAGCTGACAATCAACATCGACAAATGCCAAATTGGACAGAGGGAAGTTCGCTTTTTGGGTCACACGATCTCTTCAACCGGATTGAAACCTTTACCTGAGAAGATAGAAGGCATATCCGCGATCACGAGACCCAAAACTGCGCTACAACTGAAATCTTTCCTAGGCATGCTCAATTTCTACAGACGATTCCTGCCTCACGCTGCGCAAAGCCAACGCCCACTGCAACGACTCATAGCAGGGAACAAAAAGCGAGACAAGACGGTGCTGACATGGACAGACGAAGCAACGACAGCTTTCGAGCAGTCCAAAGCAGACCTGAGCAAGGCATCAGCGCTTGCACATCCTGATCCATCAGCAACGTGGTCCCTATCCGTGGACGCCTCAGACGATGGACTCGGAGCCGTCCTGCACCAGACCACGAAAACCGGAACATCACCCCTCGGATTCTTTTCGCGCAGGCTTACTGACACCCAGCGACGTTACAGCACGTACGACCGAGAGCTGTTGGCAATCCACGAAGCCATTAAACACTCCCGCTACATGCTCGAAGGCAGAGTGTTCACAGTGTTCTCGGACCATAAGCCACTCCAGTTCGCATTCCACCAGCGGCCGGAGAAAGCGTCGCCAAGACAACAACGTCAACTGGACTTTATATCGCAGTTCACGGTTGACATCCGCCATATCCCAGGCAGGGATAACACCATCGCGGATTACTTGTCTCGAGTAAGTACAGTCAGCACACTCGACTTCTTTTCTCTCGCTTTAGCTCAACAAGACGATCTCGAGCTCAAAACCTTGATTGAACAACCAACACAGAAGCTGGAATGGAAGAAGCAAGAGTTCGCCGACTGTAACACACAGTTACACTGCGTCGTCACGAACAACAAGATCCGACCATACGCACCGCAACAGTTCAGGTCTACGATTATGAGCATGCTGCATGGCCTATCACATCCAGGCATCCGCGCGACGAGGAGACTCATCACCGACCGTTACTTCTGGCCAGCCATGAAAGTGGACATCAACAACTTTGTCAGAAGTTGCATGGCCTGCCAACGAAACAAGGTCGGACGACACACCAAATCAACCCTTCAACGCTATGCTCTTCCAGATGCCAGGTTTGAGCATATCAACGTGGACCTCATTGGCCCATTATCGCCAAGTGAGGGTTACCGATACTGCCTGACCATCATCGACCGCTTCACCCGTTGGCCCGAAGCAGTCCCGCTCCAGAACATCACCGCAACATCGGTCGCCGAAGCGCTAGTCAATGCATGGATTAGCCGCTTTGGAGTGCCAGCAAGGATCACTACCGATCTGGGACGCCAGTTCGAGAGCCAGATCTTCGCTGAGCTAACCCGAGTTCTGGGGATTAACCACCTGAGGACAACCCCATACCATCCTTCCGCCAACGGAATCATCGAGCGATGGCACCGAACAGTCAAAGCCGCCATTCGTTGCCATGAAACGCTGGAGTGGACAAAGGCACTTCCTCTCGTGCTGCTAGGCCTACGCACCGCACTGAAGGAAGACATCAAATCTACGCCCGCCGACATGGTATACGGAACCACCTTGCGGCTCCCTGGAGAGTTCTTTGCCTCATCGCAGCCAGGCACCAACGACACCGACTTCCTGCGCGATCTCAGGTCACGCATGGCAAAATTGCGACCTCGAGACACAGCGCATCATACAACCACATCAACTTTCGTACACAAGGACTTAGGTATCAGCACCCATGTCTTTGTACGAAACGATAAGGTGAAACCATCGCTGACGCCGCCTTACGATGGTCCGTTTCCTGTTCTGACCAGGAAGGCCAAGTTCTTCAAGGTGGACATCAATGGACGCCCGAGCGCCATTTCCATCGACAGGCTAAAACCCGCGTTCCGCACGCCGGAATTCGTTGCTTCATCGAAGACTCACAGCAGCGATTCCACGGCAACACGAACAACCACCCGCACAGGACGCAGAGTTCGACCACCCGCACGCTTCCAGCCTTAACATCGTGGTCAAGCCACTACGGGGGGAGTACTGTGGCGGTAACACTCTGCTACACATTGTCGCCGGCCACCAGTCGCTGGAAAATATCGCCACGTCTGGAATTTGACAAACGTTGCATATCTTCCGCCGCGATAGCCATGCACGTAACCCAATACGCATGGCTATCGTAATCGCGGGAACGATATGCTGCTTCATCCAGACGTGAGCGCACATGTGCATGATAAGCAGAATTGCAGCAAACGTAGCATATCTTCCGCTGCGATAGCCGTGCACGTAACCCAATACGCATGGCTATCGTAGAACGATATGCTGCTCGAGACCGGGTACTCAGGCGGTGCATCAGCACTTTGGAAGTGGTGATAAAGGACTGATACCTTTCGCCCAACACAGTCGCTTTTGGACTCTCGCCTCAACGACATCGCCGCCCGCGGAAATCTTTGTTTTATTTGTATTTAATTTGTAAATAAATCTTATAACTAAACGATAGAACCAAATCGCGTTTTGAACCCGTAGAGGCCCATAGACTTATTCAAAAGTTCGACGGATTCATTGGAAAACGCTACAATTAATCAAATCATTCACATTTTTGTTTACGTCAAATTAACTACTGCATTCTAGTTACACCGTGTTAAAATAATCCGTAATTTGTGTCTGAAAATTTCCTTTTTTTTATTATTATTGCCAAAAAAAGATTCCTATTTGTTTAAAGCTTTATATTGATCATCGGTTGTATTCTCATTCGTTTGTAAATTTAAATTCTAACTTAAAGAATCCTCGTCATTGCTTTCCACTGCGACTGGTATCTTTGCCAATGATTCCGAGCTATAATTCTCAACGATATCGTCATCAGTAAGAGTACCTGCTGTATAAATTTCATTGTCTATCTCAATATAATCTTCAAGAGTAGCACTGGAAGTTGCCTTACTCAATGATATCCATGCGTCGTAATCAGGTTATATCAAGGTCCTTTCGTGATCAATATTGTGTAAGAATATCAAAGTTCGACGTGGATATTGCCCTCGCGGAATATCCTTCCGCTTTTAAAGCTATTATTTTTCCCCTTTCTTCCGAATTCAAAATTTTTCCACGTCCCATCTTCAATAACTTCTGTAAAATGAGTATTGACTACAAATCTGTTCTATTTTACCAACACAAAATCTTGAAAACCTCAGAAAAGATTAGTGTTCGTATCCTGTTGCCCGCCGAAAAAATTCAGATTTCGTTAAAAATTCTCCTAATTCTACAACCAGGCAGATAATTGATTCCTTTAAAGGATGTAATTACCAAGCTATTGGAAAGTCATAAAACACTATTTAAGAAATTACGTCATATGCGACTAAGCCTGAAAAATAGGCAAAATATTGGGTGTCCGTATCCAGTTGCTCGCTAGTGTATTAGGGATGTAACGGAGGTGGTTTTACCGGAACCGAACCCGGAGTCGAAGGTTTGTTTTTATTTTATCGGAGTCGCAATCGGAGGCCGAGGTTATGCGATGATAAGTAATAAACAATAACAATATCATATGATAATCACTCTTTTTATTATTATTGGCGTAATCCTAATAGTTACATATGTAATCAAAGAGCTTACACCAAGTGTAGACATTCTAAAATTTGAAAATTGTATTTAACAAAAAGTAATTTTGCCGCTTTGTCTGCGTCTAGTCTATTTCTTAAAGGGTCATAGATCTTACCAGCACCACTAAACAGTTGTTCACTTGGAGGAGACAAAAATTGACGCACTATCGGGTTGAAAACTTGGAATTTCGAATTAACTTTCCACCACATCTACAGATCCTCAGTGATAGGAAGGCGTTTTTCTGCATTGTACTCGATGAGTAACTTTTTTCAGATAGTAAATTTACTATCAGGAGTATTTGCAGCTAAAGATGAGTTATCATCGTCATCACTGCTCATTAAAATGCTTGCTAATGTTGACTGCAGATTGCATTTACCTGATTCGATCGCAGTTTCAGCGCTAGTGCTAGGTTCTATGTCATTTGCAGGCAATATAATGCCTAGCCGTTTTTCGACGATAGAGTTTAAATGGTCAGATTCATGCAAGCAATTAAGCAAACACATTATTTCGGTTTGAACCTGTTGTTTACAACTTCACTTAAAAAACTTAAACTTAAATCGGGAGTCTAAGTAAGTTGCAAGCGCAAAAAAATTGTTGGAGTGCAGCGCCCCAAATCTTGAGTTTAATTCATCAATAGTTTTTTTATTAATCTCTGAAATTTTTCGCCTGTACCGGGTTTAGTATCTTCGATTTGAATTAATGGAATGACCGATGAAATATTTGTGTTACTGTCACTCATATTTCTAGTAGCTTCTTCGAATCGCTGCAGAATCCCTACCAGGGAATTGAGATGGAGTCATTCTTCTGTAGTGATTTGTTTTATATTACGTTTGCTAGCGTATAAGCATAGCGAATCTTTTATTTTCGTTAGACGTTCCAGCATGTAGAACGTGCTATTCCACCTAAAAGCAAAAATTATAAGGAACTTTTCAACAACACACTTGTAAATATCATTCAACATAAATACATTCCCTATTTGGATGTAGAACTGTATAGATTTCTTTAAAGTTAAATAAATTTTTACCTTGTGTTACACTTCTGTATTACACCTAAGACTGGTTGATTGAGTTGTTCTGTTTGTATTTTCTGTAGTTCAGCCTGTGCTTTTTGTGAATGGTTGAAATGCGTCGATTTTTTTTTGCATTTTGATATCAAGTTTTTTATGTCTTCATCATCATCCAAAGTAGATCGAACACAAAGCTGTAATTGGTGTACAGTGCAATTAACGTCGGTAAAATTGGCTAACCGCATTGCTCTTATCATATTTGATCCACAGTCGCGAATAAAACAGTGAATTTTCTCGTGACTTATGTTCCACTCACGTAACATTTCTTCATATTTCTCATATATTATGTCTCCGGTGTGACGATCTTTAAGCGATTAGCATTTCAAAATCAGTTGCACTCGCTTGAAATCTTTAGTGATTCCATGTGCCGTCAAACTTAATAGTGACACATTGGCACTTGGCTCAGTTCAAATGTCGGTGGTAAATGTTAGTTTGGATATCTTTTTGAGGAATTCCGTAACTTGGTCTGCAAATTTCGGATATAGCACGTCACAAAGCTATGATGTGAAAAACTGACGTCCTCTTAAATGGTAGTTAGGTGTAACGCATTGCATTAATCGTTGAATTCCTATACCACAAAATTGAACGGAAGGTCTTGAAGGGCAATCATTTCACATATTAACTTGTCTATTTCTTTTGACTTTGAATTTGACGTATCCCATTTTTGGACTCTTAGCAAAGTTTCTTTAAAGTTATCTGCTTTTTAGCTTCTTGTGATGGGGTAGCATTCGTCGATTTTGGAGAGTCTTTTTTCTCTCGTTCAAATTGTATGCATTCCTCATACTCGGTGGTATGCAATGATTTCAAGTGCCCTTTTAAAGCCGATGTTGTGCCACCTTTCCTTGAATACTTTTTCTCAAAAAATTTGCACTTGGCTGTATTTACGTCCACCTCACTGAAATATTTCCAAACAACACTTTTTTTGGTTTCATTTTAAATAATTATCAAGCTCGCTATTACTGTTAAAACCGCACGTGTATAAATGCAACCACAAACGTTCGAACACAAATATTTGTGCTGGTGAATTCAAACATCAATTTGCGTAAAACAATCGAAAATCGCGCTAGCAGTGAGTGCTATACATACTGCTATCCAACATGTTGAACACGCTTAGATCAAGCACACCGCGTAGCACTTAAAACCTTCGGTAAAACATTCGTTTAGAAATAAACGGAACCGAAGTCGGAGTCGGAGGTCAAATTAAATCGGAAAATCCGAACTTTCGGAGTCGGAGGCGAAGCTTCGTTACATCCCTAGTATATATATATATATATATATATATATATATATATACATACATGTATGTATGCCTGTATGCATGCACGTATGTATGAATGGATATGTGTGTGTGTGTATTATATATATGAGCATTTCTCGACTAATTGGAAAATCGCTGTCCCAGGCAATTTTTTTAAAAAAAGATATTATTGCTGAGCAATAAATTAGCTATTCTCGACACGCCATAGCCTAAAAAAATTGAAAATTATTTTATGCTAGGGAACTTTCCGTGTCAAAATACCAGTCCCCTTGGCACAGTCTTCTGTCATTTTAAAACACAGGGGACTGTTCCTTTTAAGTTGTGGCGTGTGTCCCATGATCATTTTCGCGAACTTTAATTGGAATGCAACATTGTAGTTGCACGCGAAACATATCATCGTTTGATATGCCCACGTAAGCTTTCGAATGCGCATCGAATTGTTGGATAAGCATTTCTACGATTATGCTTATCTCTAATTACTCACGTGAGATGTGGATGATCTTAGGGCAACAACCCCTACATATCAGATTCGTGGGTGCTGACGCTGCAGAGTCAGCATTTACGAACCCTATAAGAACGGTCCGCGACTGAGCTCGGTCTCGCTAGTTTTCATTTGTCATTTGCCGTGTGTTACCCTATTAATTAAATTGTCTCTAATTGTTTATTAATCCACACATCCGCACATCTAGGCCAAAATGGCGATCCTGCCAGTAGTATAGCCGGGTAATTACGGAAGCTCCTCGTTATCATGGGTGGCTCCACAAGTAAGCCACCTGTTGTCGGAGATATCACCAATACGATGGTGGTCAACTCATCACTTTCGGTTCAAAGCGAACGTATAGAATTTTTGCTTTCCGCGGTACTAATCTTGCATGTTGTGGTCCTCGCCTATTGGTTATATCGGGATCACGTACGAGGTGTCAAGCGGCGCGCAACCACGCAAGTGCAGGTCTAAATCACCAGCATACCCGAAGTAGTGATGGGCACTATCGATAGTACTATCGATAGTTGAAAAAACTATCGAATAACTATCGCCTATCGATATTTTTTATTCAGAACAACGGTAGACACTATTGTCGATGTTAATGAATGAAGCCAACCGCGAGGTGTGACGTCTAAGGTCCGTACATTCAACATCCCAGTTAATAATTACGGATTGATTTAGTTGTGTGCAAATTGCAAATGCGAGCAGCCAAAACGATCGCTACCATTACACACAAGAAGAAAAAATTATTCTTCGAGCCGGAATTATCACATGTTTAAATTTCAAGTCAATCCAACAAAATTTTCTGATCGCCTCGCCTCGATCCGAAAGATGCAGCTTGAACATTTGAAACACACTTCAAGTATACTACATACATATAAGCACCAATCAATCCCTGTGACGTGACGCGATGTCCATCGCCCACTCACAATGTGGTGTTCGCTTTGCCACATTTCCATAAAACCCAAACTATCGATAGCGATTTTCATTCATTCGGAAAAGTTATTCGATAGTCTCAAGCGATCGTCATTTTCATTCATTGGCAACATTTATTCGATAGTTTCTGGCGATAGTCTTTTTCATTCATTCGGCAAAAGTTATTCGATAGTTTCATTCGATAGTCTTTTTCATTCATTCGGAAAAAGTTATTCGATAGTTTCATTCGATAGTCTTTTTCATTCATTCGGAAAAAGTTATTCGATAGTTTCATTCGATAGTCTTTTTCATTCATTCGGAAAAAGTTATTCGATAGTTTCATTCGATAGTCTTTTTCATTCATTTGGAAAAAGTTATTCGATAGTTTTATTCGATAGTCTTTTTCATTCACTGAAAAAAGTTATTCGATAGTTTTATTCGATAGTAAAAACTATCGAATAACTTTCCGATAGTTATTCGATAGTGCCCATCACTAACCCGAAGTGACGATTACGCGCCCTGCACAGTACAATTTCCCTTAAGTGACAAAGAAAGTATGCTAATTTTTAGTGATTTTAGTGACTACGCTCCATCAATTGAACCCTGGCCTCCAGAACTAGCCAACCCTCCAACCTTAGTGCATCCCAACTCAGACACTTCCTGGTCACTCAGCGTAGACGCTCCAGACGACGGAATTGGCGCCGTTCTACAGCAGTGCACCGAATCATGCATTGAGCCTTTAGGTTTCTTTTCGCGAAGGCTCACAAAAGCACAACAGAAGTACAGCATGTACGACCGGGAACTACTTGCGATGTACGAAGCCATTCGACATTTCAGATATATGCTCGAAGGCAGGGTCTTCACGATCGTAACAGACCACAAGCCACTCATCTATGCCCTTCGACAAAATTCTGAGAAAGCGTCATCGAGACAACAGCGTCATCTGGATTTCATCGCACAGTTTAGTGTAGACATCCAGCATATCCCCCGGCCAGGACAACTTAGTCGCAGAACGCTTATCACGAGTAAGTACCGTTACGAAAATAAGCCCTGATTTCCTAGCTGCAGAACAACGCGACGACAATGAGCTTCAAGAACTGCTCCTGGATAAGGCGCAACCGCTTGAATGGCGCAAACAACACGTCTTGGGCTCCGATAACCCGATCTACTGCATCATATCAGCCGATAAAATTCGACCATACATCCCCCAAGGACTAAGGACGCAAGTGATGGCAAATCATCACGGATCGCTTTTTCTGGCCATCTATGAACCGCGATATCAACAATTACGTTCGAAATTGCCTTCCTTGTCAAAGAAATAAAATCGGACGGCATACGAAGTCACCCCTTGAACGTTACCCGCTGCCCGAGGCAAGGTTTGCTGATTTAAATATCGACATCGTCGGACCGCTGCCTCCAAACGATGGGTACAGGTATTGCCTCACCATTATCGATCGATTTACCCGCTGGCCAGAAGCCGTGCCTCTTGAGGTGATCATCGCAAACTCGGTTGCCGAAGCACTAATAAGTACAGGGATTAGTAGACTTGGCGTGCCTCCTTAAATTTCTACCGATCTTGGTCGACAGATCCAAAGCCAAGTGTTTAGCGAGCATACAAAATTATTGGGTTGTACGCACCTTCGAACAACACCCTATCATCCAGCGTCCAACGGCATCATCGAACGATGGCACCGCACAGTGAAAGCAGCTATCAAATGCCACACCAACAGCAATTGGGTAAAAGTTTTGCCTGTGGTACTCTTGGGTCTACGATCTGCGCTGAAGGAAGACATTTCATCCACCCCAGCGGAAATGGTTTATGGATCAAGTCTACGACTACCGGGTGAATTTTCCACCAAAAGCAGCGCTAGCGTCAACGACACGGAGTTCCTTCGTGACCTTCGAACTTATATGCAGAAATTTGCACCGTCTGACACGACACATCATTCCCCTGGAAATGTATTTGTCAGCAAACATTTCACGACAAGTTCGCACGTTTTCATACGCAACGACAAGGTAAAACCACCATTGTCATCACCTTACGACGGGTTTTAGTTAAGTTCCCCGTTCTAAACTTGGAATATCGTTATGCTGCTGTAATTAATCAAATAGATAATGAGGAAGGTGACCTAACAGTAACTTATATGAAAATTTGAAATGATAACGGTCACACTTTCAGAGTTGACGAAAATGATGTTTCTGATGTTTCTTTCGATCAAATATTGGAAAAGTTACCAAAACCAGATCTCACTCTAAAAGGAAAAATATATTATTATTACTTTTCATTAACTGTACCGGTCTTTGAGAAATAAGTTAATTATAATAATTGCCTGAAGTACAATGGCCAGACTGATTTTGTTGTAAGCTGCTAATAATATTTGTATCTAGTTATTATTGAAAGATAAATATTTTTAATTACTAATGTCAAGTTCAAATGTTAATTGTGAGATTAGATAGTGAAGTAATGTTTTTTTGTTATAGTATTATTTTTGTAACTCCATTAAGTCTGACTTTAGAGATATTACTTCAGTTAAGAAGAGAAGTTAACAAGTTTAAAATAAAACTTGTAAAAGTGCCGTGTATAAACAAAACACAGTGAATCATAGAGAAGTTAATTTTGAAAAGTTTAATACAAGTGTTCTATAGAATTAAGAAAATTATTTATAATTTGTTTTATTTGTTCAGTTATTGTTGATTCATTCGTTCGTGTAAATATTGTAAAATTAATAAATATAAACAAAGACTTTAATTCCTTATATTTTATTGCAGTATGTTTTTTTCTTTCATATAAACATTCCCCTGGATCAGTGGCGTACCCAAGGGGGGGGGGTTACGGGTTCAACCCCCCCCCTTGGGTAAACAAGTTTATCCACGTAAATGAAACCAGACATGCAATCGGGCTAAAGTCTGCCAGAATTATTTTTGGAGGACTCCAAATTTGACCGGTGAAAAAGTATGATTAAGTATGATTACATAATTATATCTACACCGAAGCACTAGCAAACGTACCTAGTCAAGACTTCAAAAATATGAACCCCCCCTTATCAAAATTCTTCATACGCTACTGCCCTGGATTATATAACAGTCCCCTGTCGTGATTTTACCTAAAAAAAATGTTCATAACTCACACAAATCACTTTTTTAGACATTTTTTTAAGAAAATCTTTCCTGCATTTTGTATGCGAATAAAAATATAATCAATGTGTAAAAATACATACGAAATATTTGTAGAATTTCTTTCTCTAGTTAATCGTACTCAAAAATTGCCTCCATATTATTAAAATCACTGAAAAGTTTGTATAAAATGGGTTTATTCCGATTAACATATAGTAGGATTAAGACTTTAACATTTGGCAATAAATAATTGAAGTTTAACTTCTCCATTGTTTTTTTTAAAAGTGTGATTATTTCTTATTATTTAAGGCGTTGGTGGATTGCAAGATATTGTTATGAAAACAGCGACTTTATCGAACAATATATATTGCCCTTCGTTCAGTGAGCTAAGCATTACTGCACAACCCATATTAAAAGTAGCAGTAGAACCTGTTAATATTTCAGAAATGCCCGCACTACTTCGTGGATTAAAACTATTAAATCAAGCCGATGCTTGTGTGCAAGTATCAATTCAAGAATCTGGCGAGCATACTATCACAACTTTAGGCGAAGTTCATTTGGAAAAGTGCATCAAAGATCTGGAAGAAATTTATGCAAAGGTCAAAATGAATGTGTCAACCCCAATTGTGTCTTTTCGTGAAACAATTGTTCCGATCGCAAGTGTGGACATGGTGAATGAAACAATCATCAAAGTAAAAAATGCTATACATGACCAGGTTATTACAATTCAAACTGCGAATAAGTTGGGACACATAAAAGTAATTGCGTTGCCACTTTCTGTCGAAGCTGTGAAATGTTTAGAAAAAAATGTCGATACACTCAAACTATGGGCAATTACATCGAAAAATAATGAGTTGTCTGAAAAGCTTACAGTGCAGTTAAGTCATCTGAAAAAATATCTTTCAAAAGAATTAAAAAAATTAGCTTTAGAACATCTAAGCACTGAAAAAGATTTGATTGATAAAGTTTGGTCAATTGGTCCAAAAAAGTGTGGTTCAAATGTTTTGATCAATCTTAGTGATTATACTAGTGAGCCTTTTTGGACGACGAATTACAATCCTATCTGCACTGAACATTCAGATGTTCGAACTGATTTCAACAATTCGTTTATTAGTGGGTTTCAGTTCGCTACTTCAGCTGGACCACTTTGTGAGGAACCAATGCAAGGAGTCGCCTTTGTTGTTTTAGAATGGAGTATTAACAATAGTGAGGATATAAATTCTAAAGTATTTGGACCGTTTTCAGGTATGTGCCAATTAAGTTTGAAATTAATTATAAAAATTCAAATGTTTTTTTACTAGGTCAGGTAATATCTGCTGTTAAAGATGCATGCCGAAAAGCATTTCAAGTGCAACCTCAACGACTTGTAAGTCCTATGTATACCTGTAATATCATTGTGAACTCCGAAGTGCTTGGTGCGTATTAATTTTTTTGTAGTGATTTTATTTCCTATTATCATAAGTAAATTCTCTTTATCAGAACTTGATTATGTTATCAAATTTTAATATTAATAATAATAATTAATGGTAGACTCGCGGTTACCATTTAAAATTTTCACGAAAAAAATCAAAGTCATTTAATGATTGCAGATTGCGAATTAGATTAAACGTTCGTTGACAAACTGTGCGTGGGTCGTAAAGTTCGTCATCAGAGTCAATTGAAGGATAGGAAATATAAATATATAGGATAGACAATATAAAAACTATCACTACTGACTATCACTAACAATTTGAGCCTTATCATCATCCTTTTCGAAAAAAAACAACGAAGATTCAACTTTCGAAAACATAAATAATGTAAATTATTTTAAACAATTCGTTATTGTAATGGATAAGCAGAAACCTCGGTCTTCTCTAAAAAATCATGAAGTAGAGAAAGGATTAAAGAAGTACTCACCCTCATCAATTTCTGAATTTTTCTCCTCGGCCACTCCTTCCTCTAGTTCGTGACTTTTATGACCGCACTAAAAAGATGTAGTAGTCTCAACAATTTCTGGATTTTCCTTTTCAGTCAGCTGCTTCCTCTAGCTTGTGCTTTCTTAGAAACTGTTTAATTTGATCCCAATGCTACGCTGCGTGCGGATTGGTGATATCTACTATTCTGAGAACGAAGTTATTTTTATGGACTATCTATTATTTCGAGAAGCAAGCTTTTACTCTAGCGGCAAATTGTGGCGTTCAAACTTTTATCTTGTATACTGCAATAAGTGATATTTCTAGTAAGCCGGCTTATAGTCCCAATTATGGCAAGTGAGCGTAGAAATAGAAACAGTTGCTGAATTTGGTAGTTAGAGTTCTGATTTTACGCTGATTGGAAGGAGGGATAGATGAGGTATAGCGTATAGGTCGGAAGAGATTAGGTCTAAAATTGAAGGTTTTCGGGACTTCTTGGACCGTCGAGTAGACCGTGACACTCTTGTGCGGTGAGAATGGTCTATTATAAAGATGTGGGATTCATTTAGGAAATAGATAAATTTTAACAAAACTTATTTTTGTATTATAGGATATTATATAAGGGGAGGTTTAGTATACTTCTCACTTAGTATACTTCATTTTTAGTAAGAATTTTAAGCTTTCTTCGTAAGAAATTGATCGATTCTTGAAATTTTGGAACAGGATGGAGAATTCTCCTTTTCCACAACACGGAATCTCTCAAAATCTCCTCAATTTATTAGAAGGAAAAATTAAAAAAAGAAAAATAATTTAAAAAATACTTTTGTCAGGCATGAGAGATGCTTGGGGTATAAATTGAATTAAAACAAAACAGAAATACTGAATGAAAAGTAGTAGTACAGTATTATATGAAACTCAATAGTAGTACAAATATCACAATTATGTATAATAGTACAAAAGACAGCAGGCAGTGCTGCATTGAAGGTTGCTGTAATTTGACATTGAGGTGATAACCATATTTATAAATGTGCTAGGAAATGTCAAATATGCATGCCCCTGAGCTTCTCTCAATGATAATAAATTCATTCATTCAATACTCATTAGGATAAAATGTTCAATGCACATCAAACAAATTTGCAAAATAAACATTCAATAGCGAATTTTAATTCTAAGGTGGCGTGTATCTTGCCTTAGTTGAAGTGGAAATGCCATAATTCAAACCACGTTTATCATATCGTGTTTATTAAAAAAGTATATTTCGGGTGTTTGACGCGTGATGTTTCTATGCTAAAACCTTTGTTCTGCAAAAAAAATAATTGGTGGAGCAAATGAAAACGGTGAATATATAATGTAACCAATAAAAACAAAATAACTCTTAAAACAACAATAAATACTGAGGAAAAACCTGACTGATTATAGCAACGTATTTTTGTAAAATTATGGATTATATTCACCGATGCAGTGTATTTAACCAAAAAATCGTTATTACTAACTACACAATTATATTTTTGTTAGAACTTTTTATGTTAGGATACTTCGATAGCTTGATTTTGTAGGTTAGTAAGGATCTGTGTAATACTATTGTTACATGATATATTAAGTATATTTTATATATAAATGAAAGTATACGATAACCTCAATAAAAATAAAAAGTCTATAAATTGAATACAATTTGGACCCATAAAAAAACTACAAATCGAAGAAAATGTATACAGTTTGATTCTCTCTATGAATCGAAGAAATATTTTCAGTAATTTGGGCGAAATACCTTTATAATTTAAACAATTCTAGCCTTGTATCCCAATAATTCGAACTTTTTCATAAATCGTGGACTTAATTTCCTTAATTTATTTGTTTTTTTTTCTGGCTTCATTTGATTCAACTGAAATCTCTCTTGAATATGTGTTGTTGACTTAGCCGTTCGTCCGTTTCTTTGGAACTTTTTCTTTTCTTCTCTGATTAGTATCATTGTTTTTGTTCATTGCGCGTTAATAATCTCCAAAATAAGTCCCCGAAACTATAAAAATATATCACTGAGGAAAAAAATAAATTAAAGTAGTTGAAAGAGGTGAAAAGAAAAAAGAAATATCGGCCCGTTTTGGAATTCCATCTTCAACTCTATTGACAATTTGGAAGCAAAAGGATAAAATTCAAGCGACCACATCGAACAACAGTAGAGAAAGCATGAAGCATGGTGAGTTTTCTTAATTTGAAATAGTTTTGAAAAAATGGCTTGCGCAATGCAAAGAAAAAAAATGTCAAGCACTGTTTGCATGTTACAAGAGTAAGCAAAATTCTTTGCATCCAAATTGGAGTTCAAAAATTTCAAAGAAGACGAAAGCTGGCCAGAAAAGTTCAAAAGCCGGCATAAGATCGTTTTCAGAAAAATGTGCGGGAAAAGTGTGAGCGTGAATAACGATGTGTGATCAGAATGGAAGAAAAACTTAAGTGCGATTATCAAAAACTACTAACCCAAAAACGTATTTAATGCGGATCAAACTGCTTTGTTTTATAAGTGTCTTCCAAAACGCACCATATATTTTAAAAACGAAAAATGCCATGTTAGTGACAAAGACTGACTATTCTGTTCGCCGCGAATATGGACGGCTCACAAAAATTTAAACCTCTCTTGATTGGAAAGGCTGCAAAATCCAGATGTTTCAAAGCCATTACATCATTGCCCATGATATACGGGCAAGCAAAAAAGCATGGATGACTTCCGAACTATTCACTGATTGGCTTACTAATGTCAATAAAGATATGAAAAAGAAAACTCGAAACATTTTTTTATTCATCGACAACTGAGCTGCGCATACTAATGTTGCGGTCCTGTGTATTTCAAAAATTGTATTTTTCCCTGCTAATACAACATCGAAACTGCAGCCTCATAATCAAAGCATCATTAAAAATTTCAAAACTCTTTACCGAAAGGAGATAGCAACTCACCTTTTGGATTGTTTAGAGGAAGACAAGGGCTGCAAAACATCGATATTATCTGTGGCAATGACATTTGCAAATAAAGCATGGAAAAATATTACCCATAGGTATAAAGATCTGTTTCAAAATTTGTGAATTTGGCGAGGAAAATGGAAGTCAGCACGATGGTACGATTGCTCAACAAGAAACAGTTAACGCAGAATAGAGACGTCTATCTACAAGTGAGTCATACCCAAATTCTGTTCAAGAATTTGTCGACTTCAATGACTACTTAGCGGTAGCTGGCACTCTAACGGACCAAGATATTTCATCATCCATTAATAATTAATCTTCAATCAAGACGACGATGATCCTGTTTTATTAGTTACAATCAAAGAGGCCAATTCCTCACAGTTAACATTGCGTCACTATTAGCAGCCAACTAACGCAAGTGAAAATGTATTTGCAGCTTGTTTCAATTGACATGGCATTAGAACGAGCAGACGAAAATCCAAAGTAAAATCACTGATTGCTTTTAAACCAAGAAAACAACATTTATTTTGAACTCGAAAGATTTTCAATGAAGGGAAAAGTGTTTGATTATGAATTCTCAGCTTCTAAACTAAAGCTCTGTAATTTTAAAACCTCGATAATTCAAATTTTCCTATCGGTCCCTTCAGTTTCGAATTATCTAGGTTCGACTATAATATATAATAGTAACTACTGAAAATTTCGATAAATAAATAATATTTATTCACCTTTTTACCATTGAAGCATTGAAACCAAAAATTCACAAGCTACCATCGACACTGTATTCTGTAATATCTTATTTTAGGACCGACATGCACAAATGCAAAAATGAAATTGAACAACAATAGGTTTGCAAGTTTAATTGCCAACATCGCTTTTCTTCTCAAAACCACTTGTCACAATCCCGACGGCGCGCCTCCATCCGAAGACCCGAGCCCTAGAGCCCCACCATTTTGGACGCTCCTCGACCCCGGATGCATCGGGCAAACACGCCTGGCCGGAACTGGCACAAAGTCAACCGCATAGTGGCGGTCCCGATTTAACATTTCCGCGGCTAGCTCACCGATTCATGGATTTTAGAAAAGAGAAAAACAACGGAACCCATTCTCACACGCGCCACCAAGGAAAAATTACAACACTGTTTTTTTTCTTATTCCATCTTTATATAACCATACTTTATTGGTTGCAATTAAAAACGAAAGACAATTTTCAACAATCGGAATATTATTTTTGCGTCGTACATTCACTATTTCACAAAATCTATAAATATAACAGACCACTGGCTGCTGCGTGAGCCACGAGAGTCATGGCAGACTGCTGGGTTTCCAGCAAAAGTCTTGCTTCTTTCAGCCAATCACTCGCCACTTTCATTGGAGCGCCTTGCACCAAATTTATATATTTCACGGCTTGGGTCAGATCACCGCGATCTAAAAAGTACCTCGCCCGCTTAAAAATGTCATACTTATCTAATTTGCTGATTTCGAACACTTGATTTTCAAGCTCCGCTGGTGAAATTGCATTATCCGGTCGCATTATCAACATCGAATCGGGAAAACGCCTCATTAGGCAGGCTCTGTAACACGACAGTCTAGTTCATCGCCATCAGCCGCTGCTTTTCCGACTGCTTTGATTCCATTAGCAGGCGGTCAAAATTTATATTGCCAATGAACGCCAGGCTCCCCGGTTCGTACTCAAGCCCATAGCGCTTGGCAGGCTGCCCATAATCCTTGGGCCTGATGAGCACATCGTTCTGATTCGGCACGTGCTCTTAGAGCCGCATCCATTCACTTCAACTTGCCCAGCATCGACGCCAATCGCATACGCTGCCTTTTCGGTTGATAACTCTTCCTCTTTCGACGAGTAGCAAACAATTCTAATTTGGAATGCAAAAATTTGCCACGTTCAGTTCTTGTCCCTTCAACAAGAAAAACCCGACCGTTCACACTCGATCTCACTCTCCAACTCACCCCCACACACAGATCACTCCCGTCTCTCGTTCCGTTGCACGACGTTCGCCCCACATTTGCAGCTTGTAGAGCATTCGAGATTCTTTTTCGCGTAGCTTGGCCAGGGTTGCCAAGTTGGGGGGTTTTCACCCCCATGTTGGGTTATTTTACATACCTTTGGGGAGAAATTGGGGGTTAGTTAATTATATTTTTATTTTTGGGGGTGAATTGGGGGGTTCGTTATTTCTTCAATTATATGAAGATTTCCAGGTCCAGCACCTGAGATAAAACTCCACACTAGCAAGGAGCTTTCACCAAATTTAATTTATTTATATTTTTATTACTTTCAATGTCAGTTATGCTATTATAACGTTTTATTTTGTTCAATACTGTTTTGGAAGCTCGACCAACTATTTCAGCGATTTTATGCACAATCTTACCGATTTCAGATTGCCAAATTATGGCTTTTTTTAATTCAATTGAAGTTTGAGTTCCTCTTGGTGTCATATTGCTGCCGTAATGTTTTAAACATAGATTATGCTCAACAAATGATGAAGAAACACTTTCTGATGATTTCCCACACCCTTCAAATTATGAAAGGGAAGTCAGCTCTAGTTCGTTAAAGCAACGCAAATCATCTTAGTGCGTGTTCCATTTTATCTTTAAATTTTTAATTTTTTTTTATAGATTTGTTTGTTTCAACCCATCTACAATTTAAGAATATCATTTAATTTTACATATTTCAATAAATTACACATGAAACTCCAAAAATATACTAAAAATTTTTCTTTAATTTCATTATGCTGCTACTTGTGTTAATTTTAAGTCTCGAAAGTATATTTGTTCTATTTTGACTTTAACTCACTTTCATAGTGAGTACAGATGAAAATTTACCTGTTACATATAGTTATTTGACAACATTTTTTGCTAATTATCAATGTATGTATGTATTTGTATGAACTTTGTAAAAAAGATTGCTATCAAATTATTTCGGGTTTTGTAAAAGAATTTCGTCCGATTTGGGGGTTTTTATTGAAATTTTTGGGGGCGAAAAGTGAGAAAAGCCTGGTAGCCCTGAGCGTGGCATGATCGCTCACTCGTATTCGCGAAAGCTCGAGCACGATCTGAGGGTTGGAGGGAGCACAGTATAGGTAGACCCAGTATGCAATCGATGCCCAAAAGCTCGTAATTTCCTTCCAAGAAATGGCGCCATGTGCTAGCCATGTGCTTGCAAAAATTTACGAATGCCCAGCACTGCCAGATTTGCAGAGGATAAAGCATTTTCGCGGACTTTATCTTTCGCTTCGACACATGAGACATTTTTCAGTCATTTTGGCTTTTTCTTTCAATCAATTTGTTAAAAGCAAATGAAGTTTGTGTCAGCGAAGACGTTTTACCATTGTAATTCAATGAACCGGAGTTTCTAACGGCGTTTTTCACGCCTAGCATGAAACGTGCATATACGAGTTCTGGCAGTGCCCCGACCAGTAGGTAGCTGCCATTTTGTCATAAATGGCAGCAAACATATGATAAATGGCAGCCAACTTTCAGACAATCGTTGCCAGGTAGGTATTTTACGGAATTATTTATTTCGAGCAGAAAAGGCGCGAAGATAATTTGAATATAATTATGATGGGTAAGCAACACACTGCACGACAACAAATTTTCGTAACTGAATTGAAATGAATTCAGATGTGTGCCTGCGCTCATTTCAATTCTACATATCGATATTTTCTAGTATTTTTCATTCTACGTATCAATATTTTCCGGTAACCATTTTATTTTCGATACATTGATATATGATTTCAACTAACGAAAACCAATCAAAAACGATATTTATTACGCGAAAAGATGGTTGAAAACTACAACATAACCAAGGTTCGAAATAATATGAATCCAACCCACGAAATGATATTTGAAACAATCCATTGTTGCGTGCCACACACTACCACACCTCCTTCCCAGCCAATCATCCTCCACGTGCCCCGGACGCAACGTACGGCGTTATATTTTCATAAACTTCGCCGACTGCGTAAGGCAGTAATACATGCCATATATTCCGATGATCCTTCTGCTGATTCCCGACCTTTTCGTGAAATAGCCATTAATGGGCAATCTCTGGGTTACTCGATAGTGGAGCTAGCGTTAGCGTATTAGGTCAAGGTGCTTTAAACCTTACATCAAAATTACAACTTTATCTGCATTCTTCAAAACTCCATATTAGTACTGCTTCTGGACAACATGTCTCCGCGTTAGGGTATGTAGACACTTCAGTCTCCTTCGGAAATTTAATCAAACCCATTCGATTTTTAGTAGTCCCTTCTCTAGCACATTCCGTTTATCTTGGAATCGATTTTTGGAACGCATTTAATATCGTTCCTTTTCAGTTATCTTCCCTACAAGTACTTAATACTGTTTTTAGCTCTGAAGGCGATGTGTATCATCACCTAACTACAGCGCAGCAAATGCAGCTTCAATCTGTTATCCAGACCTTTCCGTCCTTTAACGAGCGTGGCTTGGGACAAACTCCCCTTTTGAGCCATATTATCGATACGGGTGCCGCGAAACCCGCGAAACAACGTCACTATTTGGTGTCTCATATTATTCAATCTCAGTTATATTCAGAATTAGATCGTATGCTTTCACTCGGCGTTATAGAGGAAAGTCAGAGCTCATGGAGTTCTCCAGTCACTTTGGTCCGCAAACCCGGTAAAAATCGGCTATGTCTGGACGCTCGTTGGTTTATCGAAGTCACTATCAAGGATGCATATCCACTTCCGCTAATTGCGGGTCTCTTATCTCGTCTACAATCTACTAAATTTATAACCAGTCTAGATCTCAAAGACGCCTTCTGGCAAATCCCGTTATCCTTGGAGTCCCGTGAAAAGACCGCTTTTAGAGTCCCTGGTCGTCCTCTTTATCATTTCACCGTTATGCCTTTTGGTCTTTGCAACGCCCCACAAACTATGTGTCGCCTCATGCATAAAGTCATTCCGCACGAGTATCATGACAAAATTTTCGTCTATCTAGACGACCTACTCATTACCAGTGCCACCTTTGAGGAACATATAGATCTATTAAGTAAAGTGGCTCAATTTCTCGCTTCCGCAGACCTTACTATCAACGTAGAAAAAAGTGAATTCCTTCAACGCGAGATTAAATATCTTGGATATATAGTCAGTGACGGTATCCTAAAAACCGATTCTGATAAAATTTCTAGTATTTTCCACTACCCCACTCCTAGGTCCGCTAAGGACATACGTTGTTTTATGGGAATGGCGGGTTGGTATCGACGTTTCATCCTTCGCTTCGCCAGTATCACCGCGCCTCTAACCGATTTACTTCAGAGTAAGCGTTCGTTTACGTAGAACGACTCCGCCGAAAACGCTTTCTCGCAAATAAAACAAGCCTTAATTTCGGCTCCAGTTTTAATTAATCCAGACTTTAGTAAAACCTTCTGTATACAGTGTGACGCCAGTACTACCGGTATAAGTAGCGTGTTATTTAAATAGGATGAGGATGGTAAGGAGCATCCTATTGCTTTTATGTCTAGTAAATTAAATTCTGCCCAACGTAACTATACTATCACTGAACTCGAATGCCTTGCGGCTGTTCAAAGTGTAAAAAAATTTCGTGCCTATATCGAGAGTTTTTCTTTCACTATCATTACCGATCATGCCAACCTCAAATGGCTGATGCGACAAACTGATCTTTCCGACACACTGGCTCGCTGGAGTCTCAAACTACAGGGATTTGACTTTCAAATCCAACACTGCAAAGAATCCGTAAATGTCGTCCCAGACGCGTTGTCGCGCGTACATGAAGGTATTGTAGCCGGCAATATCTCTACAATGACCAAACTGTAAATCCAATCCTTTCGGAACATGCTTCTCTGCATCCTTTAATTCCTGAGTCAGCCTTTAGTGAACTCTCATATCTAGAACGTATCGATCTCATATACCAAAACCCCGATAAATTTTCTAATCTTTGGGTACAAAACGGAAAAATTCATATTAATACCGCTGTCATGTCGGATGACCAAGTAAATATCCCTCAAACTAAACTGTGGGTGCCCGACAGTGTTCAACAACTTATTATCTCTCACATTCATAACCCCCCTGTATCCGGTGGTGTGCATAAAACCGCCGAAATATTGCGTCGTTATTTCTATTGGCCTCGACTCAAACTCGACGTCATTAGCCAATGTTCTGTCTGCAAACAAACAAAATCTAATAACCAAACGCTACGTCCTCCGCTCGGACAAATTCGTATTTCTGAGCGTCCACTGCAACGCCTGTTCATTGACTTTCTGGGTTCATATCCCCGTTCTAAGTTCGGAAATACTCATCTTTTCGTGGTGCTAGATCACTATTCAAGGCTATGCCTAAAGCAACTGTGGAATCCGTTGTGAACTTTCTTTCCGAAAATATTTTGCATACTTTTGGCGTCCCTGAATTTATTCATTCCGATAACGGAGTGCAATTTGTGTCTAAAGTTTTCACGCAATTTCTGTCAGACTACAATATCACTCAAGTTTTAAATCCTCGGTATTCTCCTCAGTCTAACGCTTCTGAGCGTGCCAATCAATCCATTTTATCCGCTATTCGCTCTCATATTGGTGACGACCATCGTAATTGGGACCGTTCCCTGGTGGAGACATGCGCTGCATTTAGGAACGTAGTGCATGAATCCACTGGTTGTTCACCGCACTTCCTAATGTTAGGATTTCAGGCTATTAGACATGGCTCTTAGGCGGCCCATTCACGTTCAATAATATTGCGCAATATTTATGATCAATAATATTGCACAATATTATTGAACACACTCTTGCACCACACATGTTCAATAATATTAAGTCAATAAAATTGATATGGCATCCGGGTTAATACTTTCTTGAAAGGAACATGTCAGATGACGAAGTTTTGGCATTATAAATATAATATTTGTGACCTTTCACGACCGCTGCCAAAATAAATCTGAAAAATATTACGCAATATCACACACACGCCGCAATAAAAAAATATTGTGCAATAAAATTTAAGCTTGCTCAATATTTTGTTCAATCATTGTGCAATCGTCAATACTATCCCTAGACGTTCAATAATATTGTGCAATCATAAATATTGCGCAATATTATTGAACGTGAATGGGCCGCCTTACTACTCTCTGTTTCGTAAATTATCCTCTCTAGCTGATGGCCAACTAAGTGTCACGGAGCGCAATGACAAAATGCGTGATATTCAAATCAAGGTTTAATCTAAACTCCAAGAATCATACTTGAAGGGCAAACGCAGATACGACTTGCGTAGTAAGCCCCGAATGTTTCAGCCCGGTCAATCTGTATATGTCCGTAATCATGTCTTGAGTAAGGCTGTTGATCGGTTTTCCGCCGAACTTGCCCTGAAGTTTGTGCCAGGAATCATTGTTCGACCTGTGGGTCTGGTTGCCTACGAAGTTCGGGGTATGTCCGGTAAAGCTCTTGGTGTATGTCACGCACAGGACATTAAAAGTTAACTTCTACCGGTATATTTTGTTGATACCAATCTGTATATATAGCGTACATATATAAGTATGTCATAGTTTTTGTATAAAAATAAGTCTAGATATTATTAGGTGAGGTTGCAGATATCATTAGTATTTGGTAAAGGGTGATTCCCTATTAGTAAGTTGATTTCGTGGTCCAATGAGTTTCCTAATGGCCTCGTCGTGTGACGTATCGGTTGCATTAGTGTGGACGTATATTAGTGAGTTTGTTTCGTGGTCCAATGAGTTTCCTAATGGGCTCGTCGTGTGACGTATTGGCTGCGTTAGTGTGAACGTGTATTGTCTTAGTATTGTGGCGGCTACGGCTTAGACGCCTTTCAACTTGTGTCCCTTTTCTTGCGTTGCATTGTTTGGATTTCGGACACAAAAAGGTCCCAATGTAAAATGTATTATGGGATACAGATGCGACTGCATGCAATATTGGACAAGTGTCTATGCATCATGCACAACAATGCGAAACAGATGTGGCCGCTTAGATGCCAGGGACCACACAAGAAAAAACGCAGTCGTTCAGGACACACGCTTGGCTCGAGTCGCGACCGTCGCAGAGCCCATCCGAACTCGCCTATTTTATACGCCGCATCAAATAGTTAATAAAATTGTTATCGTTACAAATTGACTCTTTTAATTACTCGGCACCTGTCTCCCCACAAAGTGGTGACCCCGACGTGATCGTGTCAAAAAGCAAACGTGGTGAGCAGTGACAATAAATAGAGTAACAGTGCACGTGTTGAACTTCGAAAAAGTGAAGAACAATGGTGAATGACCAAGTTAATCGAGTGGTCAGCGGAAACCCAGACGCCGCGGCGGTAATCGCGCATACGAGCAGCACGCGTCTACGACTTCCTGCATTTACACCAGAAAAACCGGAGCTTTGGTTCGCTCTCGTCGACCGCACGTTTAAAGCGGCAGGCGTAATCTCGGAAGAAGAAAGGATGAACCTCGCCATTTCCACCCTGGACCAACGATATCTAGTGGAAGTCGAAGACGTTATCCTCGACGAAACCCTACCTTCACCTTACACAGCGCTAAAGCACGCCATGATCAAACGCTTTAGTACCTCGCGGGAACAGGACCTGAAGCGTTTACTCGAGGGTGAAGAGCTGGGCGACCGTAAACCCACGGCATACTTGCGACACTTACGCAAGCTTGGTGGTACAGCGGCGGGCGAAGAACTCCTGCGTTCCATATGGACAAGCCGGATGCCGCGATCAATGCAAGGCATACTGGCCACACAGAGGGAGATCGCGCTCGACAAAGTCGCGGAATTGGCCGACTCTGTAATGGAGATGACTTCCGAACGACGGATCGCCTCCGTACAAGCACCAACAGAGCCTGTAACAGCAAGTGCAAGTATTACGGCGCAACTCGCAGAAATTACGCGAGAGCTCGCAAACGTACATATGCGCCTTGACGAGCATGATCGGCGAAAAGGGCGTAGCATGAGTCGCGGGCGTGATCCTAGAGACTCGTCGAGAAAGCGAGAGCGATCAAAGCCGCGCAACCAGTCTTATTGTTGGTTCCACAACACATTCGGGAAAAAGGCACGGAAATGCACTGAGCCGTGTTCGTTTTCGGGAAACGAAAAGAGCCCTCGCTAACGGCGGCTAGCGAGCCTTGCCTTACCACACGCCGCCTCTTCATTACCGACCCCGATCTCGGAGCCACGTTTTTGATCGATACCGGAGCCGACCTCAGTGTGTTCCCCCGATCTAAAACCCGCGAAAAGCTCGCAAAGACCGGATACCAATTACGTGCAGCCAACAATAGCGTGATTGACACGTACGGATTCACAGCGCTTACGCTGAATCTCGGTTTGAGACGGGACTTTTCGTGGCGGTTCGTCGTTGCCGATGTCGCAAATCCCATCATCGGTGTCGATTTTCTCGCGCATTATGGCTTACTGGTTGACGTACAGGAAGCGAAACTAATCGACAAGCTCACGAACGTGACTTCTCATGGTCGCGTGCTTGCTACGCAAACGTCCAGTATCAAGGTGATAACAGGCGACACGCAGTTTCACCGCTTACTCGCCGAATTCCCGGACATCGTGCGTCCCGACGGAAGAGCCCCGCAAATACGCCACAATACGCGACATTACATCGAGACTACACCGGGACCACCACAGGCGGCTAAACCGCGTCGTCTTGCACCAGAGCGTCTTCGTATAGCGAAAAAACAGTTCAACGCAATGCTTGAACTAGGTACTGCGCGACCATCATCGAGTCCATGGGCCGCTCCACTACACCTCGTCGCGAAAAAGGACGGTGACTGGCGCCCGTGCGGCGACTATCGCGCACTCAACGCGCGCACCATAGCCGACCGCTATCCAGTGCCACATATACAGGATTTTGCGCAGTCATTGGAAGGAGCTACAATTTTTTCCAAAATTGACCTTGTGCGGGCGTACAATCAAATACCCGTAGCTGAGGAACACATCGCGAAAACCGCCATTGTTACACCATTTGGCCTTTTCGAGTTCCCCTTTATGAGTTTCGGGTTGCGTAACGCCGCGCAAACCTTCCAGCGTTTCATCGACGAAGTCCTTCATGAGCTAGATTTCGCATATGCCTACATCGACGATATTTTGGTGGCATCGCGCGACGAAAAGGAGCATCATCGACACTTACAGGAACTTTTTGCTCGGCTGCAGCACTACGGCATCGTCATCAACCCGCCGAAGTGTTTATTCGGCGTGCAGGAAGTACCTTTCCTTGGATACCGTGTCCATAAGGATGGCATCACGCCGTTGCCGGAAAAAGTCGCTGCGATAAAAGACTTCCCGAAGCCGAACACCGCGAAGCAGCTGAGGCAGTTTTTAGGTATGATAAATTTTTACCGAATTTGCATACCCAAAACAGCACACACGCAAGCCCCACTCAACGACTTGCTCAAAGGCAAAGTTAAAGGCAATGCGCCACTCCACTGGACGCCCGAAGCCGTCGAGGCCTTCCAGGAAACCAAAAAGGACCTAGCTCAGGCAGCGCTACTCGCACATCCACGCCCTGGCGCACGTATCTGTCTGTCGTGCGATGCATCGGATCTTGCGACCGGTGCATCACTAAATCAAAGCACAGGTGACACATGGGAGCCACTAGGATTCTTCTCCAAGAAACTTAGCCCCGCAGAACGCAAGTACAGCGTGTTCGATCGTGAACTGTTGGCAATTTACCGCGCCGTCAAGTATTTCAAGCACATGCTTGAAGCGCGAGAATTCACGATTTTCACCGATCACAAGCCGCTCCAGTTTGCATTCCGCCAAAAATTGGACAAAGCATCACCGCGTCAATTCCGCCACCTCAACTTCATTGGACAGTTCTCGACCGACATACAACATACTGCAGGGAAAGATAACGTCGTAGCCGACGCCCTTTCGCGCATTGAAGCGGTCGAGCGAACATTAGATTATGCAGCATTGGCAAAATCGCAAAAGGACGACGAGGAGCTCAAGGCACTCCTCGGGAGCGAGACAGCGTTGACGCTCAAACAGATAGTAATGCCAGATTCGACCGTGGCAGTCACTTGCGACGTGTCAACGCCCCACATTCGTCCGTACATCACACCGTCGTTCCGCAAGGCCGCGTTTATGGTAGTGCATCAACTCGCTCACCCAGGAGCAAAAGCTACCGCGAAACTGGTCGCGCAACGCTTCGTATGGCCCTCCATCAAAGCCGACTGCCACAAATGGGCACGAGCCTGCATCGAGTGTCAACGAGCAAAGGTAACGCGACATGTATGTTCCCCGACAGGCAACTTCCAAACGCCTACGGCACGTTTCGAGCACGTCCACATCGACATCATAAGCATGCCGTGCTCGGAAGGAAACCGCTACTGTCTTACATGTGTAGACAGGTATACTCGTTGGCCAGAAGCGTTTCCAATGCCCAACATGGAAGCAGACACATGTGCTCGAGTTTTCTTCGACGGATGGATCTGCCGTTTTGGTTCACCGACGCGAATCACGACCGATCAAGGCAGGCAATTCGAATCATACCTGTTTCAAGAGCTCAGCTTTTTGACTGGTACAGATCGAATCCGCACAACTGCGTACCATCCTCGAGCAAACGGACTCGTCGAACGTCAACATCGTCAGCTCAAAGCAGCCATCAAGTGCCACCAACACAACCAATGGACTCGGGTTCTACCAAAAGTTCTACTTGGTATAAGAGCAGCTTGGCGCGAGGATCTCCAAAGCACAGCTGCGGAACTCGTGTACGGAGAGCCCCTTCGCCTACCTGGTGAATTCTTGACAGAGGCAAAGGACGTCAAAGAGCAGACTACCTTCATCAAGGAGCTCCGCTCTCATCTTCGACAACTGCGTCCGACACCACCCCAGAGGCACGGTAGCTCAACCCCCTTCGTATTCAAGGAGTTACAAACAGCAACCCACGTATTCGTACGGCATGATGCAGTCAAGAAGATGCTACAAATGCCGTACGATGGACCATACGAAGTCATGAGCCGTAATGACAAAACGTTCGTCGTCAATATTGGAGGTGCCCATCAAACCATCTCAATAGATCGTTTGAAACCCGCATTCGTACTAGCGGACATGGAAGCGACCCGCCGAGAAGGCACGGAAATCACCATACATCACCCGCAACTCTCACAACCAACAACAGACGAGCAACCAGAGCGACCAAATCAAGGACTCGAGCGACATCAGCTGCAACATCATAACGAGCAGCAAGTTGCTCCACGCCGATCAGGTCGACGCCTGCGAATCGTGGATCGGTATCAAGCTAGTTTCCCTTAGGACGCTATTGCACATTCACATCCACGACTATATGCATTTTTTTCCCGTGATTTCATCACTGGCAAGGGAGTACTGTGGCGGCTACGGCTTAGACGCCTTTCAACTTGTGTCCCTTTTCTTGCGTTGCATTGTTTGGATTTCGGACACAAAAAGGTCCCAATGTAAAATGTATTATGGGATACAGATGCGACTGCATGCAATATTGGACAAGTGTCTATGCATCATGCACAACAATGCGAAACAGATGTGGCCGCTTAGATGCCAGGGACCACACAAGAAAAAACGCAGTCGTTCAGGACACACGCTTGGCTCGAGTCGCGACCGTCGCAGAGCCCATCCGAACTCGCCTATTTTATACGCCGCATCAAATAGTTAATAAAATTGTTATCGTTACAAATTGACTCTTTTAATTACTCGGCACCTGTCTCCCCACAGTATATATATCTGCATCGTATATAGTTAGGTCGTAGATTATTTAGTGTCTGTCCGTATAGCTTTAGTTTATCTTTTTGGGTTTGGAGTCACAAAATGCTAGAGAATTGACGACCTCTGGGGTCTCTTAACTAGTCCGCGTTGAGCTTTGACGTCTGTATATAATGTAAATATGTTTGTGTAGTATATAGTATCAGATTATTTAATTAGGCTCACACGAAGTGAGATCTTATTTTTTGTATTCCAACCATAGTTCCATGATCTTCAGTCTTGTTTCATTAGCCACATTTCCAACACGCCCGTGTTTCATGTTATTTGAAAACTCAATAACCCGCCGTCGATAGGTTTCGTTTCTGGTTTAGGCTCGTTCGACTAGTTAGTTTTGAAGGCTTATCTCGGGCGAAACTGTCGATTGAGTAGGGTTACCGTGATTCCGTATCGAGGAACTTGCGTGAACACGTATGATAATTTCGACGTTAATACGTTTTGAGTACATCTTCTGAGCTTCACGTAAGAATTCTCATTTGTTAAACCCTCATGGTTCGTTTGAGCGAGCATGATGATCTCGACGTTTAGACGTTTTGACTACATCTGCCTGGCCTCCTACGACCTATGAGATCTTCCGGTACCTAGAGTTCATTCATAGCCCGGCTTTATTGTGGAGAGACTCTTCTCAGGGCGGGGTCGTCCCCACGTTCTGTTGCGGATCATTTTTATTTCACATTTTTAACTTCCCAGTATATGGGAAGTTCTTGTAATCGCCTCGAAAATCGAAATTGAAATTTTCAACATTTCTTTACGTTTTAAGGTCTATAGAGTATATATAAAGTGTTTTTAGAAAGAAGTATGTATGTGTGTGTGTGTGTGTGTACGTACGTACGTGCGTTCGTGGACAGTTTTTTCTACGAGCATAACTCACGTAAACAAAGTCCTATCGACTTCGTTAAGGTGTCAATCGAAGCGTCTTTGCAATCTTAAGAGCTGATTAGTTTTTGGGATACTTCGGTCGGGGGGTTTGTTGTTTTGCCCCTTTGAAGGTAATTTCTGTCATGCGTTATATCTCGCGAACCAAACATACGATTTGCATGATTAAGGTGTCAATCGACGCGTATTAACATTTGTGTGAATCCATCAAATTTTGAAAAAAATTGTTGCAGCCGTTTTTTAATTTAAGGAAAAAAAGTGCAAAAAATTAGGGTTTTTTTCATAAACAATAAATTTTTAACCTGATTTGCGTAGCCCAGTAATCAATGTTTATAAAGTTTATATACTCCGAAAAGTGTTTGTGAAAACACCATCAAAACTTGTTGTCATAAATACGAAAAATATTAATTAAAAAATAAAAAATCATTAACAGTCATCATGACCTTCAAGGTCATTTCTGTCATTCACTATATCTCACGAACCAGATATAATATTTGCATCATTAAGGTGTCAATCGAGGTGTATTAACATTTTTGCGATGTGTTTAACATTTTAAAAAAATTGTTTCAGCCGTTTTTTAATTTAATAAAAGAAAATGCGAAAAATTAGGATTTTTTGTATAAAAAATAATTTTTTTACCTGATTTGCACAGCACAGTAACACCAGTTTATAAAATTTATATATTCTTATCAGTTTTTAAAGAGAAACCAACAAAACTTTTTACTATGATTATGAAAAAAACTAAATTAAAAATAAAAAATCATTCAAAGTTACCATTTAAAGAGGGGATTCGAATGATATTACTCAATATCTTTTATTCTAAAAACGTTGTTGTAAATTCAATCAAAGTTTTATAATATTTGCATAATTTGAGCAGATTTTGAATAGTTCTCACAGTGTTTTAATTTTATAAAAAAACTGCTTAAATTTTGAAAACCAAAACAAAATTTCAATCAAATTTTCTTTTGAACTAATCAACGTTTTAGTGTTCGTAAATTTCAATTACTTCCTCCATCATTATGTGTAAAACATTTTACTTTTTACATGTAATTAAACTGATTATTGACTGCATATTCAATGTTTTTCAAGATGAACTAAAAATAAGAAATAATTATTAGTCTCATTGATGTAAAATCGTAAAAATATACAAATTCAATGATTATGCCGGTCATGACAATTTTGAACAAAACTACTCAAAATGGCCACCTCGCGAGAAAATATCTTCTGTGGGCGTAATAACAAAAAGCGCACTCATTTTCGCTAGCGCTCTTTTGTCCTTCAAGCATCGATATGAAAATAACAAATAACGTAACGCTTTGTAGCCTGCCCCCTCCGATTGATCCCCGTGAATATTCAATCAAACCAATCCACTTCCCATCCACCAACAGCCTTACATAATCAATGGACGCTCCAGTAGATATGGTTGATATCAACTCATTTCTACAACTGTTATGAGTACCTCTCATTATTATTATTTAAAGTACTATTAGTTTCCTAAATATTTTTTTTGTGCTCACTATTTTTAATATTTATGTAGATATTACTGGGAAGTTGACCGTGTGGACCTCAAGGGTCTCACCTCGCGGCTTGTTTATTTTATACGAAAACGTGAATCAATTTAAATTGCACCGTTGCACTGTCAAATAATCGCCATTGGCAGTACTAAAATCCGAATTATTAATCCACCACTCGGTGAGAAACGCGTTTTTCTTTGTTCTAGGCGTGGTGAGTTCAGGTGATCGAGCGAGAAGCGGCTCTCTTTGGGTGCGGTCGCCCATCTGATTGGACAAATTTAAGAATTGCCATATATGGGCATAAATGTACAGACTCGAGACGCGAGTGAGAGGGTTGGAGGGTTGTGAGTGCAGAGGTGGCGACAAAGTCAGTCGGAAAAGTACATCGTGTACAAAAAGTTTTTTTTTATCTCAAAGATTTAGTTTTCTCGGCATACTATAAACCAATTCGGAAACAAGTTTTGTTATAAATGATGCAAAAAAAGGCTGTTTGACACATTAAGGATGCCTCGTTCCAGTCGAAATAAGCGGAAGACGTTTGTCGAGGACACGGACGTGTGGAGCGGTGTGCAGAAGCCGGGATGCCGAATCTACATGCGGACTTCAAGAAGCAATGACTTAGCTTGGTAGTTGAAATATCCGTGAGTATTGTGTCAAGGAAATGACGTGCAAAAACAAAAGGACCTAACCCGGTAAACGCAAGCAATTCCCGAAGGAATGATTTTTAAATATTGTACTTTGTGTTCTTAGTTTACATATATTTTTTTGGAAAGCAAAGAGTGGAGCATATAAAGAAACAGATTTGTTAGATTGTAAAATATAAAAGCATATTAATTTGTAATTAGCAAAATGCATAAAGAATTCAGTAGTTGATGAGTAAATGGACGTCTGTAGATGAGTCCAGAGATTGATAACATGTTAATGTATCAAAAATTATACAAGCGACAATTTCGAATTAGAGAAAAAAAACTGTTCAAACTGTAAAAAAATGTAACTAATAATAAAGTGAAATCTAATATGAAGTGAGTGTCTAATTGGTTTCTCCTCTCCGCAGCTTGTGCACGATTGTGATGTTTGTCCGGTTTCTTCCGTTGTTTTGTTTTTGATTAGCCCACGACCCGGTGAGCTAGCCGGTTCAAAAAATTTTACTCTATGACCGCCACTATGCGGCCACAGTTGGTGGGTGCTCCGCACAGGGTCTCCTCTCGACAGTCATCTTCCATATTGCGTCCGAATTGCCGGGGCACGTGGAGGATGATTGGCTGGGAAGGAGGTGTGGTAGTGTGGGGCACGCAACACCATTAATGCTATATATGAATAAATGAATGAACAGGAATCTGTAAATGAAACCTCTGCTAGCATAAAAACTACAATCTATTTCCACCAGGTAAAATTCGTATGTAAATATGCTGCAAATGTTTGATGCAACATCAGTAATTGTGGCCAAAATTTTGAGAGAGAATTTTAGGAATTTTCAACAAAACTCGCAAAATGTTCTCTCACAATATTTTTTTTTGAACATCATAATGATGGAAGAGGAGTAGTATTATTATTCCGGAAAATAGCACATTGATCAGCAAGAAAAACTCAGGTTTTCAATTTAGGTGCAAATATTATACGATTTTCATATTCATATAGATTCATAAAGATTTCATATACAAATAATAAGTTACGACATTATAAATAGTATAAGAAGACCATTTAAACTATACAACAGGATGTTATATCATTTAATACAGAAGTTTTATCAAAAGTATACGGTAAAAAAGACTCATTTCGAGTTGATTTGCTTCAAACAATGTCTTTACAAGTTCACTGTATTCTTCGCTACTTGTGTTTGTCGTGTTGGAGATTAAAACTTGCGACTAGACATATGCCACGCAGATTAGAATCCTGCAACTTTACGTCGTCATCCATGGTAAACCCGAGAAAGAAAAATGGACCGCAAAGACGCAAACCGTAACAACAAATACTCATATGGATTCATATGAAAACTATCTTTGTTGTTATAAAGTTTATTGTTTTTGGTTATCAAAACCATTTATACTATCCACTTTATATTACGTTTCGTATAAAAACTTAACGTATACCTTTTCGTATTAAATTTAAAATAATTTCTTAAAGGCTATTATTACAAAAAAAACATTTGATATGAATGGCGTATTTTTTCGTGTAATATGAACGATGATAAGTCTCACGGCGCCTTCAATAAAATTTTGGCTGACATTTTTATGAAGTACATTAGACCACACTTTAAACGCATTTGCATACGTAAGTTTCGTGAAATATAAGTTAAATTGATGTGAGTTTTAAGGATTCCTACAACTCAACCTCATGTTTTTCCATCAGTTCATTCATACATGTATCGAAGTATGGAATAATCAATCATCTAACAGTTGCAGAATAAAGGCATTTACTATCTTGTCATTTAAGTAACTTCTGCGATTTGGGTTGTTTATATTGATAAAACAAAATGAAATGAAAATGGGTTATTAACTAATTTTCTTTAAAGTAAAAAATATCAAGAAAAGGCATTGCCATGCGTTTATATTTTTCGATAATAATTTATTGTTGCTTGTTTTAATGTATAAGTATTAATGCGGCTATTGATGTTTTCCTAAGATTAAACTGGATTTTAAATTCGCTTATTATCTTTGACCAGTCATATTTGTCTTTCATAAAGTAGAATGCTTCCTTTCGTAATATTTCGAAAAGCAGAACATTTTAAGGGTTGTAACCTATTTTAGGAGCAATTAAAGTTATTATTCGAGATTCATAATGTAAAATTCATTCAATCTTGAAAAGTAGTTAATATTGAAAATTGTTTTCATGCTCTGAAAAAAAGTAGGTAACTAACTCCAATTGAATTTTAAGAGAATTTGTTTATCTGTTTTCCTCCAACTACTATTATCAACAAAAATCAACAGATTTTTTAACGCATCTAAAATCTGATGCCCTTAAAAACTATTGTTTTAAATGCAAACATTTAAATAATTGACCTATATTTTTATTTTATATATAATATTAAGTCTAATAAATGCATCATCGATAATGTAATAAATATTTCTACAGATGAAAATAGGTTAATGTTAAATGCTAGGCTGAAATGTTGCTCATGAGTTCAACTAGCATTAGAAAAAATACATTTAAATATTTATTCAATCCCATGAAAGAGAGCTTTGAAATTTCACCAATCTGTCCATAGGAAACGGAGGGGCGTCATTGATTGAAGCAAATCTTTTTTCGCGTTTGTTGTTATCTGATTTCGTGGTTGCCTCTTCATCCTTTTTAACATTGTTTCTGCCATAAACGCCATCAAAACTGTTCAGAGATATGCTGTCTACAAAGTCTTGTGCATTTGAAATATTTATTATAGAAGAAGTTTCAGGTCGATTCAAATACTGATAATTTGCTTGATGTTGGTTTTGGTAGGTATCATCTTGATAAGCTGGCCTTGTATCTTTATTTGATAAATACTGAGTAGAAGTGGCCACATAGAATGGCTTTTGCAGTTGGTAACGCTTTGGTGGCTGCACCGATGGCTTTCGTACTGAATATCCAGGCCTGACACACATCATTCCGAACACACGTATTCCTGGAACGCTAGCGTAAGTTGGCTGATCATGAGCCATTGGTCCTTCTAAAAATTAAATTTATGATTGAGTTTGAATTTAAGTTTCAATTTTAAGATTGATCTACCCAGCTTATAATAATCTGGACAGCGGCATATTACAAGATAGTGCGATTTCCCAGTTCTTGTATTTTGTAACGCTAGCAAAGACCAATCTTTCGGTGATCTACATTCTCTCATTTCCGTCGTGGTCTCACAGGTCTTAGCTAAAGTAATTGCCTACGGAATTGAAATAGCTTATTTGAGAACGAAATTTAAATGAATAAATTAATAGTATAATGGTATAAGCGGTATCAGTTGTAACATACCTTCTTTTTACTGTTCCCAATTAGTTTTGTTGTATGCTGATCATCTTCGTTCAAACTAGCTGAGCAGGGGTCTCTATATCTTGAAATTAAATAATAAAAAAATAAAGTAGAGTGTAGTCAAATAGCCTTGAATGTAATTCAAGTGATCAGAATAAAACGTAAAATAAAGTTAGAGTTCCAGCGAGCAATTATATTTTGAAGAGGCATATAAAAATAATTATTTTTATATGCTTTATTATCTCAAGAAAATAAAGGAACAACTCTACCTTAATCTTTGTAAGCTTTCTAAATTGTGATATGAATTAACTAGTTAATTTAACACTTAGTGCCTATTGAAAATTGATATTTCGTAGCGATGATACAATAAAGATTATCGTTTCATATCAAATAATGTGTCATCCAAATATCTGTTCTTAATGAATTCTATCCTCTGCGTTAAAATCAATTAACAAGTCATTTCCAAACGCACACATGAAACGTGAACACAATATTGAGGTCGATTCTCGTTCTGTGCCGGCCATCGGCCGGCTATGACGATTCCCGATTACCATCACTTGGTGGTTAAATCTAACGTTTCTTCAATTCAACACATTCTGCTGAAAGTTTTCGGGTCGACACTTGTCAACATATTGTTGATTCGTGATTCAAGGAATGGTTTTTTAGCAGTGGTTCGAATTACTTTCAGCGACCCTGCGGCCACGAAGATGACGACAGCGATCCCGGAGTGGCTAGATTCAGCCTGAATGACGATCCCGGAACGTCAAGCATTAGGGGAATATCGCGATTTCGTTCCAGGTACACCTGGGCCATTGTTTCTTATTTTAAGTAGCACGCAACATTTTCAACTGATACGTGAAGTGTTTGTTTAGTTAATTATGTTTCGTGTTTACAGAACATTTTTTCCAATAGTTATATTGAAGTTACAAAAGACAGGCTTTCAAAATTTGAAAAATTAAATTTGAAATATGATCTTGCAAGCGCCTTGTCCTCAAATGTATATAAACGAAACAAAATGTACACAAAACGAGCAGAGGTTATCTATATTCATATTTCTTTTTGATCGTCGACTACTAAACAATTTTAATGCAATTTGAATTTTTGTTGAGAGAGGGGGGGGGATTGCGCGCAGTTTTGGCTAACAAAAAACTAAATCTTCGTATAAGTACTAGACAATCGATGAAACTAAGTTTTTTTCATTAATTTTGATCGACTTAGAACTACGGATAGTTGATAGGCTGTTCAAAAAGTAAGGTATCTTACAATGAAAACACCTTTTTGGTTTGATTCTGCAACATAATCTCCTTTTAGCTTGATACACAGAGTCCAACGGTCCTTCAATTTTTTTATAGCTTCCAAATAATACGATTTGTCGAGCAGTCCAAAATAGATGTCAGTTTCATATTCGACTTCTTCATTCCATTTAAAACGCTTGCCCGACAGCCTTTTGAGATTTGGAAACAGATAATTGCTGGGTGCCAAATCTGGCGTATACGGTGATTGAGAAATTTTTTTAAAGTGTAATTCATTTTTTTTGCCTGTGAAATGAGCGATGTGCGAAATGGTACATTTTCTTCTTCAAATTAGGCTATTTCTTCTTCATTTTGACATTCAATCGATCCAATAACGCTGAATAGTATACGCCTGTTATATTTCTTCCCTTCTCATGGTAGTCGGTAAAGATTGTGCACCATGTGCATCTCAAAAAACACTTCCGAGAACCGTCCTAGCCGATGTTTGCGTCTTTGGACGCTTCGGTGCACTTCCACTCGGTGAGACCCGCTCATTCGATTTTTCACGTAATTTGAGTGTGTAGTGGTGAGTCAATGTTTCATCCATGGTCACAAATCGACGCACAAACTCGGATGAATTGTTGTGAAACAGTTCCAAATTGTTCATAGAAGTTGTCTCACGAGCACGTTTTTGGTCGATTGTGAGCGAACTTGGTACCCATCTTGCACAAAGCTTTCTTGCTTCCAATTTTCCGTGCAGAATATTGTAAGCCGATCCTGTTGAGGCGCTTGCGGCCTCAGCTTGCTCACGCACTTTCAATTTCAGTCCTTCCAACGTCATATCGTGGATTTTTGTAATCGTATCTGCTGGTGTTGTTACCTCAATTGGGTGACCTGGACGGTGTTCATCACTTGTGACCGTACGACCAATTTTGAATTCAGCCACTCAGTATTCAACCATTTAATCTAACGGAGCAGATATCCCATAGTGTTTATTGAACTTTTCTTTTGTTTTCTTTTGGGATTCTATCCTTCAAAAAATAGTGTTTAATTACAACACGAAATTCATTTTTTTTCATTGTGAGAGAAATTATCAAAGTTGTTAACTTTCTACACACAAAGCCTAACGCCATGAAATTTGACATGTAGTCTTCTGAAAATTGGTTTTATCTGGAAACAAAGAAATTTTTTTGATTGTGGCGCCCTCTATTGCTAGGTACCTTAGTTTTTAAATAGCCTAGCGCTGCGAATGTGAGAGAACATTCAACAATCGAGTTGACAACATGGTTGTGTCAGCAAAAGAACAATAAAGCGCATCCCTTTTTCTGGATGCTACGCAATGATGCTGAAGGTCGGACCCCAAATTACTTTCAATATCCAACTTACAACTTTATAACACTTGAGTTATTTCCATGGTATTTTACAAAATCGTACTAGAAATTTACTAATTTTTTTATTAACTATCAGAAAATTGTAACAGCTCTCCAACGTACAGAAACTGATTGAAAATTTCTTCTACAATAGACATAACTTGATAAGTTTTTAATGCAAAGAAAATGAAACTATGCTTTAAAAGTTAGATGTAAAGTTCCACAAAAATCCTTAGAACAAGTTAGTGAATTGTAATTAATATTTACTATATCTCTCAACATAGTATCCGCTATATTAGCAACACCAATTTAACCCTAGGTTACTAAACTACCGTAAAATTTCCACCCGATAATCGATGATTTCTCACTATTCACAAACTTCGTCGGACGGATGACTTATAATGCTGTTTACCTTCCTAAGTTCTTGTGCCAGTAGCGATCCGAGGGTTGTCGCAGTAACAATGCTTCGTGTTGACGAGTTACATCGTATGTGTCGTAAAAATTACTACAGTTTAGTAATAACGTAATTTTTTGGCAAAGGTGACAATTGACATTCAAATAATATTACTCGTTTTATTATTTCAAATTTGCTATAAAAATTTATAAAATGTTCTATATATTTATTAGATGTTATTAATTTTTTAATGCAAATAAATAAACAGTAAATGAAATTTTATGTAAGTAATGTTTTATGTTCCGTTCAAATTTTAAACATATCGTACATTACATTAATATTTAGATGGCTGCATGAATAAAAGATGGAATATGCAGACTCCTCAATGAACCATTGAGTGATGATGAGCCAGAGACTCAAGTCTACCGTGATTCAGAAGACAACATAGAAGGCGACAACAGAGATGATTGTACCTCAGATTCTTCGGATTTCGATATACGTCCGTTAGTATGGAATAGAGGCTCTAGAATTATACATTCAAGTTCATCCAGTGTGAAGAATCTGCATCATCTGAAAATGATACACGGGCAATGGGGAAGACGCATTGAAAAGCGTGTTCTTCCTAGCAGATCTGTCCTTCGAGGAAAAAATAATCATAAGTGGTCAGCAGAACCTAAGAATCGAAGAACTCGTACAGCTGCCAGAAACATCATTCATATTATCGCATGTCCTCAAAACTAGGAACAAAGAAATAACTGACCCTATGCGAATGTTTTGCCTTTTTATTTCTGATGATACGATCGAAAAGATATTGATGTGCACGAACGACGAAATTCAGCGAAAAAGCGCAAAATATGCTCAAAAGACCAGTACTATTTCTCCAACAAATATTAAGGATCTGAAAGCTTTTATTGGCCTGTTGCTTTTATCAGCAGCTCTTAAAACTAATCATTTACCTTCCAGAATGTTATTCGACAATACTTACAGTGCCTCAAGATTTCGTGCATGCATGTCTGCGAAAGGTTTGAATTCTTAGTCAACCGTATTCGATTTGATAATAAAACTACGAGTGCTGAAAGAAACGCTACTGACAAATTTGCTGCATTTCGTGAAATTTGCGACAGTTTTATAGATAACTGTAAAAAAAAATTATACGCCGGGCTCCTACTTGACCATTGACGAACAGTTAGTGGCTTTTCGTGGACGATGTCCATTTCGCATGTATTTGCCAAATAAGTAGATCATCAAAAGCGTTAAAAACACATCAAGAGTTTAAATTCGAAGCATAGGTTACAATTCTCGCTCGCCATTCTCTGAGGCACGCACTACACAATAATAGAAATGAAATCTTTCATCCAAAATATCATTTACCATTGATGAAACATGGGACGATAGCATAATAGTGGTACATTACATTACATCACATTTCTATGTCATAGTTGATAAACATGGATGCAAAAAATTGTTCTTCACTGTTGCATTTAACTTCCCTCTCAAAAAATTTAAATTGAAATTTTCAAAATATCTTTCCATTTAGAGTATATTTGAAGTATTTTTGGGCAGAAGTCTAAAAGTGTGTATGTACGTACATTCGTGGTCATTTTTTTCTACGACCATAACCCTCGAACGAAAGCACAGGCTGATTAGATTTGGGTAAACTTCGATCAGGTGGTATTTTTGTTTTGACACCTTCAATTTCATTTCTGTCATGTACCATATCTCGCGAACTAAACGTTGGGTTTTCGTCATTAAAGTATTAGTCAACCTAAAAAAGACAATTTTCCGTCTGGTATGCACTGAATGCAATCAAAAAAGCCGGATGCACTAAACAGTTTTGTTGAAAAAATAATTAATATTTTTATGATTACAAAAAATTAAGATAATAACAATAAACCGTTAATAATTTCAATGATAAGGGGTTGATACGAATAATATTATCTTATTTCTCTCATTCTAATGGCATTGTAGTCGTGTAAATCAGAGGGTGGTAACATTTATATTATTTGAGCAGATTTTCAATAACAGTCGTGTTTTATTTTGATAAAAAATGCTTAAAGTTTAAAAACAAAATTAATCGTTTTTCCAATCAAATTTTCACTAGTGACAATCAACGCTTTAATTGAAGGGGATTAGGTACCAACAGCATAGAAAAAGATATCTAATTTTATTATGACCTTGAAAATTCCTCAGCCATTTCTGCATCGAAGGATGGCACTTAAAAAGGTTTTTTAAAAGCCAAAAGAGCCCAAGAAAATTATTGAAGCATTATTAGGCATCGAGTAACGAAAAAAAATATTGACTTTTATTTGCTCGAACCGGGCTAACCTTTGATAAGGGTGAGTTAACTGAGACCTCTGAAACAGCATAACTAAGTGTTTTTGACCCAGGACTGGTTCCAGGTGAAACAATTTCGATCTGGGGCAATGAAGAAGCTCCAGGTGTCTCCGCAGTAGAAATCTCTTGATACCGCTTACAAATCAACGTTTTTGTCAACTTATTAAAAGCTGCATCGTGAAAAAAGAAATCAATAATCAAACGCAACGAACAGAACTTGTAAACGAAAAGAAGAGAAATTGCAAAAGAATGTTGACTGATGACGACCGGATGTTTTTCCGTCCAATATAGCAAAAAGTGTAAGGAAATCGAGTTTTTAACACCCTTTCAAAACAAAAAAAATCATTTCACTAAATCTAGGACAGAACATCAATTAATGTTGTCAGAACGAGTGGGAAATATGGATGGCATTGTTTTCTGCCTCTTCTGAAAAATCATGCAATTTTGCCTTAAATAACGAAATTATATTGCTGAAGAGATCGTCGAAATTTCTTTGCATTTTGATCAGTAGTTTCAGAGGAACATGTACAAATGTAGTAACACATTTATCAGTGCTATACTAAAAACGTCTACAACGATTTATGTTTTAACCGCAAAAAAAATATTCAAAAAATAGTTCCATAAACTATTATTCGAAATGGTGGCTAATGCCGCTACCTGTGAGATCAACTTTTGGATTTTTACTAAGTTCTCAGACTAAATTCAAGTGTAGAAATTTTACACGAAGAACATCAATTTTCTATTAATTTGGTTGGACTACTGAGTCCAAGATGATGGTCAAATATATTCTATGATCCCAGAAACATAAACCTTAACTGTAATAGTCTTTGTCACAGAAGACTGAATTGTTTAGAAGCCTCTTACCTATATTTGAACTAGCTATTCCTCTGACTTGACAAGGAGCGAATTTTTATTGCAAAAGATTTGAGTTTACTTGAATTCTCGTGAATTTGATTTGAGGCTTTATACTTAGTGTTCCTGCCCAAAGGACCAGACAAATTATTATTTTTGAATCGTTTTTGTTTAAAACTTACTTTTAATAAATTTTTCTCTGTTAAATATGAATTTTTGAGCTTCAGGGCCTTAAAGTTAATTTTGCGGAAAAACACCATGCTATATTTAAATCTGAATTTAGGTGGTTTATTGCAGGGTTGATAGTTTACTATTCACAGTGTGGCAAATGTCGCGGTACGCAAGGCATAAATTTAAATTTTGATAAGGGGTGCAAATACGTCCAGTTCTTCGAAATAAAAAAACATGTGAAACAATTTTTTTAACGGTATACTTCAAAAAATACAACAAATAACCCGTTATATATTTTTGATTGTTTCTTAAGGAGCTACTCATTTTGGAACAAATATGTCGCTTCCTGGTCTGCATCAAAACATTAAAAATGGATAAGGCCACTTTTTCAATTTGTTTTTTTTTTCAACTGAAAAAAATCGTTAATGAAAAAAATCCGTTTTTCATGGAAAATTGTACCCTTTTGGATAGAACCTAAATAATAAACATACATAAAAAGGAGCTCGATAGTCTATAAAAGAATTTAAATTCAAAATAGAATTAAATATTGTGTCGAGAAAACAAAACGAAAACTATCCATCACGGTCATGTTACATCGCTATAACTTAGTCACCACGCTTGGTTTTTGAATGATTTTTAAAGGTTTTTAAACGTTTTCAAAATAATAATCAGTTATAAAACAAAAATAAACATTCTTCGAAAGTTCTGCACGTATGTAAGTTCTTAATTTTAGGTGACTATAATTGCCATCTAGTTCGAGACACAAATTTCGGTGGAGATGGTGACACAGCAAAAAAGTATTCCAGCCAGAGTAAAGACACTATCTCAAAATTTAGGCAGACGGCTTCAATCTTTATCCCTATCGAAAGGCTGCAAGTTCACCCACACAGATTTTTGCATCCGTATATATGCAAAAGAATAAGGGACGACAATTATGTATATAAATATTGATGTATGTATACATATATAGACATGTTCAAAAAAGTCAGTATCCAGCGTGTGTCTAGCATTTCATGGTGTCAAAATAAACAAATTATTTGTTTTTGGCCTATAGTATTTATTTCAATAGTACCTATAAAATACAACGGTCCCGTAATAAAAGTCTGCGTATACCTTAAATAGTTAGAGATTCCCCAAAATGAAAAGTCGCGAGCGCTCTTGGAACATGTTATTGCAATTGTACGTATAAACTTGTGAGAATAAAAATCGCTCCACTTAAAATTTATATCATAAAATTGACTAAAAGCGAATGATTTCTTGCTATAATATTTGATAGAAACTCATTGGCAGTTGTCAGGAGTTTATAAGCGTATTATCCTTTTTGGGAAGAAATGACAAAAATAAATTAAACTATCGATTATTGATCTTATTATTGTATACTTATTTATGGCATTTATTAAGAAGTTATAATATATAATTTTGTATCTTTTATTTCAACATAAACTTAACGTTATCGAAATTGTATAGCAATTTTTCAATACCGCAACTGCTATTTCCATCCTAAAGGCATTGAGTCAACCAATACTCCAATGAGATCATTCGTTATTTCATTCTTCCCAACCATGATTCAGCTTTCTTATTCAGCTGCTTATGCTGTCTCGGTGGAGTTCAAATCAGGCGGATTCGCTGGCTAGTCTAGTCTCTGAACTCCGACTTTAGAAAAGATGTTTCAATTAGTTTTCTATTTATTGCCTATGAGATACACATTAGGTAGCTGATATATTCAGCTCTACTCATGATTTAGAATGAAGATAGTGTGCGAAATCATTTTGAAAAACAACTTCGCTAGTAGATGAATGTTTTTTGCCAAAAACTAGTTTTCGATTTTCCGTTACTTGCAAACATTCATTGTTCATCAACAAAGTGCAAAGCACTAAAAATGCAGTAAAAACAGCTTCCCCAGATCAGTTAAACTTTATTGTCCTAATTGTGTACTCATCACTAAATCTTCTTCCTGGTGAACATTGCACCTGCGGTGATTCGTCTGCAAACCATAAGTTGAATTTGATTTCGTCAGACAAGTTCACACGTCGCCAGTCTTCTTTCGTTAGTTTTCGTACTTTTTCGTCCTTGCTAGGTAAACCGCCTTTATTTTCATTTCGAACATAGAATTTTCCGTCGTATCTCTTGTAACCTTCTAAGGATTGTATCGGCATTAAATCAACTTGGTGGTAAAGTCGTAGTTCTGCCGTTATGTAAACAGCGCTTTTAAAGTGATCCTTGGAGCTCATCTTTAAACATGATGTGTCTAACATTGACTCTGGCTAATCCTCCTAAATCACGCGAACTTCCACCATAGTTTTTGACAAACTCAATATTTTAATTGTTTCGTTCCTGGACAATTGTTTGTATTTACCGGCCTTTCTTTTTCACTTTTTTCTTATCCTGTTTAACTTAAACTGTGTATTCTTTCACTAAACAGGCTGAGTTTCCATCCCCACAAAAGAAGTCAAATTTTTGCACTCCTTCCCTTACCATACCTGACTCAATTAGGTGTATTATCAAAACCACGTGGGTATATGACCGCAAGAGTAGATTGTTTTGATCGACTGTAGTAGGCTCCACCTTAATTTATTGCCTAGTTGTTGCAGGTTTCTACATTTTTGTTTCAATGGAAAAAGGAGATAAATTTGTATTCCTACGTAGTAAGAAGACAATATTATTTGTTACAGCGGCTCATAAACAACTTAAAAAAAAAACAAAATTGTTACCTGCAAGTCACGTTCTGATTGCCTTTTTAAGGCATTTTGTGTACAAAAAACCACGATCCACAGAATTGCAATTAACAAATTGACTGAATTGGAAAAAGTGAATATGTTGGCATTTTCAGTAATATAAAAATGGCTCAGATCGCCAAAGAGAAGCCTTTTTTTAACAGAACAAACCAGCGAAAATTAGGAGAAACGTTTTGTTGTTGGATGAAAATAAACGCTGCGTTCCCCGCAAAAAGGGCAGAAAATTTAGGGAAAGTAAAGAAAGTTTAGGGAAAGTAAATAACAGAACTGAATAGCCTAAAACCTTAATCAATGGCAGCATAACCATGGTGTGAAAGCGAGTCAGAAATGAGTAGATTTTATTAACTCGATATTTTGCGAAACAATTTGCAACGAAATGCTGCCAAATTTGGTTTGAATACTGAGTTTTGCTGTCAGCAAGAAAATGATACCGAAGCATTCGACCTAGGTTTTGAGGCTATGGTTACTATAAAATGTTCCAGAGCAATAGACCTCTTTAGTCGCCAGATCATAATCTAGTCGAGCATTTGTAAAGTTTACTCGAAAAAGATATGGCTTTATCGCAAAGAAAAGAATTATATAGATATAGTACCCGTGTTACCAATTTCGATTTAAGACCCATCTGTAATTGTAACTTTAAATTGAAATTTTCTAATACGATTGCATCTGGTTGCCATTAAGTCCCTTGCCTCAACCTCAGATGCTTTGCATTTGTTTAAAAAGCGAAGTGACCCTTATAGTTGTGCAGTCTTTTAATACGAAAAGCCGATTTTGCAGCCTCGTTTTCAATAAACATTGGCAAAGGAGGCAGTTCAAGAATCACTTTCAATGCTGCTCACCCACTTTGTGTATGTGTTTATATCTTGTCCACCCTAGCTAATAGATCGCACGATGGACGTTAAAGCTAGTCCATTATTAACTTCCCAGTATATATGAAGTTTTTGTAATCGCCTCGAAAATTGAAATTGAAATTTTCAACATATCTTTACGTTTTGAGGTCTTTAGAGTATATTTTAAGTGTTTTTAGAATGAAGTATGTGTGTGTGGACAGTTTTTCTACGAGCATAACTCACGTAAACAGAGTTGTATCGACTTCATTGAGGTGTCAATCGAAGCGCCTTCGCAATCTTAAGAGCTGATTAGTTTTTGGAAAACTTCAGTCGAGGGGGTTGGCTGTTTTGACCCCATGAAGGTCATTGCTGTCATGCGCTATATCTCACGAACCAAACATGCGATTTCCATCATTGAGGTGCCAATCGACGCGTATTAACATTGGTATAATTCTATCGAATTGTTAAAAAAATTGTTAAAGCCGTTTTTTAATTTATTAAAAAAAGTGAAAAATAGGGGTTTTCATGAACAATAAATTTTTAGCCTGATTTGCAAAACGCAGTGATCAATGTTTATAAAATTTATATACTCCAAACAGTTTTTGAAAAAAAAATCCCGTTAAATTTTTTCTAATTATTATGAAAAAAATTAAATTAAAAATAAAAGATCATTAAAAGTCATCATAACCTTCAAGGTCATTTATGTCATTCACTATTTCTCGCGAACCAGATATAATATTTGCACCATTAAAGTGTCAATCGACGCATATTAACATTTTCATGATGTTTTCATGTTTTTAAAAAATCGTTTGAGCCGTTTTCTAATTTAATGAAAAAAACTGGAAAAAATTAGGTTTTTTTTTATAAAAAATAAATGTTTAACCTGATTTGCACAACACAGTAATAAATGTTTATATAATTTATAAATTCTTATCAGATTTTGAAGAGAAACCAGCAAACCCTTTTTCGATGATTAAAAAAAAATTAAAGTCACCATATAAAAAGTGTTTATACGAATGATATTACCTGATTACTCTTATTCTAAAGACATTGTTGTTGAGTCAATCAAAGTTTAGTAATATTTGCTTATTTTGAGCAGATTTTGGATAGTTTTCATAGTACCGTGTTCTAATTTTAATGAAAAAACTGCTTACATATTGAATACCAAAATAACATCAATTTTTCATTTGTGGTAATGAACGCTTTGAATGGTAAAACGTTTTGTAGTCAATACTTTGCAATATCGTATGCTTGAAAAAGCTTTCATCAAATAAAAAAATTGAAGTTTTTAGTCGTTTTGTTCTTTTGTGTTTGTAAGATTTCAATTACTTCCTCCATCATCATTCGTAATGCTTTCTACTTTTTACATACAATTAAACCGAATATTGGCTGCATATTCAATGTTTTCCAAGACCAAGAAAATAGAAAATAAATATTAGCCTGATTGTTGTAAAATCGTGAAAAATACAAACTCAATGATTATGCCGAAGTCATGGCGATTTTGAACACAACTATTCAAAACGGCCACTACGCGACAAAATCTCTTCAGTGGGCGTAATAATAAAAACTCCATTCATTTTTGCTATCCCTCTTTTGTCCTTCAAGCATCGATTTGAAAATAATAAATAACGTAGAAAAGGCTTTGTAACCTACCCTTACCACCCACCCATTGATCCGCATAAATATTCAATCAAACCAATCCAACACCCCCCCCCCCCCCTTCACCAAAAGCACTACGTTTTCAATGGACGCTACCGTAGATGATATTATTAATATTAACTCATTCCAATTACTGTTATGAGTACCTCTCATTATTATTTTTTGAAGTGGTATTATTTTCATAAATATTATTGTCTTGAGTATTTTTAATATTAATGTAGATATTACTGGGAAGTTGACCGTGTAGACCTCAAGGGTTGCACCTCGCGGCTTGTTTTTATTTTTAGCTTCCACTTTTTGCCAACCGTCTTACCATAGAGGGATAAGGTACCTCTGGCTTTATTGTTGACCTGCTCAAAATTCAGCCTGCAAGTAAGTTTTTGGTTGGACGTGACATCAAGATATTTACTGCTATTCGGGAAGGCTACCTACCCGCCAGAGTAAAAGCTGCTAATAGTTTGTAAAAGACACCAGGGTGGCCTTTTAGGGATTGATATTTAATCCTTCAGAAGAACACCACCTGTAAGCAGTGGTGCGGGCCCATTGCATTCGCTCACTGATGTACATATGTAGGTGACATGCGGCAAAACCAACAAGAGGTAGCTAGGCCAACAGTCAATCACCAGCGACTGCAGCAGAAGAGATGGGTTTCCCCTAAGGGGTGCGGTTAATATTTTATGCCTAACGTGTGAGCAATAGTTCGGTTTTGTAATGGTCCTAGAACTGCGGTAAATTCATTCATTAAATCCAATTTGGGTATGTCTGGCAGAATTCCAGTATTTTGCAATAATAAAATGGTTTGGCTAAGATGGAAACTGTCCCCCGGCCTACCTATTATCGAAAAATAATATGACCTGCAACCCAACCCCTATTAGTTTAGATATGTGCATGGACTTCAAGGTCGAGTCTATAAATTTTTTGGTTACTTTGGTGCGTCGTTAAATACAGACAACCGTTTCGGATTTTCCCGAACTGTGAATCCGCACGCATAGAATATAGGCAAATTTTCATGCGGGTTTTGTCGAAGATATACATATAACATAAGAAAAATTGTTTTCATTTTTTCAACAAACCCTACTAGTTATTCCCGCGATCAAAAACCTACAAAACACCGGCGTGTTTTTTGTAAAATTAACGAATATTGCCTCCACTTTCAAATTTCATTAGTGTACAGTTGAAATCATCGAGAAATGACTTGCATGAATTGTGTGTCTTTACCTCACTACTCGATGTATCATGTTTTTTTTGCAGGCATGATACAAATATTATTCTACTGAGCGTAGGTATCCAGATGACGTTACCGTCTACTTATTGTATCATGACTAAAAACCGTATCTGTGTTACCAAAATTTACGTTTCACCCGTAATTGAATTCACTGCTTATACTCGGAGAAGTGATCGCACAATTAAGAACTGCTTTATTTCCGAAATGCTGTAAATTTTAAGTGCAAGGCAGCCCGAGAAGCATAATCTAGGTAAGAGAAAACAGTCATCTTAGTCACGGTTGGTCAATGGGGCATCATTCCTCCCAGCCAGTATTGCGGCCATGAACGATGTGCGATTTTGAGTGCAGTTCTTTTGAACCGCGCTTTATTTCCCGTTTCGAGGGAACTATTTTTTATTTATTTCCGTCAGAGGTCTTTTCAATCACATTTATGCTTGTTATTCCGTCAACGACACTGCAAAATCACGATGCTTGCTTCTAGATTAAATTATTTAACAAGGATTTGTTTTTTTCATTGCTTGTTTATTCCATGATCGATTGATCACACAAATACCTTAAAAATTGCCAAGATTTTATTTACGACAATCAAAATTGCGGCTCTTTATATTGAGGCCTCTTATCAGGTTTTGTAAAGTGATATAATTGACCTTCATTTCGGTTTAATATTTTTAAACTGGCTATTTTTATGGTATTTTACGAGATTCGCCTTTTTCTGTACCACAGTGATTCTGGTTTCATCATACCACTTAATTGTCATTTAAGCATAACCACTTGTAATGCTACGAATACTTCATGATTTTGAATGATTGGCTTTCGGCACTTGTCTTTTCTAACTGCTCTTTGATATACTCGTCTAAGTTTATTGAGCCTTGACGATTTTCGTCGATTTCTGGTGACACTTGCTTATTGTTAGCCAAACTTGCTTGTTCTATTGCTTTATATTTAGGATATACACCATCCTTCAGTTTGGGAGCATAAAACCCCAGGAATTTGCTTAAAATCGGCGTTAAAAAGATTTTGTTCTCTTAAATTATCCAAACAAATTTGATGAGATTTCTAGATCATTTTTTGCGATCGTAACTTTTATAAGTTACTCGTTCAACAGTAACTCCTAAGTTTGAATTTTTGCAACCACGTCCCGGACATATAAGTTGAAATTTACCGTTAAATTTCGCTCTAATCGAATCATCTATCTGTTGAACCTCTTTTCCTGTTTGACTGAGACTTGTAGCAGGTGAAAGTCCTTTATTATATTTGAATATGGTCCTCTGGCTAGTTAAAATTGGCGCGCCAACCTCGCTGACGATTTTTGAGTATATTCTATTCAAATTTTCTAGGTATTTAAAAATAAGGAAACAACGCATTTGTTCTGGTTTCGAATGTATATTGTGAGAAGCATATCTTAAACACGAATAGTTTACATAGGTTTTTCCTTGATTTAAATAGAAAATTTCCTGCACCACTTCAAATTTTTAGAATGTTGGAAATAAGAGATACATCTGAAAAGAAACAATAATTTTTTTCTGAGGGACTCGATTCGAAACGCTTAAACGCGTAAAACTACAGCCAAACTTTTTCGAAGATGCTTGAAGATTACGAATATTTTCCAGGAGTAACAACTTAAGAAGACATCACTTTTAACACCTTTACTTAAGGGGGGAAGTACTTTTAGAGGCCGAAAAAAAAGGTCTGTTTTGCAACTGATTTGTGGGGAAATGAAGACAGTTCTTATTAAATCAGTATAATATTTATTTTAGGCGATGTTTGAGGTTGAAAAAAAAAACATATTCTACAAAAGTGAAAGTTGAAAATTAACAAATTTTTCAAGGATCTTGAAAGCCATGTCGTCGCTGACGTAAATTGCGTAAGCGATGCTGGCTGCAATTTTCATCTGAAATCAACAAACCAAACATTTTCTTACTCGAGAGGTTTTTTTTAGTAGATGGACTAAAATATTTGCGAAATTCGAAATTAACCCTTCAAAACAGGCTCAAAAAAAAACAAATTACGATTTTGACGAAAAATTTCGTTGTACTTCCAGTCAAAAATAGTCTCAAAATATTTTGTTTTTTTAATCTTTAGTCTATATAGAACAGTTTTTTATGCTCTTTAAAATGAATGCCAGATGATGAAAATCGATTCACTAGTTTTTTTATGATCACTTACGCAATGTTAAAAAACATGGTTTCGAAAAAGGCCGTTTAAAGTTTGTGGTCAAGAGAAAAAGAACTCGACGCCAGGCATTTTCGGGATGCATATCTTCCACAATTTTGAGAATTAGCTTTTGAAACTTTGACATGATATTCTTAGACAATATATCTATCGATTAAAACAATTTAAAAAAAATCGATTTTAAAAAGTGTCTAAAGGTACTTCCCCCCTTAAACTATAAGTGAAATTCGGGGGGAAATTTGTATTTTGTTTGGGAAAGTGTGGTCTGATCGTTTAACAAATGGAATATATTGACTTGCAAATAACAAGAAGCGCTTCCTTGAAAATGCTTCTTTGATAACTTTCCTAACACTTCAATTATGGAGATCTAAAACTATGAACTTGCAGACAAAGGTTGAAAACATTGATTTTACGGCTTATAATTAAAATTTCGAATATGATTCTCTCCCATAATGTTCTTAACATTTGTGAATTCGCGTATTGTATGCAGGTTTAGGCCTTGAAAATTTTCAAAAATTTTTTTTCTAATTTTCTGATAACCATTGTGATGAAATTTTTATAATATAGTCAATTAAATATGCATGGAATTATTAAGTCCGAATTATCAGGATATTTATAGTGTTGATATTGATTTATCACCGCAAATTTTATCGCCTTAAAGTTCTAGGAAAATATAAAGATTCTGTGCGAGTTTTACTAAATTAATTGATTTTTAACTGCATCTCGATTACTTTTGGTGCAAACTTGTTAAGTTTTAAATAGAAAGCTGACTGCAACAATATTTGAGTTTCAATATTTGTACAGATTGTAGGGTAGTTCAGATTATGAAGAATGTTACTAGTTTTGCATACATACCTGGAAGGACACGCACACAATGGTTGAGTATAGTTTAAACGAACGTAAACAGCATTGCATACCTGTTAAAGACAAAAATCAAGATTTCCAGCCTTGAAGTACTCATATCGCTTACTTGTTGTATCGCACATTCCGGCAAGAGGTATATATGTTGATTGTGTGGGTAATAATGATACTTAGTGGGCTTAGCTGTTGCGGTTGGCTTCTGTAAAATATAAACAAAGGGATTTTGGTTTAGTGTTTAGGATTAACATCGCTAGAACAAGTATCATGCAAAATTGATAAATAATATTCCTAATTAGATATTCTTATATCACGAAATTAAAGCCTCGCGCAATTTTCATGGTATATTTTGGAAATTTTAGAATTTCCTTGTGTTTTTTCTATGCAAACTGTACCTTCATAAAATTTCGAAGAACTTGCTCGCTAGATTGCAATTCGAGATTCTTCAAGACCTTCCCGTTTGCGTACTGACTCATACTCTCATTCGGCAATACTTAGACTGCAATGTATGCATGATAGCTCAAAACTGGATCATTTCCCCCATTCGTCCCTTATTTTAAAAAATAAGTTGTTGGCTGCGATGAATCGTTAAACATTATATTTCATTTTACAATTCGGTCTTTTTTTTCTCATACCTTTTCAATTCCATTTATAATTTGTGTAATATTATTTCTCTGCATTTTTATCTTCTTGTTTTTCACTTATATTTTTGTGTCACTTTTTGATTGGCTTAAGCTGTTGAGTGAATGACAATAAATAAATAACAACTTTCAATTTTGTGTGTTTAAACTTGCAGCAAGAATGAAATAGAAACATAAATTTAAAGTTTAATGCACAATGCAATTGTAGTCACGATAACGGACTTAAAAAAGTATTTATGCACTAACTGAAGTATATAACTATATGATGAAAAGGAATGAATGAATTATTATTTTGTAGCATATCCTTTTGACTAAATATTTTTTGTCACTTCAGGGTTTATCTCATCTTATTCTTCTTGAATGGTGGCTTTTAACTACTGTGTTGTAGATATTTTGCTCTTGCTAATCGAATGCTTTAGAATTTTCTATTGGAGTCATGTCTGAGTTGCCTAGCTATATTGTCCAGGATCCACTCGCGCACAACACGTGTGTATTGTTTGGGGTCATGGCCATCCGAAACTTATATCTGCCGCTCAAAATCAGTTTGGTGGCACTGTCCTGAAAATTATCTTTTTATATGATTACCCACACAGTTTTGTACATAATACTATCAAAACAAATGTAGTTTTATACACGTAATGTATACATGCGGCCCCAGCCCCAGTCCATCACGGATCTACTACTATGTTTCACAGTTGAGTGTACGTTTTTTTCTTTTATGTTGTTCACCTAGTATTCTCCATACGCGGTTACTTCGACATCATCAGAATAACTTAATTTTGGTATCATCACTAAATAAAGCTTCATCCCCAAACCTCATGAGCTTATTTGCATGCCCCATTGCAAATGCTAATCTTGTTCCACTATTGACTTTATTCACCCAAGGTTTCCTTCTTACAATGGGACCATGTAACCCGGACTCATTTGTCAATCGTCAAACTGTTTCAACACTTAAGTCTCTAGCAATCACATTACGCATTTCATCTCGAACTTGTTTCGCCGAAATTTTCAGATTTTCCTTGACGTCTCCTTACGTGCGGTTCTGCTGTTTTGCCCAAATTTTTGGGTTGATTGGTTTTAAGTTGGCGTTCTTATATATTTTAAAAATGTTGTTCACCGTGTTTTGCTGAATCTTGACCTCACTATCGATTTTGCGCTATGAATATCCCTGTGTGAAAAGAAACATTAATTTTTATTCTTGAAGATTCTTCACGTCCTTTTGCCATATTTAAATCTATAATTTAATCAACGACTGCGTTGGAATGCTGCCGTATCCTAGACCTGTCAGTACTACTCAATTATAAAAAGGGATTCAGTTCTATATTTCCAAAGTTTACATTTTCTTTGAAAGAAAACACGTGTGTTTCTGTATTTTCGTGAAACCTTTTCCACACGTTTTGTGATATTTGCCTCGCCAGCCTTTTTTTGCGACCAACATGCGTACATGAAATTTACTTGGAAATAACAATCATGACAAGGATAAGATTCGTAAGAAAAATTGAAATTGAGTACATACAAGTGAGTATATAATTTTTTGACTGACTATAGTCCAAGAGCTAGTGAACTTTCTAATGAAGAAACCCTGAGCGTGGTTATTCGGTGTTGGTCAGGGGAGGAGTATATGAGACTTTAAATATGAAATTTGTAACATCTTTATTTTAACGAAAGAAATAAAACCTAAAACTGCATCTCCTATATCTCGCTAACAGTATTTCCCACAAAAAAACTGTGTATGGCGAACTCGTTAAAATCAAATTTGCAACAACAGTAATGACACAGTACTTTTTTGTAGCTGTGAAAATATAGTTATGAACTAAACACCATGCGAGAAAAAGATGATCATCTTTCGGATGTGAAAACTTTTTTGTTTTCACCTTTACTTTCTGACAAAAAAGGAATGCCTGGTACAAAGCCTTTAAAGACGGTCGGAAGATCGTCAAAGACTTGCCTTGTTCCGAATGGCCATCGACCTCTTCAACTGAAGATAACGTCCTAAAAATTAAACAAATGTTGCGTCAACGCTCGGCTCGTTCCGATTGAGCTGAATTTTCTCCAAAAACAGTATCGGCAGCAGGTCGCTGAAGACATACTGGTTCGGGAAAATTCGTCTTATTCGCATGATTTGGCTTCGTGTGACTTTTTCCTGTCTCCCATACTCAAATTGCCGCTTCGGGAACCCGGTATGACTTCATAAACCTCATCAAAGAAAATTCGCTGAAGTAGCCGAAATCGATACCGAAAAGCGCCTATAAAAAACGTTTTGCTGATTGCAAAAGCGTTGGCATTTGTGTATTGCTTCAAATGGACCATATTTTGAAGGTGGTCCAACAAAGATTGATAAAGATTAAAAAAATTGCGTTTTATTTCAAATTTCCGGGTACTTTTTTGTCAGAAGGTATTGTAAAATATATTCGAAATTTGCCACTAAAATAGTTTGTCACAATTCGTTTGCAGCATCATTTGTAACAATATAAGTATGTACATTGGCGGAGGTTATTGCGTCCCCAAAGAGGTAAAGTCACTCGAAAAATGGTTTCGTAAACAGCTCCCTTCTGGCCACAACTTCCACCAATTAACATCGATTATAATAAATGAAACTGCGAACGAATGGTAACAAAATATTTTCAAGGTAGATTTGTTGTGAAAACACAAAAATTTTCACTCTCAAAAGCGTCCCCCTTTCCTCGCATAATGTTTAGCTCATAATTCTATTCTTTTCACTATCAAAAAGTGATAAGACACAGACTGTTAAAAATTTGATTTGTTACAAGTTTGAGATGCATAATGTTTTGAAGGAAGCACGGTTAGTAAAATATTGGGAGATGCAATTTTCATTTTGTTTTCAAGATGTCGGGCAAGTGGACAAATATGCATCCCCAGAAACTTGGACTTATGCCTCCCGTTGAACCTCTTAAAAATCACGAAAAAATTTGCATGTCTACAAAAATACTTCGTGAGTTTTTGCGCTAAGACATCTGTCTTCGCAAGCCATTATTAAGCTTAAAAATGCATTCTTCACGTGACTACGCCTCCGTCGGGGCACAATAGCTAACGTTTTTGGGCATGAATTGTAATAATCGATACCACAAATGACTTACGACAAAATCGTCTAAATAAACTTTAAATATTTTATTCGGGTAAAGTCAATGTAAAGAAGTTGTGTCGTCGGGAAAATGCTCTCCTACTTTTGGCTTATAACTGTTTTGTTGCTGCTGCTACGTAGAAATAATCTATATACGAGTTGCTGCAAATTGAATTGCTTTAAACAACATTCATTGTGACATCCACGGCTACAGAGATATATGTATGAGTTACAATTTTCATCTTTAACCTTCTCGCTTCCCCACTCCGGTTAGCCAGACTGAGATTTTCTTCATTGGAAAGTATTAAACTTTCATTTCTGTATATTTACAGTCTTATGAAAATGGGTATATAATGACTTCCACTAGTTCTTGATGTATAAATTATATAATTATTTCCAAATATAATTAATATGTATAATTGTTTCCAAATTATGTTGAGAAGTTCTTTTTTGGGCCGATTTCAGTAACTTCCAAACAAGCCGCGAGGTGCGACTCTTGCGGTCCACATGGTCAACTTTCCAGTAATATTTAAATTGATTAATGATTAAAATTATTAAACACAAAAATAATAATGAAAATAAGGCTACTTCAAATAATACTAATGAGAGTTACTCATAGCAGTGATTGGAATGAGTTACTATTAATCGTACCATCTACGGGAGCGTCCTTTGATTACGTAAGGATTTTGGTGTGTGTGTGGGGGGGTGTAGATTGAATATTCACGGCGATCAATCGGGGGAGGCAGGTTACAAAGCCAAATAACGTAGAAAAGGCTTTGTAACCTGCCTCCCCCGATTGATTTTCAAATCGACCCTTGAGAAACAAATGGACGCAAGCGAAAATGAATGAATTTGTTATTACGCCGACTGAAGAGTTTTTGTCGCGTGATGGCCATTTTGAATCGTTGCATTCAAAATTTCTATGACTGCGGCATAATCACTGAATGTGTATATTTTCACGATTCATATGAATGATCTCTTATTTTCTGTTGGTTTTGAGAAACATTGAATATGCAATTGCATGTAAATAGCGTATTACAAAAGATGAAGGAGGAAGTGAATGAAATCTTACGAACACTAAAGAACAAAACTACTCAAAACTACAATTTTTTATTTGATGAAAGCTTTTTAAAGCAAAGTTTTCACTACAAAACATTTTACCATTCAAAGCGTTGATTACCACAAATGAAAAGCAGTTTTTTTCATTAAAATAATAAACGTTTTCGTGAAACCTATTGAAAATCTGTTCCAATATGCAAAAATTGATAGGCGATTGACATAACATTCACTCCAATCTCTACTTGGCTTTAGGGGACGCTATTGTCCCTGAACAGTACGGTTTCCTCCCTAAACGCTCCACTATCTCAAACTTACTTGTTTTTTCTAACACTGTGGCTACGTCTTTTGACAATCGTCTTCAGGTTGATTGCATCTACACCGACTTCTCAAAGGCTTTGGTCACAGTTGATCATTTCATACTTTGTCGTAAGGTTGAGCACTATGGTGTCTCAGGCCCCCTTCTTTCGTGGCTGTATTCCTATCTATCCTGTAGGTCTTGTCGTGTCACTGTTCTAGGCACGCACTCTACTCCATTTCATCCCCAATCGGGAGTGCCACAAGGGTCCATTCTTGGCCCTCCGCTATTCGCTCTTTATATAAATGATCTTCCCTCTGCTTTAAACTCTCCCTGTTTTCTTTATGCTGACGATCTAAATATATTCAAGATGATTCGAACTCTTGAAGACTGCAAACTTCTTCAAGAAGACCTTATCATGCTGAGTTCTTGGTGTCAAGCTAACTGCCTATCTCTTAACATTACTAAGTGTCACTTTCTGACTTTCTCTCTTAAGACTCTGCCCATCTCCTTTTTGTATTGTATTGACACAATCCCATTAAAAAAGGTTGATCGCGTGAAAGATCTTGGAGTCATTTTCGACCCGAAGCTAAGGTTTGACGCTCACATCCATTATATAGTTACCAGAGCCTCAAAGCTTTCGGGTTTTGTGTTAAGACATTCCGTTGTTTTTACCAACCCTCACTCTGCTGTTCAATTGTTTGTGAGTATCGTACGTTCTATTCTGGAGTATGCATCCCAAATTTGGTCTCCTTATTTCGAATCCTATATAAACCTTGTCGAATCAGTTCAGCGTAAATTTACCCGCTTTCTCCTATTTAAATTCAACATCCCTTACACTCCCTATGAAGAACGCGTTTCATTACTCAACTTACCGTCTTTAGCTGCGCGAAGAACGTATTTAGATATGTGCTTCCTGTACAAGTTGTCTCATAATTACATTGAAGTCAACATCGATCACCGAGTCACACTGAGACAAACTAATAGAGCATCTCGTTCTACCGATATATTTACTTTACCTTTCGCCAGAACGGAAGTCTACTTTCATTCTCCGCTGCTCCGTTTGCCTAGAACTCACGATAGGCTCCAGCTTGGATCTTTTCCCTCCAGTATTGCAGCTTTTAAACGAATCTTGGAAAATGTTTTATTCAAGTAAATTCTTCTAATTCTCTTCAATTTATAATATAAATTAGTTGTTATTTCACATTTTTGTAATTGGAATTTTCTGTTGAAATGTGATAAATAAATAAATAAATAAATAACAACAATCCTATGAACCCTTTCACGTGGTGACTTTTAATGATTTTTTATTTTTATTTTTATTTTTTATGTAACCAGAAAAAAAAATTACTGTTTGTTTACAAAAACTGCCTGACTACATAAATTTTATAAATATTGATTACTGTATCTTGTAAATCAGATTAAAAATTTATTTTTTAATGAAAAGACCTTATTTTCTGCACTGTTTTTTATTAAATTGAAAAACCGCTCAAATTTTTCTACTTCTAAATTTGATAGAATAGAATAAATTGAATACGCGTCACGGAATTGGCACCTTAACGATGCAAATACTATATTTGGTTACCTTAAAGGGGTGAAAACAAAAAAAAAACACCCGACCAAGGTTTACCAAAAACTAATCAGGCCTTAAGATTGCAAAGACACTCCGATTAACACCTCAACGAAAAAACTGTTCAAAACGTACGTATTTACGTACGTACATACATACACATACACATACTTCTTTCCAAAAACACTTTAAATACACTCTAAAGACCTCATAACCTAAAGATATGTTGAAAATTTCAATTTCGATTTTGGGGTTGTTAATAAGTACACTGAAAAATTGACTAATCGATATAAATAAAGAAGAAAGATAAGTTAAGCTTGCGTATTAATACGTGTAGGGAGAAATCACCAATGAATTTCATTTTCCAATTAATAATACTTCTTATCTCGCCAATTTCGGCTCTATTACTATTCAAATTCACTCCAAAGTAGGCCCTGCAAACGGCCGAACTGACGTTGATCATTCTTCTGTGTTTTTTGCTTCATATTTATTTGCGCAAAAAAAATAAAAGAAAGAAATACTAAAATGCTCCCGAATTTCCAAACTTCTAAAAAATTTGTAATCTCTAAATAATCGACAAACTTATTATGAGGTAAAATAAGATTTTATTTTTAAGAATTACCAACACATAATTGATAGTTAGGCATAAGAAGCCGAAAAGTCTGTGCGATTATTGTTCAGTTTTTAAAGTCTAAACTAAGTTATCAGATCTCGTTGTAAAGTTCTGCCTCTGTAAATGCAGACAACAGTGTCTTTTTAATCACTACAATTATTAAGGACTCAAGATAAGGTAGAACACCGAGGACCGTTAATTTTTTTTTTATTTATGGAAATAATCTCAAAGCATGCTTGTTTGAGCTTCGAAATCGTTGCGATCTATTTATAAAATATACGTTTTAATTATCTATTGCGATTGTCTCAAAATGACTTGTTCAAAGTAGTGCTTGGAATAACTCGAACAATTATAAAATGATTTTTAAGTATTTTTTTAACCCCAGTAGCTAAATCGGTGAGTTGTTTTACTTAACTTAAAAAAATCAATGTTGTTTTGAAATAATAATAAAAAATTGTCGAAAAAACTAATTAATTAAAAAAAATTAAAAATAAAAATTAAATTAATAAAAAGTGAAATATGTTTTTTTTTTCAAATGAATGATTAATTAAATTAAAAAAATCATAAAATGTAAAATAATTTTTTATGTCAAACTAACCAACACGAAAATATTCAATGCACCACTCGATGATAGATTTTAAATGAGCTGCCAAATTATCAGTTATAACTTTGTAATTGTTTTAATATTTTATATATTTTTCGATAAAAAATTGTTGAAACTAAGACCAAAATATCTTTTGAAGCATTTCATCAGTCCGAAATTAATCAATTCATCAAATATTTTTTTCCACGAAAATTAGAAGTTTTCAATTTATAACATTGGTGTTCCCTATTATTTTCAAAAAAAACATAAAAGAGTAGCCTCCATTTAAAATCAATTTACACAAACGTTATATGCATCGTTATCTATCTATTGATTGTTATTACGATAGGTGAATGCAAAAACTTTGAAAAGGAAGTACGTTAATTGTTCAAAAAGAATGCATATTCTTCTCTCCAAATTTGATAACTTTAAAAGAAGTTATTTCACAGCGAAAGGAATGTGAATTGTAATTTTGACCTCGCATACAGGTTTATTTCATTTGAATCTCGAGGCAATGTCTTTTTAATTAGCTGCCTTTGTTGACAACAATGAAAAAAAACATTTATGACACAAGCAAATATAGCGAAGTACAACACCGTCATAGCAGTTTGATCTCTTGCTGAGAATAGGGATCGAAAAGATCAAGAAAGTTTCCAGACCGTACATAAGAATTTTAGTTCTGTTGGGTTCAACGATCGTGGGAAATGATTACATGTACATACGTACATTCTCATCTACGATATTCGCTATTTAATGAACTTAACTTCTTCGTTTGATTGAGTTGAGACAGAAAGGCTTTCACTCTTTAAAGAATGAGAAATTGAAAAAATATTTATATGAATATATGAAGCACAATAGATGGAACAAAAGAAATAACAACGGTAGTGGCATTGAGAGCACAGTCATAGATACAAGAAATTCAATTGAGCGCTTTTTGTAGGGAAACGCTTGCTCTAAAAAAAATTAGCATGGATTCATATTTATGTAATATTTTTTCATCCTAAAAAACACAACAATTTTAACTCTTTTTGGAATCAATGTCACTATTATTTCATAATTCGTTGCAAGCATACCACTTTTAAAGTGCACACACATTCAATATTTTGACATTATTGCATTCAATGAAAGCAATCTCACTCAACAGAAGTTGTATGTAAATATATGCAGTACGTTTCCTTAACTGCAATAAAAATTCACTATAATCGTTAAATAAGGAAAAGAAAAATGACATATACCATTATAACGCAATGGGAACCGGAAGTGACGTATTTTACATTACCATAGATCAGACAATATTCTATACCATAGTTTAGGAAACATCTGCAAAAAGTTCACAGACGATATTTATGAAATTTGAAAATAAAACTTTTTTAAAAAAGTTTTAGCAATTTTGCAAAAACACAGAAAGCTTTTGATGTTTGAGATAAGCTTCATAGATTAAACCCTAAATCGGATTTTTCCAACCACTTTATTATCAGTGGTTGCACTGGGCATCTCACATTAGCACTTAAGGGGGTAGTACCGGTTAAAATTTTGAAAAATCGATTTTTCATTTTTCAATTTATTATTAGAAATCACGTCTCAAAATTTTATTAAGATATTCCCAAGAATAAAAAAGTTACGGCAGTTTGAGCGCGCACGCCTTTTTCGCTTTGTAAGCGATATTTCCGGTAATCGAAACTTAAAACGCGGTTTTCTCGAAATTACGTTTTTCCAACTGCGGACACTTATTCTCCGGTCCGGCCGAACCGATTTAAGTCAAATTTGGTGTACTACTTTATTCAATTATCTTGTGTGATAATCTACCACAATATAGTCCCAAAGTCAATCAAAAAAAATTTGGCAAACGGAACAATGCGAAAAAAGCGATTTTTGGAAAAAAAAATATTTTTTTCTGATCATTTTTTCAAAATATTGTGGTAGATTACCGCGTAAGAAACATTCCTCTTTAAAATGCGGTCTGGCTTTTTTATTTCAAATTCTTCATTCCTGAAATTATCTGTCCGCAGTGGGACGAGGCATTTTTCATGACATCAACTTTGGCGCCCTCTATAAATTAGTAGAAAAAAAAAGTTTGGTGATCGTCAAAATGTGTGCCCATGCAAATTTTAAAATTTATATACAATAAAGGAGCTGAAAAAAATATTGAAAATTAGGCTGTTTTTTAGCATTCTAACCGGTACTATTCCCTTGACTTTAGAAAAGAATAAAATGTTGAGCCTGTATTCAGAAAGGGAGAAAATGACATTGCGCCAATAAGAATGGAAAATACGTTTCTGTGACTTTAAAAAACCACGAAGGCAGTTTACTTTGTTAAAGGTTAGACAACCTTTAAACAGTATTAACCCATTAAGGACGGCACGGTGTTCCAGGGGAATTGAAGGCATGGAAATTTATCGCCGAAGTACTGATAAACCAGTTAAGAAAAAAACAGAATTTTTTTTTAAAAATTCTTCCTGGTAGTGCCTACAGGACATGTTTCGAAAACGAAACATTCGGGTCAAACGATACTAATTTTCTCTCTCGATATTTTGCACACTTATTATTTTGAAGGAAAATAATTGAATATGATTGAGAAGTAACCATGGCATCATTAGAAAGTAAGCTTAAAATGAAAACAACGCGATTTTTTGCTTGTATAAGATTTAATTTTACGCCAAAAAAAGATTTTTCACAATAAAGTATGATATGCATTAACACATTTAGGATGTATAGCAACTTTACATTTGCTGCACTCAAAGACTGTCTGATTCTGACATTGACGACATCGAGCTCGTTTTTGGCCACGTCTAATATTGTGATCTACACGATCATATCGAATTGAGCTTGCTGAAATTTTGTCCCTTGCTCCTGGTGGGAGTCCTTTAGTCAATAGTAATTTGCTTGACCTCTATAAACACTCACAATTTTCTTTGTTCCGTGCCCAATGGAAAATACCCAGCCTTTTCGAAAGAATTCGCAGTAAAATGAAAATTCCAATCGCCTTTACCATTTTTATATAATCTCTTGTTTCCAGCATATGCATTACACTTTTCGGCCTAATGTGTCGTTTTCGAAACGTGGACTTAAAACTGTTATCGACGTGCATACGGAACCAGGCAGGTGTACATACATACAAACATCGTAAATTTTAGTATTCATAGAATATATCTTGAAAAGATATATGAAATATTTGAAATGATTCCCGTTTTTTATTTACTTGCAAGTAAGATTGCTGGAAAACCTAAAATTTCTAATTTTCAAGTGACTATTAATACAAGCAGATATAGAAATTTAGCATCAACTTAAAATAGGTAGATTAGATAATTATGTTAAATTTAATGATAAATAATACTCGCATCAAAAACATGTACCAAATTATTCTCCGACATCAGAAATGAACATGTTTCGTTTTCGATACACTAGTCCTTAATGGGTTAATAATCATCAAATATAGCCGATTTGTTGATTAATTCGCTGGAATTTTCTTTTTCTTACCAGTAGATATTTTTTGTGAAGCTGCTAATAAAAATGGCATGTCCATCCACAAAAGCCGTCGATCAAAGCCTACAAATTTACGCGAAGAGCGTTTATTTCTTACGGAGAAAAGCTACTTCAATACCAAAATCGTTACATTTCATTAAATGTCACAACTGTATAAAAAACTTCACGAGTCGAATAGTTCAACCTAAAGGTGCCTATCACAACTAGTTATTCGATCAATAACGAATCCATCCTTACTTAATGTGAAAAGAATTTGGAAAAGTTGCTAGACATATTTCTACGCTCATCTCCTGTTTTACTTATTTTTAGTTTTTGACTCGTCTAATCTATCAGCGTATATTTTACATTGTTTGCCAATAACTTTTATGTTTTATGGAATTTTAACATAATGTTTATATGATGTTTTCTTAAAATGTACTTGTGATATATTAAAAATAACCAAAATTATTTTCAAAAATGCGTTTTAAGGTAATCTCGTTGACTCTTTCCGGGGTTGCTTGCTTGTAGTGGCAATTCTCTTTTCTCAAGAGATGGGTCACCTAGACCACGGGAGGTTCATTGTGATACCACAAAAGATTGATACGGCGTTTGAACCAAGTTACGAGTTGATGAAAACCATTTAAATTTTCGTATAGAGCCGGTTATGCAGCTAATATTTGAATTAGCTACTTCCGTGAAGTTATCCAGGAAGGGTGAGCTTAGCTGTTCTGAGAAAATAGCACAATCAACTTTTCCCTCCAATATTGATCCATCAGAGAGGTTGTCAACCGATTCCTGTATCTCATTCCTTTATATGACCCACTCATACTCTAATTTTCCTGGCGTTAGTCCATTCCTCCGTAGGATGTTGCCGTACCATAGATGTAAAGCTTGCAATCGAACAGTAGTGCACTTGGCCTGCTGTTTTATAAGGAGCTCAGTCGGAAGCCAATATATTAGCATAAACAATGATTTTGTCTGGGTAGTGCGTAGGGCCCCGATGATTGCAATGGCTGTAATTCTTCTAACCTTTTTTTTTAGCAGGTTTACATTTGATGTTTTTGCAATAGGTGGCAACCAAATAACTGCGCCATACAGAAGGGTTGGTTCCGCTATCGCCGTGTAGCGTCATGATACAATTTCGGGCTTTAATTCCCACCTTTCCCCAATGGCTCTTTTGCAGCAGTACATTGTGCATGCGTTTGCGCACTCTTTCTGCTAGGTTCTAAAATGCAATGTCGTTAGATTTGAAGTGCCGTTATAATAGTGTTACCGCAGCTTTGAAACTTTGCAAAAGAAGTGATGTGAGAAGTATACTATCGCCTCGAAACGAATGAACGAAAGCAGGCAACAATTGTTTTGAATGAAAATATGATAAAAACAACATTTTCAAATATGTAAAAAAACAAGCCGCGAAGTGCGACCCTCGAGGTCCACACGGTCAACTTCTCAGTAATATTTACATAAATATTGAAAATACTAAACAGAATAGTAATTATGAAAATAGTACTACTTGAAATAATACTAATGTAACTCTCATAACAGTAATTGGAATAACTTAATATTAATCGTATCGTATTTTGAAAAATCTACCCTCTTTTTCAGTCGTTTCTAGCACGCCAATTTTTTTGTTCAAATGAGGTGAATTTTCATGCGGAATATGTTAATAAATAAACCACACTAAGATTTATAAGAATCGGCTGAGTAGGTCCGGAGATTACCTAGCGGCCAGTTGAAAAAACGTCATTTCGAAAAAATCGCGTTTAACGTTTGGCTTCGTTTTTTAGTACCTTTTTACTGCAAATTTCATTGAAATTTTCTCCAAAACTTCAGCAGTTTTTTTATTAAAATAAAAAACAGTACTGTAAAAACTATCCAAAATCTGGTCAAACTATGCAAATACTACTAAGCTTTGATAGACATAACAACAATGTCTTAGGGATAAGAGCCATCAGGTAATATCATTCATATGAACCCTTTTACATTGTGACTTTTAATGGTTTTTTATTTTTAATTTGATTTTTTTCTATAAGCATGAAAAATAGTTTAACGGTGTAAATCCTATGTTTGGTTCGCGAGATATAGCGCCTGACAGAAATGACCTTCAAAGGGTCAAAACTGCAAACGCCCCGTCGGAAGAGTCCCAAAAACTAATCAGCTCTTAAGATTGCAAAGACGCTTCGATTGGCACTTCAACTAAGTCGATACGACTTTGTTTACGTGAGTTATGCTCGTAGAAAAAATTGTCCACGAAATTGCCCAAAATAATTGTGCAATCTAAATTTATTTAAAAAAAAATCAAAAAATTTGAAAGCTTCCAAGTCAGAAACTTAAGCTTATAAAATCAAATGCATTTTACAAAATTAAAAGCGGATCATTAGGGCGGCCTCAGCAATATTTGCTAAACTTGGTAATAAACTCTTCAACAGTGCTGGGCGGCTGCGTATTCTGTTGATGGAAGCATGGCTCCTACGAATGAATCCGCAGCCGCCCAGCACTTTTTTAGAGTTTATTACCAAGTTTAGCAAAACATCCTGAGGCTGATCTGTTACGTAAAATATGTTTTTAGAAAAAAATCTGTATATGTGTGGGTATGTACGTACGTACGTTCGGGCATAGTTTTTTTATGAGCATAACTCACGTAAAAAAATTCGTGTTGACTTTGTTGAGATGTCAATCGTAACGTCTTTTTGGTAAACTTCGGTACTTATTTTTTTACCCCTGGAGCATTTCACGTGAAGCGGACAACGATAAAAATGTAACGTTCGGAAATTTGTTCATATTGGGAACACTTGTACTTCTAGAACGTACGCACTTGTACTTCTATGAACGTGTACACATAATATTTTTTGTTATTTGATGTTGTGAATTCTATATTTACAGAAAGGGGTTTTTTCAAATTTTATTTTCATATTGAAGTAAATTATAATTAAATAATAAATGTAGTGTTTTGTATAGAAAATTTACTGTTCGTTTTGATTTTCAAAAGAGATTCCGAATCCGAATTTTTTTCTAGTTTTAAACCGGAAGTAAATATTTAAAATATTTAAAATATTTTTTCCAATAACTTCGACCATGTTGATTTTTATTTATTTTACTGCAAAATAAAGCTTAACATGCATAAATTTTACGATAAATGCAAAATGAGATCTAAATTATTTTAGGAGATATATCAATTAGAGTACGTGCATGTCGCTCTGAGCGTGATACCTGTCGCTTGTTAAAGCGTTGTTGTAAAAATACATTAAAACGTTGATAATTTTTCAATAATATTGATTATTTATCTAGTTATATTTTATTATTATATATATTATTACTTAGTGTGTCATTCCAAGGTTATTTAATACCTAAATTGAAAATAAAATGTAATATTTCCATTCCATTTTGCACCTGAGTTTTCAGGAATTTTTCTTATGTCTTCAAACTTTCGGAACCAGTACCGATCACCGTAGGGTGCCATAATAAGTCAATAAAAATGATAAAACTTAGTACTGAGCGTAGCTTACTAAAAGGTTAAAATAACAATTATAAAAATAATGGAAAACAAACGTTGCTTGCCGTCATGCTTTTATCTCTTTCAATTATATAACTCTGATTCGTTTTGACGCCTTCAAAGTCATTTCTATCATGCACAATATCTCGCGAACCAAATTTATGATTTTCATTGTTCTGGCGTCAATCGACGCGTATTATCATTTGTATGATTCTATCAATTTTGGAAAAAATTGTTGGAGCCGTTTTTTTAATTTCATACAAAACAGTGCAAAAAATTAGGGGTTTGGTCATACATTTTTTAAACCTGATTTGCACAACAAAGCAATCAATGTTTATAAAAAATTTATACTCTAAACAGTCTTTTTCAAACAACAGTAAAACTTTTTTTCATGATGACAGAAAAAAAAACAAATAAAAAATTAAAAATCAGTTAAAGTCACACTGTAATAAAAAATAAAAATAATAAAAAACTGCTTCAATTTTGAAAAAAAAAATTAATCGATCAAATTTGCATTTGTGGTAGTCACCACTTTAAATGGTAGCATGTATTGCTGTTAATACTTTGCGAGATTATATGCTTGAAAACGCTTTCATCAAATAAAAAAATTGTAGTTTTCAGCAGTTTCGTTCTTTAGTGTTAGTAAGATTTCAAATACTTTCTCCCTCATCTTTTGTAATACTTTTTATTTTTTTACGTGCAATTAAACCGATTATTGACTGCATATTCAATGTTTTACGAGACCAACTGAAAATAATAAATAATTGTTAGTCTCATTGATGTAAAAGCGTGAAAAAAACAAATTCAGTGATTACGCCGAAGTCATGCCAATTTTGAACGCAACTATTCTAAATGGCAACCATGCGACAAAATGTCTTTAGTGGGCGTAATAACAAAACTTGCATTCATTTTTGCTAGCGCTTTTTTGTCCTTCAAGCATCAATATGAACACAATAAACAACGTAGAAAAGGCTTTCTAACCTTTCCCTCTCCAATGGATTCGCGTGAATATTCAATCAAACCACTGGAAAGTTGACCGTGTAGACCTGAAGGGTCGCACTTCGTGGCTTGTTTCGGATTCAAATTCAAAACGCTTTTACTTTTAAACCAAAAATAGCTGAAATAAGCCAATTAAATTAGATAATAACTGACATAATTTGTGAAATTATGATTTGGTGTTGCTTAAATCGTTATAACAAAATCGCGCGCTAAGGCAACAGAAAGCGCTTTACTATTCAATAATTTCATATTAAAAAATGTCAAACATACTTTGCAAAGAGTGAAAATATTTTATATGATAAAAATCTTATATAATAAAAATATTCTAAGTGAATAACGTCACCAAATTAAAATTGCAACAGCAACTAAACAAAATTCTACTGTAAGCGAATGTCCAAATTTTTTGACTTTTTAGTTAAAAGCGTATTTTTTAATTTTTCAAAGTATTACTTATGTTTAAAGTTCAAACATGTAATAATATTTATAAAAATTCATTCGTGTGGCACAAACAGTTCTTACAATAGTTCGCGAAATTCCGATTGTTAGCTGGTGTCTAATTGGATCTTCCTCCTTAAATGCACTAAGCAATGCATTTGTATAGCATGAACTATGCCATACCTCTTCGAGGCTTTCACTTTCAAAAAAATTCTTCTGTTGGCCTAGTCGTCGATGAGTGTAGTGGGATGAATGTTGATACTAAACCCTTCCCCTCGTTGTTAAATTTCGTTGACCTCGCGATCTTAAAGTATTTGGGCATTGTTTAATATTAACAACGCCTCTTCGCAAGACAGCCCCAACTTCCCCACTTGCTCCCACAGAAATATACAAAATTTCACCTGCAAAACTTCGTTAATATTCAGCTATCGAGAGTTTGAACAGTAAATAGGACACCAATTTGCAACATTTCCACATTTTGCTTTCCATCAACATAAATATTTAAATTCTATGTTAAATGAGCACAAATGATTGTTAGTTATTTATGAATGAAAAGAACTGAAGCGTTCGCTTTCACTTATCAGAAGTGTTGAATTTAATTTTCATCGAAATCAAAATTTCGATTTCCTATGAAGTAAAAGCTTTAAATTTTTGTAATTTATGAACATGCATATATGCTTAGAAAAGTAAAAAGGTCAAATATTAAAGTTCGAAATAAATGTTGATCATGAAAATTCTAAGCTTAGGAAAAAGAGTTTTTTAATTTACCATTTTTAATATATGTTCCATTTGTCTTGGGAATGCCTGAATATTGAGTCACGAAAATTGGTTCAGACTAAGTTTTCTAACAATTGCAAAAGTAGGCACGCAAAGATGCAATAGACTAGCACCCGAAAGAGTGGGTCATTACATCCCATAACTTGTCTAGTTGAGCGGATGTACAATTTGAAAGGTAAAATGTGGAAGTAATAAATTATTTTGAAGATTTATTAAGAAAATTTAAGTGAAGATTATTATTGTTAGATTCCAAGTTTGATGTAGTTTGAATGTATTGCCTAGTTATTCATAACAATAAATGATAAGAAATTACATAGCTCTGTCGATGCTAACTTAAGGGTTTGGTTGATTCAGATTTTATAATATCTGCAAATTCGTCGTCATTGAGGATGTGAAAACACATGTGTCAGTGTAAAATTTCTGAAAATCTAGAACAAAGAATTATTTGGAATAAAATTCTATAATGCTTATGAAATTTACCGTTTTGGCGGCAAACTAATATCTTTCTGCAAGTAATTCCTTAAGTGATACTGTAGATGTTTTCCTTTTCCGCTAAAAATCGATGTTTTCTCTTTTACATCTTAACTGGCGTTCTGCCTTTCAGTATGAATTATTGTCGAGAATCGATAATATGTGAGAAAGAAGGATGGAAAGTCTGCAGTGCACGAAATTCAATAAGAATACTCAGGTGCAGAAATGAGTCTTGCCTTGGATCACTTTACTTTTCTTCAAAGTGTGTGTTTTCAGAGCGTTCTAGATGAAAAATAAGTCGATGTCCGAAATATCTCACTTTCGAGCAAAATCCAACATTTAAATTTAAATTTGTTCCGTTCGCGAGTAAAAATTCATTTTTTTTAAACCACTGGCAGGTGAAAGTCACGCTAACAGAAATTTTAATTAAAAAGGATGAAATTATTGCGATAAAAGTGCATACTACGGCTATGCCCGGACTCGGAATCAGGTTGCAAGAAAGCTCGAGAGCGAAGGACATGCCAAGAAATACTGGCGTAAATAAATAATAAGAAGCACAGATAGTGTCATCTGTCGTTTTTTGTAAATATCTCATAAATCGTTGACTTTACGAAAAGTGGTGGGGATTGTTTTCGTTCAAAACTTTTTTCTATTTTAATTCAATATTTTTCTGCATCAGCATTTTTGAACTACGGGACTAAAAAACATTTCGAACTGTATTTTTCATCATATATCAATAACTCTTGACTTTACCGGAAAACACATCCAATCAAACATATAGAACGTTAATTTATCTATCAAACATATTAGTTATGTTTTATGATCAGATTGATATTTAATGCCATTTAAGTTCAAAATGACACCTACCAATGTTCATATATTTCCAAATTCAATAATGAAACGGAATGTATCTGTGATGAGTGTCGGGATGTCGTAAACACAATGACGTTTAAAGAAAAGTCAAACAAGAAAACATAATATCCAGCAACAAGCGCTAAACTCAATCGCACGCGAAATTTGGAAATTTCTAATTGTTGTGCCGACTGTGGCTCGTTTTGCCGAATATGGCAAGATAATTTTTGAATGGAAACAATTGCCGAATGTGACAGGTAGACTTCAGATTTCTTAATATATGTAATTCTTAAACTAAATTAAGGGCTATACCACCATGAAAAAATATGTATCCTCATGCATAAGTCCAACTCCTCAAGAATGGCATCGTGTATACTAAATGAATTATTATTAAACAAGTCAATATTCACACCTCCTGTGGTTCAAATTTATGAGGGCTTATATATCCGCATCCATGAAATGTCGTTAATTATCTAATGTGCATAGTGCTAGGCAATAGGTCTGACCACAATTGACGTCCGAGCCTGCAAGTCGAGCTCGTCAAATTGACTTGCGGTAGGCTAACTAGCGGTCAAAATATGATCAAATCTTGATCAAACATAAGTTCAACTATAATAACGTATGAAGTGTCTTTGATATGACGGGTGTCTTGGATATGAAATAAGTTGTCATCGGTGACAGCTGCCGTTGCAATTCAAAAAATTTAATTTGAAAAGCTGATTGTCCCGCATCTGTAGCAACCTAGCTTGATAATATTTCGATAGTGAAAGATTGTTTGGATACTGTACGATTTTTGTCCTCGATTGACTTCACTCACTTCATTCATTAATCCACCGAATTTATAAAATTTCCTAAGTCACAGTTCATAGACCTCCATATTTAAAACTCACTTTCTTCTCACTTCGAGTGAACACTAACCTCACTTTCCGCACGTCGTCTAAAGTTCCTGGGGTCCGGACCCGAAAAACTCAAGCTTAACGAAGATATCAACTTCGACGTAAGCTCTAACGGAACGTTCCACACTTTGACGCATGGTAAATAGAAATCGAGGAAGTCTCACTTTTAAATCGTCATCCTATTTCGCTCGCACATTTCCCGCACTCTACGTCATGGAATCAATGAAATTAGGGCTGCCAAAGGAGCAAATCGGAGACGGCACATATGGCAAGACAAAATATAACGGATTGTCACATTTGAATCAGTCGTTACAAAAACGCTACCTAGTAAAATTTCGAATACTGTCAGGCAACAAACTCGAATGTGGACTGTAGTCCATATTAAAGCTTAAGGCACAAAAAAATATTCTCCAAAGAATATCCAAAAGGTCGTTGCAACTGAAAAAGAGATGAGGTGAGCATCCTTTGAGGAATATTGCTAATTGAAAACATATTTCTTTTATATGCTAACATTACACGCATTCGCGAAACAGGAATATAGCTTATTCACCAATTTTTGTGTTTCTTTTCACTAAACAATTCAATACTTGTGGAACTGACGACAATTCGCTACTTTTCTTTACTAGATCGTTTTCACGCCACATATCTCTATGCAGGTTTGTGTAAAACATCTACCTTCATTATAATTTAATTTTCAATTTTTACAGACTCTTGTGCTTCATATGGAATATTTTCCTTCCAATACTTGTCACTCCACCCAGCAGAAAAATCAAATTTTGTTTGCCGCAAAGTACTGCTGAAATTCCTACTGGGCAATTTGTCACAATCTGTCAAACACACTACGTCATCGCAGCATTTCTTGAGACTACCTACTTTTCTATTTACCATGACTTTGACGAAACGTATGTCGAATTTAGCATTGCTGTCAGTGAGAGGATGCGTACCACAGTATATGTAAGACCTAGTATGCAATCGAGCTGTAAGAATCCAAAAAGAAGTTGGGATTTAAGAGAGAATTAAGAGAGAATCCAGTGATTTCTATGCGAAATAGAAAATCAAATACGTGTGCTAGACTGAGTAGAGCATATGATTATGTCCCGTAGAACCGCGGGACCACAGTATAGGTGGACCCAGTAGGTAATGTTTCATTTAAAGGCACACTATCAAGTGCGTCCCGCGGTTCTACGGGACATAATCATATGCATATTATCAGTTTAAACAACACTGAAGAACAACAAAATTAATAAAAAATTTTGTGTATCGAACCCTTTAAGATGCCATCCACGTGATCCCACTTACACTCTTTATTTTCTAAGCATTTGATATACAACATTCCATATAAATATTTTTTTTTTTGTAAAATGTGCTTGTTTCAGGGATACCTTTCGCACTACCTTCTGTTTTGACCTTTTATCTTTTTTCTTGGTTTTGATTTATAAACTGTGTGAAAGCACTCATTTGATTTCTTTAGTTTTATGAAAAATCGATAGCATCTTCTTTAGCTTTTCTTCTGTTTGCACGTATTTCGCCTTTCCTTAAATACGGGTACCCGTTCATCAAATATTTGCTTTTATCGGCCTATTGTAACCAAAACTATATGTCGAGTTTGTTGGACTTATTGGGCATATAATGTGTGAAACGGCATCTCGCTTTGGTAAGAAACAATTGTCTATAGATTGTAGTGTTTGCGGCAGGCTTGTAAGTGATCTAACTGTTTAGAGTAAATCAATGCTGCTATATAGAAATCAAGATGAATTTCTTCTCACGCTCTTTTTCGAAGCGTATGAATCGAAAAATTTCTATGAACCTAACTCTAGTCATTGTTTGTTAATAAAAGCTAGTTTCCCGTTTCTTACACCATAAATATAAAGTATTCAATTTCTTCCTAAGTTCAAATTATATTGCAAAGCATAATAATTTTTATTATGTTCGTAGTTGTACCAAAAACATCCTTGAAATTACTACAAGTTGGTAATTTAGTAAAATCTTCACGGTCAGATGGTTCTTTGTCAATTTCGCTTTAATAATTTGAAATAATAAGCATCTTTTTTTGTTTTCTGACATATGCTACGAAGATTTTTATCATCACTGTCGTCAGAATCTTCAGTTTGGCTGTAAAAGTTTGCCAATTTCTTCCAGGGTTTCTCATAGCTCAGTAACACTCCCATCAAAATCTGATCCAGGCAAAATTTCATCTTTACTGTTTTTTTTTTCAAATAATTCAATTTCTTTTCGATACTTGTCCATAATACTCAAACTTGAAATAAACACTCACTTTGCGCTAATTGTATTATGGAAACAAGTCCAGATTCACTAAGTTTCTAAACATTGTATCCTTTCTCGTAATATGATATGTGTTTTGCTGCAAAGCAGTAACGTAATTTGCTTCGTTATCTTATGCGTTCTAATTCAAAAATAGATATACCAGCCATAACAATTTGGAAATACATATAGGGCATGCGAAAGTATATTGGCTACACTCTATCATTAAAAACAAATATATAGAAGAACATTGTTCAATTGACGGGCTCCGTAAATCTATTGTTAAATCTATACGATCTCCCCAAATTCTTGATTAATAAACTAGTCACCAATTATTATTATTATTTTTTTAGAAAAATGACCCTTTTAGGCACTTGTTCAGTAGTGTCTCCTTTAATCTGTTTTATATCTTAAAATGTAGTTATCCCGAAGACTAATAAAAAATGCGTCTATTTTCTAAAATGATTTTTGAAAAAAAAATTCGGACGTCTAGGAGTAAGCATTTCTCATAAATTTATTACAGATTCATTCTATAAATTGTATTAGTTGGTTATTTTAATTGTATATTAAGTTCATATCTGTTCGATATATGTACGAGTTTGACCGAGCGGCACTGTATATACCTATGTATGTAGATTGCACGCATACCTGATTGCACGTTTGGCTTCAAATTCCGCTTTTTCTCCACAAGCCATCACAATTAACCACAATGTAACAAAAGCCGTAAATCATTGTTGACTTCCTACCAGTGGGAACACGGAAACGACGCTAACAAAGCTTTAGCGGGAAAATTTTATTGAAATACCGCTAGATCGTGCTTACCTACTTTCCAAAACATTTTTTTTTTTCAAAAAAGCGCTGATGTAGAAATTCATGCGGCAGAGTAGAATTTTCAGTAGATGAAATTTTGGCACTTAGAGTTTGATTTTAGACATGGCTTAAAATTGGAATGCATGAGTAATCATTTGGAGGAAATGTACGATTCATGGAATGGACAGTAATGTTGTAATCACTTGCTGGGCTCCAAATTTTAATCCATAATGACGCCAGACAAGGTAGTAATAATGTACTCTGTCGATAGGAATGAAATTCCTCTCTTAATAGAAGCCTATACACATATGCACGTACAATAAGCGCTATAATTAATCGTGTGTAAGGCTTGTTTTCGCAGGCAGCATTTTTCGATTTAAATGATTTATTTGTATTACAATAAATCTTAACAATGTTCTCAAAAATTTTAATATGAACTTGTGTAAAATAACTTTCTGCTCCAATCAATAAATGTAAGCTTAATAAGAGTGTAAATATGGAGAAGTTCCATATAGAACCGATAATTTAAAATATCAAAAAGTTTGTCCGTGGTTATATTCTTCTTCTCTTGCTTCCTGCAAACAATCTTTTATTTTAATAGACTTGCTGTGCTTGATGACAACAAATAAGTGTTTTCATTAAGTTTAGGCGAGGTAAAACATAACCACCATTCCTTTCTTCTATACTTCATACATTTCTAGGAGCTTAACATATTTGTAAAAGAACTCGACTCATAAATTCGAAAATTGACGCTGTGAATAATCATTTCTATAAACTTTTAGATTTACTCCAAAGTAACGGAACCAATTATCAGCAGGAAACTTTTCTCATAAGACATCAATGTTTTAAGGAAAAGTGGCATAATTTAATTGATTGCAGTAGTTTTCCATATGGTTTATTTGGTATTTATGTTTAAAAAATTGCCAACTGTTAAATTTTATTCAAAAGTAATTTCTGTTGAATTTTTAAACCAAAACTCCAGTTACAGGCCATTAATATCCAATTAACGGCCATTAGTTAACCGAATGACAGGCAAATAGAGATTTTCGTCAAACAACACAATGCAAACCTATTTCGAAGTATTGTATTTATTAGTTCATTCATTCATTTTAGTTCATTCCTAAAATTATCCATTGTCACTCATTTTTACATTCCAGGCTTTATAAATATATCAAAACCACTATATTATAAACATAGTCCATGCGCGTTTTTTCTTCTTGTAGCAGTCTCCAAATTAAATATCAGCAAAAGGGTTGGGTTGAAAGGGTTTTAACTTACCAATGAGTCATCTTTTCTTATTTTCAATTACTGGAAGAAGAATTGATCAAAAAGCGGTGGAACGTATCGTCAAACATCCAGCAAAGGTGAATGTTTATGGGTGCTTCGTCGAAAAAAAAGTTGATTGCGTTCACCTGAATTCTGAATTTATGCTGCATTTTTACAAGAAAGAATTGTTGAAGTCTGCTAAGTTGATTTATGGACCCCAAAACGATGATTAGATTCTCTAAGAAGACAACAATCTCGAACATCGAAGTCGCCTCTTCACATTTTGGAAGAAAGAAAATGGGATAACAATCTTGGACTGGCTATCGCGGTCGACTGAGCGTCATATTAAAATAGCTGCGAAACTAACTATAGTTTAACAAATAAAAATGAGTATATTGAAGTTCGTAGTATTCAATGCTTTTTGAGACACTCTCTTATGGAATACACTATATAAAGGCCTCCATGGGTACGTTCGGTAGCCTATATTGTCTAACGCGCACAATTTGCCAAGGAAAAACCCGAAGAAATGGTTAATTTGACAGCTCGGAATCTAAATGCAACTTCCTGTTTTAGCTTTTTTCGCGTAAAATAAAAGTACTCAGTCAACAAAAAAATAATAGCAGCTTTCCACTATTCTTCGAATCACTCAAATGTCATTGGGGCGATGTAAATGCAAATTTGTTTTATTTTCTTATTGTGGAGGGTGATAATTAAATTCTAATCTTTGTTTTTGACTAGATAGAAAATCATTACTTCGATAATATCTAGTGGATGCTTAAAGATATAAAGTTTTTAAGTGTAAAAAAAACTTTCGGAACTTGAAACGCTTGCTTTAGACACTATTGAAGTATAAAACTTCGTAATTTAATCTGTTTAAGGGGTCTAGCCTCTTTATAATTTTCACAAAATCGCTTTTTTTATTGCATTTATGGAAAGTATATATATACAGAAATATTATAATAAAATTTTATGAAGATCGGAGTGGTCTAACGGTATTTTTGGGCAACTTTCACTTTGTCGCCCGAGCGCGAATTTTCATTAAAAAAAACTTTAACCGCGTTTTTCGACGCCGTGTTGATTAAATCTCGGAAATTACTGAACCAACTCTCACCAAATTTTACCAGACGGGGTTTTTCAAAATTTTGTTTTGAAATATTTTTTTGGTCAAAAACGGTGAAAAAACATGTATTTTCGTAATTTTTCGAAAAATGTCCGCCATTATGTCAATTTTGAAAAAATCAAGAATGGTCCTATTCGTGCTACAGCTATTAACATACTGAACCTAAAACTATTAGTTTTTTTGTTTCAGACTAACCATCTCGAAAATTTCATCGTTTTGTCGATATTTTTTCAACCATCATTTTCACTGATAAAAACTCACATAAATGAATAAATTTTGTGTATTTCGAGAGTGTATTTATTGAGTGTAATCCCTCCTTTATCAATATTTATAATTTAAACCTATCTAAAAAATTATTAAAAATTACCCGTTTTTACACTGCTAAAAGAGGGTAGACCTCTTAAGAGGGAAAACCACTGAAGGATTTTCCAAAAATCATCATAGAAATCATGTAGCAAAGTTTCATATAGTGGAAAAGTCTCTAAGTGTTCGAAATTTTAAATCAGCGCAGTGCCTCTCACTGCTCTTTGGGAGCGCAATCCGCGCGTATCCGCGCGCGCTGTTGGATTTAGAACAATTTTAAATATAAATCTTTCAAAACTGTACACATGCTCTGTTAGTTGAACTTAAGCAGAAAACGCTGAAGTTCCTATTTTGCAGACTAGAGGTATATCAAATTTATTCATGATTTTTCAATAACTTAAACTTCCAACGCGTTTATCTCGGAACAACGTTTTGCAAACTGGCCGGACTCCTTTTTCAAACAATTTTTGTACGAATTCAAATTTTTACAGTTTGTTCAAAACTAGTGTCTGCTAGGAAGTACGTAGGATTTTTTTTAATGTTGCATATTTAGATTGTTATTAACGTTTTTTTTCGTTTTTTTTTGCATTTTTTTTCAAAATGATGCCATTTTGTCAAAAATCAATTTAAAAAAAATCCTACGTACTTCTCTGGCTGTTATTATGCTTTATCAAAAATTATTTGTTTGATAACCATAACCTTAACATTTCAGGAGAAAATGGTCCGGCCGCGGAGCCATGAAAAAATAAGGCGTTTCTGGAGAAATGCTAGGGAGCCGCCATTTTTTTTTTAAAGTTCTGAAAATATTCAAAGAGGATGCGAAAACTTGTTCAATATAGATCTTTTTACCAAATTTCGATATGTTGTTTGGTTTTTGCGAAAAAAATGACTTTTTTCTTACCTTTACAGTGGTGCTCCCCCTTAAGCTTTTCAGGCAGGTTGCAGCTGGTAGTGAATACAGTAGCTGATATTACAAATTTTATTTGATTGGTCGTATGCATCAAATTCGCAATGGAGATAGCTTCCAGACCAGTTATTTGTAAAATAAATTCAACATTCATTTATAAATTGGTTGGAATGCTCTGACATATCTTTTTAAACCTCCAGAAATATTTTTTTAAATTTTATAGCAAAAGTATTTAAAAAGGAGCCATTCAAAATAACTAACTAAAATGTGTTTATGGGAAAGCGAAAAAGTATAATTTCAACCTTTCTACTATTTCATCTCACTATCTAAAATTGATGATTCCTTCAAAATATACCTCCAGTCAGCCGGATTTTGAATATTTTTAAGTAGTTCGGATTTTTCTAGTGATTCTGATCTAATTAAATAGATGAGACAAATAATGTGTAAATAACTATGACATCTTAAGCCAAAAAATGTTTACCTCTTTAATGGTGAACGGCGGGTCTCGAGGACATACCAAAAAGTAATGTAGCCTCCCCACTTTCAAAGAAGTCATAGAAATATCTTGCGCTTCATGTGTTCCTCAGTCAGTAGACCCGCAGCCATTACCTTAAATAAGGTGCCCTATGAGCGCGCAGTTTTGCAATTAAGTGCTAAAGCTTTGATTAGGTATGTTTGACTCACTGTTACCAGTTATTTCCTCAAAACAATAATCGAGATTTGATTGTGAAGAGGATGGTTTCGAGATTTGCGCACGTTCAGGAACTGGAGTAATAGGATCTGAATTAGTTAAAGGCGACAAAATATTTAACCGAAATAACAGCTGCATTTTTACCTAAAAAACAAAAATTCCTGGTTTGACCCAACAGGATTTTATCCGTGACATAATCTTGCTAATTTTTACACAAAATAAATGATTCTGTTCTATATCCTCGATGTATGATTCAAAATTCATCGACCCTAAAATTAGTAAACTCGCAATCTTCTCAGTTTCACAAGAAAACGAAGGTAGTGAGAACTGTCAAAATCACAAATGTGCGACCTATAGCACCCACCACCGAGCAAGGCGACGGTTTATGGCATTTTTGCATACTACCTTGAACATAGCTTATATAAACGATCAAGTCATTTTCAACTCATACCTTTGCACGAGGGAGTTCTTCGAACAAATTCTGTGAAGCAGTTCGCAGTCAGTTTGATTTATGATCAGTTGAATGATCGATCGATGAACAGACATTGTCAGTATAAAAAGATAAAAATGCTGATCCTAGGAAGCCGAAAATGTAAGGTTTATTTTCATCCAGTGAGGATAGAAAAATTCAATTTTTCCTATAAACACGCTATCTTTTTGAGGTAGAACGAGTAAATATAAAACGAACGTGTAAATTAACAAAAAAACAATTATCCACATTTTTACGTTTCCTAAATAAATTTTCAACTTAAATTATCACTTTTGTTACATTAGTAATGGGCTTATACTTTGTGTCAAAATCAACAATTTGAATAAAGCTATTGTGTTTGTAAAGAAAAACGATATTTCAAGTTTCTGTTCACTATGTTCAGGCACAAAATTCTAAAGCAATTTATGTAAAACAGCTTGTAAAACAATCGCAAAAGGATAAATTAAGAAATACTTTTAAATTTGTTTACCCATCTGAATGATTTTTAAAAAAATCTTTCACAGATCTCTTAGACCCGACGTTGCCTTTTAAGCTATAAAATTCGAACATCACCAGTAGAGGGTTAATAAGCCGCTTCAATAATTTTTTTCATAAATCTAGTAGAATGTATGTATTGAAGGCTGAATGTTAGCTTTTGAGGAGCAATCTACTGTTAGAATTGTATTGTAATATTTTGCTGCCTTGTCACATAGATGAATCGATTTTCACTTCAATTATGTCTGTATTATAGAGGTATCTCCAAAATATCTCGAGCTCGGAAACTTACTGTGGCAAGAAGCAATGGTATTTGCTTTATTTCTTTATGAAACAGCTCTTTTGCAAAAATATGCACAACTTGTAAGCTGCAGGAGGCTAGATAGCTGTTCATTGCGAGGTCATGATAGCGTCCAGCAAATAAATGTACTATGGGCACCCAACTGTACATGTCGATGTGTTCGAATCGCACAGATATGTATGATATCTCTTGAGTATCATGTCCCAGAGTGCTTAGACAGTGGCTAACTGAACAAAAAAATCTCCAGCTTAAATAAACTTTCCAAACAGTTAGTGAACATAATCTAAAAGTTTTAAAGGAAAGTAACCCACATTCACAGCCTGACTAGTGAACGATGGAGAATATAATAGTTTTCGACAAATGAAAAAAAGTTTCACTGTTTCCTTTCCAAATATTATGTATGTGGTGTATAAAGGATGTTGTAACTTAAGGTGGGTAGCGATTGGTCTCAATTGCATGACAAGTTTTTCAATTTGCAGGGGATTTTATGCAAACTTTTGTCCACTTTAATTCGAGGCAACCAGAATCAAATGTTCTATTTAACCATGTGGCAACATAAACGAGAAAGTATTCATATGTGTTATTGCATTCTCATTCATCAACTGCTGGAAATTGTGTAGGGTGCTTATAGGTATGTGGAATAGTTTGGAATCGGGAGCGATTTTACTTACTTTCACTTTGTTGTCCTCGTTAAGAGGTCCTTTTGTGTAGTAGTCCTCCCGAGCGTGATTCGCTAAAGTGTCAATTATTGATGAATCGGTTTCATTTGAACCTAAGGTCAAGCCTGACGTTATTGGCTCGCCAACATTTGCTGTGCTGGTACTTTCATCCGCAACATCTGAGTTTTCTGGGGTCTGCAGATGTTGTTTGGATGTAGAAGTTTCTTGGATGGTGGTGAGATGTTTGTTGTAAATATTTGTAGGTTGTGATGGAGTGGCAGCATTTGCAGAATTTCCGCGAGAAGGGCCTCCGGATGAAGTTGCACTGGTGCTAGCCGTGGATGCCATTGCTGGTGGATGCTTTTGCTCCAACCTTATTACTGAACTTCGCTTGGTAGTTACACTAGCGGTCGTTGAAGACTTTGGAGTAGTTGTTTGACGAGTAGTATGCTTACTATCAACATGGATTTTGCCTAAGCTTGAACCCAAATTATTATTTGCTCTTGCTTCTGTTTGATCATCTTTCAGTGTTGTGGCTAGAGGAACAGTTGAAGTAGTTTCTTGCTCATTGACAGTAGAAGGTTTTCCTGTTGAAAATTGTGTTGTTGATTTGAAATCATCTACGGTTATTGTTTCCGGAGAAACATTATCCCTATTTTGAATTTTTGGTGTATCCAGTACAGATTTAAGACGAGCTACACGTTCAACAATTTTTTCCAGCATATCTTTCTGTTGTCTTGAGAGTTTCTTAGTATCTACACTCATGAGCTGGTTATAAGCATCAATGTTCTGCTTCACTGTTTCAATGTCAGCCTTTTCCTTTTCTAATGGGAGTGTAAGATGCCTTAACTCTTCGAAAGGCGCACCACTCATACGAGGCTTCCTACTATTATATCCGATCAATTCGATAGCACCGGGAACATCGCGGGCACATTTTACTAAGGTAACGGACAATACAGTCAGAACTACTAACATAACTAATATATGAAGATGTGCACTCATATTCATCGTTTCTAATTTTTCCTAAATAACACTTTTTATGCGCACTAACAGAACAACACTGTTTAATTTTAAAAGTATCGAGAAAAAATATCACCGTTGAAAATTAGTCTCTCACTTTCAGTATTAACATCGCTACGCGAGACTTTATTTTGAAGAACAACGATCGGATTATTTCTTAAGCGTAACTGTATAACGAATGTTTCAATCGGTGTGTTTGCCTTGTCTTATAAAACTTCTTGGCTCGGAATGGGGCATCTGATACTAAAGACAACTGTAAGTATGTTCGTAGACGATTCGCTTGCTAGTGTATCTTGAGGTTTCAAGATCCAATTTAATAATGCTTATCCGTAAGATGTTTTCAGCTGCTTGCCTCATCTCCTTCGTTTCTTTGTTGAGATACTTCATTCGATCCATGGTCGCTTTGAGAAACATGTAGTGAATATTGTTCCCTCTACTTTCTTTTATTTCCATCATTTCTAGCTTCTTGGATGCGAATAAAATTCTATTGGAGAACATCTTAGAGGTGAGTTAGGGGAGCATTGTGATGATTTGAATGCTGCGCGGTTATGTATCGGCTAGTTTCATGCTAGCTTATCGAATGTAACTGTTACTTGTAAGTTGCATCGTTTCATTCTATAAACAGGGGAAAGTCAGATGTGATAGAAACGCTCAGCGCATTGTCTTGCGGTTTGAATATTTTCCTATTTCTTCGCGTATGACTTTGGTGCAACTTCCATAAGATGATGAATTTATTATGGTATTCGTGTTGAGAGTTTCAATCAAAAATCAGAAAATTGGTTTAAGTAAAAATTCCGCTTTCTGAGTCGAAAATTACATTGCAAAATCATGACAGAAACACTGAATGTAGTAGAAATTTAAAAGGCAATCACATACACATATACGGTCTTTCAAATAAATGAGAAACAACTTTCAAATGGAAGTGTAAAGAAATTAGTAGGATTTTTTAAAATGAAAAGCATAAGATTAAATTTATTAAACTGTAGATTAAACATATTATCATTAAAACTAGTGACTTGATCAATAAATGGGTCAAACCGGTGAAATTGTTCTTTCAAAAAGATGCCAATTGTTGAATTGAGATTTTCCTCGTGTTGAGCGTGCGATTTTTTTTTGCTACCAGGAAGCTGTACACGCATACGAGAAAAAGTTTGGGTTCAATTCGTGTCATTTCATGGTATGAAAATAAGCATTTAAAAAAAACATTTATATCTGTTAACCCTATTTCTCTGCGAACAGCTAATCTCGAGATTATTAAATGTGGAACGAAAACTTCAAAAAGTTCTACAAAATAGGAAGGTGGGCTGAGTGATTTGCCGCAATTAGTGAAAAATCAATTAAAAAAAGTCGAATATATGAAAAAAGGTGAAAAAACGCCCTTTTTCGCAGTTTCTTGCGTGCCATTTTTTTTATTTTGGTCAAATTGTGGTAAATTGCCCTGTAGGATATATCAGGAAACAAATTGCACCAAGATTTGTTGAAATCGGTTGAACCAATCCAGAGATTAACTGTCTGCAGTTTTAAAAAATGTCGTTTTGAGAAAAACACGTTTAAATTTTTTCAATTTTCAATTTCAGAATTTCTTTATGACCGGAAATTTATGCATGTTTTAAGCCACTTGCGCGGTCACTTACACCTTTAAAACTTTCGCATTTCGTCGAAATAATTTGAAAAGTTGTTTTTAAATGTCTAAGGAAATGAACAATGCAAAAAAAGTTATTTTGTGGAAATTTTAAATGTTGAAAATTATTTTTAAATACATTATGATAATTTAAGTAGGACGTTTGTATACTTTTTTGGCTTTCGAAATTTGATGTTTTTATTTTTTCTTCATCTGAAAACATAACTCTTTCAAATAAATGGCGTAATTTCTGTAGATCTCTCCTATACATACCACCAAAAATAACAAATCCAACCCTGGCTTTCTGTTAGCCTAGAAACCTTCTATTTTCATGTGATATGTACAGTTGTGTTCATGAAAATATTAGTGCAGCACCTTACAACATTAAATATTCATGTTTCGACATACTGAACATTGCAAATTGAGCATATTTCATATTTTTCTAAGAATAGCATGCAAAAAAGAGAATAGTGATAAGATCCCGTTAGTTTTGCATTGGTTTGGGTAAGTTTTTGATGACTTTTGAGTGATGCACCGAAATTTGGCTGTTCATTAAAATAGTAGTCCTCGGTGAGTGGTTGAAAAACAATTGTAATAATTGATTAGTACAACAAAAAACGTCAATAGTAAGTGTAATTTAGCAATGAATATTTTGATGATTGATATTCATTGGGTTTGTAACTATTTTTTATTTTAGTGGATGAGATGTAATATTTAGCTTTAGAGCAAAAAGCAAAACGTACAAGAAAACTGAAAATATTGTTCACCACCCCTACAAAGATATTTAACGCGATTAATTATAAAAAAAGGCCAGAAAATCATGGTGGGAAACGCAAAACAACCGCTGTCGAAGGTAGACGCATTGTGCGCTTTAGCAAGATTCGGCCGTCAGCATCCTCTAAAGTTATCAAAAATGATTTAAACTTGACGGTTAGTGATGTCACAGACCGTCGTCGCCTAATTGAGCAGGTTCCTCTTTTGACTCGGAAGCATGTGGAAGGACGACTTAGATTTGTAAATACTCATCTAGTCTGGCCCGCCGAAAAATAGCGCAAGATATTGTGGACAGCTGGAAGTAAAATTGGCAGTATGTACGAGGTCCACCAAACACAGAATATAATACTAGGTACACCAAGAAAACAGTTAAACATGGTGGCCTAAGTATAATGATATGGGCTTGCTTTTCTTACGATGGCGTTGGTCCTATCCATATGATAAATGGTATTATGGACAAAAATGTTTATGTTGACATACTAAAAAACACAATTCTACCATATGTCAGTTGGGAAATGCTCATAAAATGGACATTTCAACAGGACAACAATCCGAAACATACTAGCAAGCTCGCAAAAGATTGGTTTATATGATTATACACTTTCTTTTTGAAGTGTATGTGAAGAATTTCGTTTTTGTCGTTATTATTTATGATTGCATGTTTTCCCTTATCAAATGTTACTATTTATTACACTTTATTACATCGAACCTTATGTTCTAAGGCGTAAATATAGTGTCAATTTCACAACAGTTCTTCCACATTGGTATTCAAGTAGTTTTGTCATTGATAAGGTTACAACGTGTATATGTATGTAGGATATTCAACTGTCGTGTATTTTGATATAATAAATAAATATATATCGTATAGAATAGTTCTTAAATAAGCAATACACTGAGAAAACCCCTTTAAAATCCCATAGAAAACATTTTGAAATTAAAAGTGTTCAAATATGATAGTCAACCGTATTTGAAAGTTGTTAATTTGAAAACGGAAACTTTTAATTTAGTGTTTCAAACACGACACTTTAGATTTGAAAGCTGTAACTTTTGATTTCACAATATTCGCTTTTAATTACAGTTTAAAATGGTTCCTTTTGAATTTAAAAATGTTCTTTAAATTTATAGTTAGCACGCTTAATCATAATTTTAGCGTCGGTCACATTCAAGTTTAAATTTTTCACTTTTAATTTCAAAGCTATCATTATAGCACAGAATACTGAACGTCACACACAATTTTTATACCAATCTTTCAAGTCCTGAAATGTTCAGTTATGAAGATGCTTAAATCAGAAGGTGTGATTTTCTTTTTCTCCGGACCGAAGGTGATGTATTTATCTTCGGAACTCAAATAATTTGTGATCGAAAGGTATTTTCCACAAAATTGTAATTTGCATCACCAAGATTACGAAACCTTATATACGGAATGGTTTTAACAGAAACCTACAAGCCAATAAATATTTTATATCCAACCTTTCAAAATTTAGAATTGTATTCACTACTTATAATACCATAAAAAAATACAGTCTCACATTGATATTCTGAAAAATACTCAAGAAGATTGTTTGAACTATCAGAGTCATGCAAGTAATTAAATTACAGGAAAACAAAGTAAAGCAAATCTCATAGAATTTGAATTCGGAATGTGATTAAATGAATGTTATCAGCATCACGTCCCGATGGCATTTCACTTCCTCAACCAAAATATCTTACTGCTGAGTCAAGTTATAACTAAGTTAGTTTTATAGTTATAATATATATGTATATCCACTAAAATAAAATTAAATATTTACACAAATGTAATGTATATTAAATAATATTTTAAACCAGCATATTTCATTCCTTAGGCAATTTAGATTCAAGCAATTTCTTTAAAAACTAAGCTTGAAATAAATCAATTAATCATAAAAATTTATTTTGTTAAAAATATCCTTGTAGCAGACATCACAAAATGAAAATAAATTTATAAAATTTTTATCCTTGCTTACGTTTTCCCATTATTAATTTGATGCAAATGGATGGGTGGAGAAGTAAAGTAAGACATATCTATAATTTTTATTGAATTGATTTTTTTCCCAGCTTCGTAGGCCTGAAAGTGTCTGTCAAAGTTAAGTACCTCTATAGGGTAGCATAGTACATAAATATTACTATTCTCACAAATAAAACTTCGAATTTCATGAATTTCACACTTTGAGTTGCTTAGTGACATTAGATAATGATTTTCTTTGTAATAAGTTCCTTTAAATGTTATTGATGTTGATATATTTACTGATTCATAATTGAGGAGTGATTTTTCAAAAGGGCTTATTTCCACTTAAGACTTCGAACGAACCCAAGAATGCCATCGCCATTATCATGCTTACATGTATCGTCTATTTCCAAATCCATTACAAAGAAGGCATTTTTCCAAGAAAAACTCGTGATTAAAAATCACAGTTTCATACAAAACGGCACATTTCCACCTAAACAGCTAAATAGCTCTTAAAGGTTTTTTCTCATTATTCAAACTTTGTTTCACGGAAATAAGCCCTATTGAAAAATCACTCCTCAATTAATAATATTGCCGCTATTAATCATCTTTGCAAAGTATTCTTTTTTTGTTAAGTCTACAGTTTTAAAATCCTCAGTAGTAAAAGGTACAGGAAAACCATTTTTGTATTTAAGTAGACAGTTTGAAAAATATAAACCGTTTTTGTTCGCTGCGTTATATTATTAAAATATATTTTAGTGTTCTTATGCTTTCCCTCAAAACGCATCGCCCAAACATATCTAAGAGTACCGCACATTCGAATCGCAAGTGGATAGTGCACCAAAAAGTGATGTTTAGGCTTTGAAAATCCGTAAAGGTTAATGTATAGTTTATGATGTTGTTCTATTAATATACGTAACCTTTCTATATTGTCAGCAGAAAAACTAGATTGAAATACTAAATCGATTATTTCTACAAGAAAAATTAATAGCTTCCAATGTTCTATTTCTACTGGTATCAGGTCTCCAATCATTAGAAGCAGAAAATGTGTGAAACAATGCATCTCTCAAGCGCTCATTTTTAAGTTATAAGATTTAAGCCTATCCATACTTGAACATTGTGATGAATTTCTAATATCAATATCCCCAAATGGAAATAGTTGCTTTCTGCTATTAATAATATCTAAAGAGATTATGCCATCATTAATTAAGCCCAATAAAACATTGCAAACGTCATAGATGCATACGCCCTCCAAAATATCATGCATTTCATCGATATAGAAATTTTGAGTAACGTGAAAACTATCCAAAAAATTAAAAATACCTACAGTTTTTATGCCAGTCTCGTGAAAATTATTAATACGACAATCTTCATCGTATGTGCTTTCATTTCGCAAATCAATCTTCATCGTATGTGCTTTCATTTCGCAAAAGATTTTCGTTTTCTGTGAGATCAGTTTTCATTTTGTCTTTTACTGTTATAAATTTCCTTTTGATGTCTGAATGGAAATTCCTTCTTCTAAATATTTTAAATCTTCTATCAAATGATGAAATAACTTTTCGTTTCCGCAGGCTTTAAGATCTTTGGTTGCTATAAAAGCTGCATTAAATATAAAATCCAATTTTGAGAGTATATACTGTGGCATTGTAGGAAAGTTATAGTAGCACGCACAAATCGAAAAGGTGTGACTCCCAAGAGCATTATTTATTTGAAGATCATCAAAATACAAAATGTATGGAATTACGTATTTCGATTTATACTTTTGCTGTTTTAAATTAAAAGTTTGTTCATTTGCAAAATTTGATGAAAGTGTGTAGTCCAATGCCTTAGAATTTTCAAGTGTTATTTCCAATACATTCGGCAATTCAAAGAGGGCTTTAAATTGAAAGACAAGAGGCATTATTTGAACACTAAAACATTTTGCACCGAATGTTGGATTTCCTTGAACAACTGTGTTTGCAATTTCATTTTTAATAACAAGAGACTTTGGTCTTTCATAAATCTTCATTTCAGCTAATATTTTCAACATTCGATGCTCAGACTTAACGTGTTAAAATGGATCATTGCAAAAGTTTAAAATACAATTAAAATCTTGTTCCAGTTCATAAGATGCACTTGTATTGGAATTCAAAACTAAAATTCTTATTGAATATGAAATAGCTGATAGTAAATCCGCCGTAATTTTTTGAATTTGTAAGACTTCATAAAAGTTTTTGAGTATAATTGCAGTGAAAAACCCAAAGCTTTATGTTTAAGATCAATTATTATTTGATTAATATTATGATCTTTCCGATCTGGGTATAAATCCAAGTTTGGCGATGGATTTGCTGATAATAAAATGGAATCTATTTTTAGCAAGGCTCGCACTGTTTGTGAAACATGAACATTGTCAACTGTTTTTTTCTCATTCTCCTTATGAGTCAATAAGTGTCTTTTTAATAGTGCAAAATTAGAAAACAATTGCCTGCAATTATTTTGCATACATTGAAGAACATTTTTCTGAGACAATACATGCTCACATTTGAAATGTTTAATGAGAAAGTCAATTGTTGAACATGTTTTTGAACACTTAAAACATATGTACGAGGGGTGATCCAAAAGTAATGAGAATCACAATAACAAACGGTGATGACAGTTACAAAAATAATTTATTTTTCTACATAGTCTCCTAACAAGGCGATACATTTAGTCCATCTTTTTTCTAAACCCAGGATTCCCTGACAAAATTTTTTTTTGTCTTGACCCTCCCAAAACGTCTCAACAGCGGCCATCACTTCACTATTGTCTTCAAATTTTTTGCCTCGGAGGTGTTGCTTGAGACGAAGAAAGAGGTAAAAGTCACTGGGAGCTAGATCTGGCGAATAGGGTGGGTATTCCAGCAGTTCGAATCCCGTTTCTTGAATGGCAGTCATCGCAACTGCGGCTTTGTGAGCCAGAGCGTTGTCTTGATGAAACAGCACTCCAGCTCGCAGTTCGCCGCGTCTTTTTGCCTTAATATCTTCCCGCAATCTTCGTATTCGGTCCGCGTAGTAAGAGCTCGAAATAGTGGCTCCCTTTTCCAAATATTCCACAATAATTATTTCTTTGGCGTCCCAAAAAACAGACTCCATAACCTTTCCCCGAACTTGACACTTTGAACTTCTTCGGTGTTGGTGAGGAGGCTCGCTTCCAAGTCATCGATTGTTGTTTGGTTTCAGGATCAAAATGGTGGATCCAGGTCTCGTCCATGGTCACGAAACGTGACAGAAATTTTTTCCGATCTGCTTGGAACTTTTGGAGATTCACCCTTGAAATATCGACTCGTTTTTTCTTGTGCTCGTCGGTTAACATTCGCGGTACCCAACGCGCAGAGACCTTTTTCATCTGCAATTCGTCCACAAGGATTGTTCGAACGCTACCGTATGAGATCCCCGTGACCTCAGCTACATGTCTGACGGTCACTCTTCGATCTGCCAACACAACATCTTCGACCTTTTTGACGTTATCTTCAGTGTGGGACGTAGATGGGCGTCCTTCGCGGTGTTCATCTTCAGTAGATGTTCTTCCCAGCTTAAACTCCTTGGCCCAGCGTGCAACTGTGGAATACGGAGGAGCAGAGTTCCCCAATGTTTCCTCTAAGTCGCTGTGTATGTCTTTGGTAGACATTTTTTTCAAATACTTAATGACTGCTCTTATTTCGTTTTTCTCCATTTTGATGTTATCTCCTCTCCGGTTCGTATTCAACTAAATGTCCCTCCCGTGAATCGTAGTCTATTTATATGATTTTTTCATCCTGACCTAGTGAGTCTATAAGCAAGCGAAAAAAAATTTTGTTGGATTTTTATGCGGACTGGAAATAACCGTTTCTCACTACTTTTTGATCACCCCTCGTACATATACATTTTTAGCAAAACAGAAAATTATTATGTTTGCATGTCAGTTAACAAGGAAGTGAGATTTGAGTTTTTCACATCAAAAGGAGTATCGATTTCGTAAAAATATTTCTGTATGAAAATCCAAGGAACTTCACAAATTTTTGGATATTTTAAATTAAAAACTTGAAAAATTTTGAAACAAATGTCTAAGTTTTCAATGAAGGAATTAAATTTGTATAAAGTCTTATCTAAATAAACGTAAAATTATTGAATACTATCAGCAGCGCTACCCTCAGCAATAATGAACGGTTGCAGTGTCAAACGGATCTCATAGTATTTACCGACTAACTTCTGAACCTTCCTTGTATAACGTTGATAGATAAAAGTCGTACGACAAAACTTTCGTTAGCATCCTGTATGGAAGCTTTTTTTATTTTGCCTCCCTCAGGAATTTTTGAATCGTGCTGATGGTAGAAGAACTGAGTTTAACAAGACCGCCAACATTTAGTCCTCAGAGTCTAAGAAAATATATTTTTACAGTCTTCTCAAACATGAAGCAAATTTTAAAAATCTTCGCTGGTAAGAGTAAATTTTTCGATGGAGGGTTTCTTATTTCCGGTTCGTAATATTTTATTATTTTGCTTTTGAAGCAATCCCACTTTGCATTAAGAAGACAACCCTTTGCATGATATAGTATGTCGAAATCGAGAGAAATCTTAAAAAGAAAGACAAAATAATTATATAGGAAGACTTAATTATATAAATCGAGAATCTACCAGTTGCTGGGCTCTAGAATCCTTAAATGTTGGCCAGTTTTCTAAAAAATCTGAATAAGATAGATAGTTTAAATCTTTCTGGCGTAGACTAAATGTTTTCTGCCATTTGTCAATAATTTCTTCCCAATTACTGTTATCTCTTCTTAGTGTCGCTTTTATTGACTGCGCAATAGTTTCGTCGACTTCGACATCGATAACATTTGATGTTTTGATTACCTCAGGCTCTTTTTGAACAGAAGATGCTTGTATAGAGTTGGACAGCTTTCGGGCTTTAGTTTTTAAATTAAAATATTTAGCGTAAAGTTTTCCGCTAGGATTCTGTTTTGTTTGGCGAGGTATATAATAATAGCTCTAGATAAATTTAAAATAAAATCATACAAAGTGAGCATATTCAATTTCCGAAAACTTACATAGCTATCCTTTTCATTGGGGAAACTTTGCACCACTACTGATAGCATCCTCCAAAATCAGTTGTATGAGCTCCTCTCGCTGTTTATTTGTGAAATATGAATTCTCCTTATAAAACTAAATAATATTTTTCCCGTTACAACTACTGTTTAGTAGTGTTGAAATATGCTAGAGTATAAAGTATTAGAATAGGTCATTCAAGTGATCTTTAAGGAAGTTGTACCGGTATTTGAGAGCTATTTGCGAAGGATGATGATGAAGACATAGGAGCCTCATGATGTTGCCCTTCTCTCAGCCATTCTATAACTTTTGAGTTATTACTGAGCGTTTCTTCATCAATACCGTACTCTAATAATCAAAATACTTTATTACCCAGGCTCAAAATTAGATTATATGACACACTTCAGATTTTTTCCATTTAAAGAGCTTTTCTCGGAATTCGACACGATGCCCTATATGCTTTATTGCTTCAGCAATATCATCTTGCTTTAAATATTTAAGGCATCTAAAAGTTATCCCAGCACCTTAAAAATAAAAATTCATTCTAGGCAAGATAGTACATACATATTTGTTGTTGTATTGACATCTTTCAACATATATGTAATTTCTTATTTTTAGACGAACAAACGGACGAAATTGATTTCAATAGGATACAATTGTTGACTTAGTTTTCAACTCAGCATAAATTACCTGTAGATGAAAATCCTTTAACAGTTTCAGTATCTGATGCTATTCCACCACCAATTTCTGGGTACCTTCATACCTACCAAGCACTAGAATGTTCTGCATAAATGTCAGCGCCGCGATTAAAGTGAAACAGTTCTAAGAATTGCGTTATGCGTGCATTTGTAAAGTGTTTATTTTTGATTTTAAAATGCAAGCATTGGAATCAAATGTTGCCGCTTTTATTTTTAAATGTAACACTTTCAAATTTAAAGTGTATTCTAAAAAAGCTAAAGTGTTGACTTTGCTTTTAACTTGAACGCTTTAGAACTTAAGTTTTTACTTTTAATGGATTAGATTATAATCTTATATTTCTTCTTAATTTAAAACGATTTAATATTAAATTGAAAAAAAATGTTTGAAGACAAGAACGAAACTTTTAAAACAAGTGTAAACGCATTTAAATCGAATTGTATCGTGTTTAATTTTGAGCTTCGCAACGATAACACTTTGAAATCCAGTAACTTTAAATTTAAATATGTCCACTTTTGAGTTCAAAGTGCACTTTTTTTCTCAGTGTAGCACAGTATATTCTCAATGAAAAATTAAAGGCGACCGTAAACGAACATCCAAATTTTATAAAGTATGCCCCATTGCTACACATTGACGACTGCTTTCAAAAATAGCATGTAAAAATAATTATTGATTTAAGTCAACTAAAAATTTGTGTTTATATCGAAATAAACCAATATAGATGTAGTTTTCTAGTTTTTATTCTTCTAGCTTTCTCCGAATTTTTCGTTTCAAAAATAACAATTTGCTTTTAGATGCTTTTTGTTCGAATTGAAAACTTTATATAATTAAATCTGTATGAATGGCTTATAGCAGTGTTTTAAAGGTCTGACGAAAAGATTTAAATTTGAAACATCATCGATGTGACTAAAAAATCTTGTCGACAATTGATATTTTTGTCGTTGGATTGTGTCGGGATTAAAAAATTAAAATAATACTATCCACTCGACTGCCTTTGAATCCATTTCTGTTGCAAAGCCTATACGTGCAAAAATATTGTTAGTAAGTAAGAAACAAGAACGAAAATACTGAATGCAAAATTGGGAAAAGGGAGTAAGCACCATAGAAACATTTTCGTGTGTAGAAAATCCTGATAAGATTCTAGTATCATCGGTTGATCGGTTCTGCTTCCTACCAACCGAAAAAAGTGGTTTCCAGAACAACGCATTACAATATTAAGGGATTCAGACTAGTCAGAGGCGTCGAGAAATAAACATTTTCAAAACAAGTTTTTGAATTTTGTTTATTTTATTGATTATACCAAGTCACAATTATATGCGATAAGAATCCGAACGAAATCTGGACTTTCGTCTCATAGACCTGATGGATGTTCAGTCCTAAAAACGAGGTAACCAACCCTTTCTGCAGAATAATTCGGGATTAGCCTCTACCATGTTAGAAGAGCGATAGCTGCTGGGATACCAGCTCATTCCGATGCGTAAAAGGGCGTACAGACGACCAACCTGGTTGTCAACTAAGTCGTCAACTTGCCATGTTGGTATCAATGTTGAACGTCTGTAGGCATGTTGACGGTTGAAGTTCATGTTGAAGTTGAGGTTGAAGTAAAATCAAATGTTTGTGATTTTTGTGGGAGCGGCTTAATGTTGACAAACATGTTTTGCCGTCAATGGCCATGTTGACAGACATCAACGTCAACATCATTTCGAGTCAAGAATTTGTCGAGTGCACATCGTTAAGTTTCAATAGCGAAACTGTGCAAATCGATCAATTTTTGTGAAGAAAATCCCTTCTTCACATAGTTCATGAATAATAAAATATGAGAAAAATATTTCATCACTCATTTTCAACAATGCATATGAAAATTATCTACCGTACATAGTCTGAGCAGACGTCCTCTCACCATGAAATTTTCGACAAAGTGATGTTGGCATTCAAGTTGACGATTCGGTTGTTCAGTCTGTAGTCTCAACCTCAACCAGGTTGACGACTTAGTTGACAACCAGGTTGGTCGTCTGTATGCCGTTTAAGGTTGTGGGTACTCTAGCTTTGGCCCCAAATCTCATATCTCGAGAACTCCGACCAAAAATCTTACAATTCATGAAAAAATATCCGATATTACTTTGAGACTATATCTCGAACCTTATTCTAATTTAGAAAGCGCTCGTGTGCAGACCGAGGAAAAATCGCGAGTAAACTTTACCCGAGATAGCTAAATTTCAACTATTTTACTCAAAACGGAAACCAAATTCAATCACGAAACTATGGAATCATAAAGTAAAGAATATCGCGCGAGTAAACTATCCCTCGAACAGCCTACTCCCGACAGGACGACAAATCTCAGCGGCACTCGCCAAGCGCAAATGGAACAGGAAAAGAAATGTAGTAACATTAAAAACAATAAAAATAATAACCGACTGCAAAGAAGAAACAAAATTTTAATTCAATTGATTTCTCTTTTGAAAAGAAAATCATTGTTTATATAAGCAACTGAATTGCGCCACAATATATTGCGCATTTACTTCTAAATTTTTGGAACATAATCGCTCAAAAAAAATTTAAATATTATGCTGAGAATCATATAATGTGTTCGTATCGATGACCATCAGCGCAAAAGAGTCGTGGGAGGTGTTCTAAACTTGACGGATACATGCAACGCGAAATGTGATTTGAACATTCGAATATATCCTTCGAATTCTAGACCAGCTTCCAAACGGTGAATCGGAAATCTTCGATTGGAGTTGTAAGTCTTCCGCGGACTCACTAGCGGAGAGGGTGCACAATCGATGGCTCCCGCATATTGGTGTGTTTGACCCGTATGCTTTTTTCGTTTAGTGCACTGAATTATATTTGTAAACGCCATTTTACAATTTATTTCACACTGCCAGCTCAACACCACCCTTGCTTGTGGCCTGTCAACAGCTCGCATTTCAAACAAACCATTCCAAATCAAATCAACGTTCTTAACGCACTCTTATCAATCAACTCTTCAGTTATTTATAATATTTATTTAACTTAATCGAGATTTGTGCTGTATTTTTTAGAAAAAATTGTTCACAAACCATGAATATTTTTTCTTTCCACTTTACAATTTTTTTAGAATCTGCAGTGAACGAAATGCATGTTTCCACCTCCATGAACTATACGACTTAAAACGATACTCATATGAGTATACTCCGCAGCCACGGGAGTTGTACATTTGTTCTTTGGACGTTGTAGTATTATCTTTTTCGTGCTTATTGTCATTGGATCCCTTCCAATACAGCACCAAAAAACCGTTTTCTTGCCACGTTTGTTCGGGTTTTCATACACGACAATTTCAAAGGATATTTTAGAAATGTCGCATAGCAGTAGATCTCAAAAAGGTTTCATTAAATAAAATATGAAGCAGTTCAATTGTTGAGCCCATTTTTGAAAATAATGTTCTGCAATGACCTTCAGGATTTCTTAGTGGCTTATAAACAACAATGAAAAAAAGAATTTATTAGTTTAATAGTTAATCTACTGCATAATCAAAGCTTTTATCTATTAATTCAAATCATCAGAAAAACGCTCGTTTTTGAGTAAAAAGCCTTTGCTTTTTGGGCGAAACTTTTTACTAAAAAACGAGCGTTTTTCTGATAATTTGAATTAATAGATAAAAGCTTTGATTATGCAGTAGATTCGTTAAAAATTGATATTTTTTTGATTTGAAATTTCTGTCTTTTGACTGCTTGCATCCGCTTTATACAAACCACATTGCCCTAGTCTCTTCACATATAACATTTAGGCTCAAAACACAAACACCAAATGTTGACACAATTTTTTTTTGCTATAATAAACTTATAGTAGATTTCTCCGTTTATTTTATATGCTGGTATACCCTCGCAGATACTGGTCGAATCGTTATCCACGATCTCACTAGAAAATTCTGCAGTCACCTGGGTTTTTTTGGAATTAGATGCAGCTGTATAGTCGCATTAGCCCCCACCCAACGCCTTGGATACCACAATTTTAAGAGATTTTCATAAAAATCGAATGTTTTAAAGACATGCAGGAAGGGTTTTTTTTTCATTTAAAGTATCAGATTTATATTTGCTTACAAAAAACGAATGCTTCGCAGCAGTGGCTTAAAGCCCCTTGTCTGCCAAAGTTGTATAGTAGGTACAATGTTTCATTGTAAACGAATGCATGGAGTATATATATTTATGAAATTTTCATGACAAACTTGTGCAAATTAAAATCTAGTCTGTATTGTTGCTCCGAAAAATAGAGGGCAACGCGACAGTTGCCTCCAACTTCCTTGGATGTAACAGTAGTAAGATATTTTCATGAGAAACAAATGATTACATTATTTTAACTCCTTCAGACCTGATTGTTTTTAAATGATTTTAAAAAAAATTTCATTTGAATATTATTATTTCTAAGCGAATAATATAAGCGTCATTTAAAGAATTTCGTCGAATTTTCTTGTTTGTTGGAAATTTCGCTGTGTGCATAATTATGCCCATTTCTACTCAAACGTTGTTAAAAATCAATGAAAATAAAAATTGTAATATTGGAAAATTAAACTATATTTATGTTCGTATAACATTAAAGTAACGAAAATTCACCATGAATACAAAAGTATCAAATTATTCTAAATGTTTTCATACCAATGAATTATTGGTATGAAAATTAACAAAACAGTTTCTCTTTTTTTTATACACAAATGCACCTGATATTTGGTGCAATTGAAATGCGTTTTCTTATTGTATTCTTTGCAACGTTTTCCTTCAATATTTCCATCTAAATGTGATAAATGGCCTACTGCATTGTGTTGTCTCTGATAGCGGTCGAACTTTTTGTTTGGGTCTTGTAGTTTGTTTAGCAAAAGATTCAGGTGTGCTACTTGGACGTCCCCTTTTTCTGTTAGAAGTTTCCTTCCCAAATTTACAAAGGCAGTCGGTAATATACAGGCGAAACGACAGATAACCCAACTGTTTTTTTGTTGGAATGAATAGCTTTTCGCAATCTTTTCGATACTCAAACCAATTGTTTGCCAAGGCGAGATCGACTGCATGAAATATCATTCGCAATGTCCATTTCCGAGAACGTATGTAATTACGATATAGTCCAATCATTTGGTCCAGAAGGTCGACACCGCCCATAGAATAGTTGTAAAGTCAAACAATTTCTGGGCGCTTGACGTTTATGTATTGTTTTAGACTTTTGTCCCACCTTGCAACTCCGTCGGCATGGCCACTTCCGATAAAGTTTGAAGCCAAATAAACAGACCGATTATCTATCCACTTCACCAAAGTGACATCGCCTTCTTCAGTCACCAGTTCATCTACTGATCCCCGGCCCATTCTCTCATCGCCATATCATCTCAAAATGGAGGGTTGGAAAATCGATAAGTTCTAATTGTTCCGGCAGCAAATATTTCCCTATGCTTCAGCATTTGCAACAACTGAAATGAGGAAAAATAGTTGTCGTAGTAGAGTTTATGGTCTTCCCCATTTATTCGCTCAGTAAGATAAAGTACTACTGACGCTCCGAGTCCAAATTTTTTCATAGATTCAGGATCGATTCCTGATAAATGAGGAAATCGTAGGCGATTCCGGACTTTCCACAAAGAACAAAATTTTTTACTCCCTACGGTGTAGGTTTGCCCTTCACATACTGTTTTATTGTTTAGTTCCCCCTGAATGGAACAATTTGCTCATCGATACATAGATTTTCTTTTAATTCCAATTGTAGGTAGCGTTTTCTAACTGCATCATATAATGTTCGAACTTTGTACATTCTGTCTTGACAATTGACTGGAATTTCTAAATTATTGACACAATGCAAATTAGAACGAATTTTGAAAAATCTATCTCTTGACATGGTTTCGTGAAAAAGATTGATTCTAAGTTCTTTATTCCAATATAGGCGTATTCTTGAAAGTTTTAGACTTCCTGCGGCTATGTGCAACCCAAACAAACTTCTGAATTCCGAAGCATTTGTCGGTTTGAAATTAGAATATTGCTGAAGGGCATATATATTGGTGTATTTGGCCATGTTTTCGAACTCGATTTCACCAATATTTTTCAAAGTACTTTAGAGGGCTAGGAAATCTAGATCGTTTTTTTAACTATTCTCATGCCAAACTGTTTCCGGTATATTGAACTCTTTTCGACTCCATTGAAGTTTTTCAGTGATTTTTAAATCGTTTTCTTTTAAAAGCCATAGAGTTAAGTCGTCTTCATTCTCCCAGTTTTGCTCTTCATCTGCCCCAATACTTTCTTGACTCAGTGGTGTGACTCTATCTGAACCAATTCGGACCACTCGTGTACTAACAGCTTGGAAGTCACTTTCAAAATCTTCTATCTCGTCATCACTAAGTTCAATATCAGATCTTTATTCGACCAAAGATTGAACCAGCGTTCTACGAATGAAAAAATGAAATCACAATTCATAACAGAAGCAGTTAAAAAGTTTCTAATGAAAACAATGTTTCTGACTAATTGTGCATAATTATGCACATATAACTATTATGTCGTGCTACATCAAACTACAAAACCACAACACACTAATATGGAGCTATAATCACTTCTCATACACATATGTGATATATTTCAAGTTCATCAAAATAATCCAATTTCTATTCCTACTTAAATAACTTGCTGCCGGACTCCATCCTCTCAAAACACGAATGAACGAAATTCAAAAGTGTCTACATACAAATTATATTTAACAGTGAATTCTTCGGCAGTTCATATTTCTGCACATTTGGTCAGAAAGGTTGCACATATAATGGAAACACTTTAATGATAACGTAATGTTGATGTGCATAATTATGCATACAGGATCTGAAGGGGTTAAATGAAAGTGTGAGCTATATAAGTATGTAGTAACAAAAATATATCTTGATTCGCCGTAGTTGCCGAACGATTCTTGCTGCGATTCGTTTGCATGAATTCGCTTGTCGTGAAAAATTGTACCTTCAAATAGTGTCAGCTACCACCTGTGAAAGAACTTAGTGTTTTAAGCAACTGTAGAACATAGAATTTTATATAAAAACAATGGTTGGTTCATTCGATGCATGAAAAATTCATGCACGTGTTCTATTGCAAGTTTATATTCAAAATCTGGTAGACAAATACCATTCCAGTAAACTCTATTCGAGATGCTTCATCTCATTTTATTTCGTTTGTTGAATTTTCTCTGATCTTCGCGCAGTAAATATACATGTTTCTTGTACTGTAATTTCAAATTCAATTTTCAAAGCTCGTCTGTCTGATGCCATCTCCGTCCTTTACGCAATTGCGTACAGCGTTCTTTCTCAACTTAATTTGCTTTAACCGTTTTGAAGTTGTTTATTAACTTCTCAGTATTTGGGAACTTCATGTAATCGCCTCGAAAATCGAAATTGGAATTTTCAACATATCTTTACGTTTTGAGGTCTAGAGTATATTTAAAGTGTTTAAAAAACAGTATGTATGTGTGTGTGTATGCATTCGTGGACAGTTTTTTCTACGAGCATAACTCACGTAAACAAAGTCGTATCGACTTCGTTGAGGTGTAAATCGAAGCATCTTTGCAATCTTAAGAGCTGAATAGTTTTTGGGAATTGGGTGTTATTTTGACCCTTCGAAGGTCATTTCTGTCCTGTGTCACATCTCGCGAACCAAACAGGATTTTCATTGTTAAGGCGTCAGTCGACGCGTATTGACATTTGTGTGATTCTATCAAATTTTTATGTCATTCACTATATCTCTCGAACCAAATATGATATTTGCATTATTAAGGTGTCAATCGATGCGTGTTAACATTTCAGTGATTTTCAAATCTATACAAAAAATTCTTGAAGTCATTTTTTAATTTAAAAAAATGCGGAAAAATTGTCTTTTTTAATAAGAAATAAATTTTCATCCTGATTTGCACAACACAATAATAAATGTTTATAAAATTTACAAACTTTTATCAATTTTCGTAGAGAACCAGCAAAACCTACTTCTATGATCACAAAAAAAAATTAATTAAAAATAAAATATCATTCAAGTTACCATGTAAACGAGGTTCACACGAATGATATTACCTGAAAACTCATTCTGAAGATATTGTTGATAAGTCAATCAACGTTTATTAATATTAATTTCACAGTACAGTACAACCTGTCAATAACGGAATCCCGTGGGGAATTTATTTTTTCCACTATTGACACGAATTCCACAATTAACAGGTTCCATTATTGACAGGTATTTGAGCCGAACCAAAATGATTTTCCATTATTGACAGTAAAATTGAATAAAAAACCAATGCATATATTTTCATGGCCATTTAATGATCAAATCAAGTGATATAATGAACGTGAAAACGAAATTTGTAATAAGAAAAAACTGTTTTTTTGGTAAATGAATGAAGGAAAAACTGAAAATGAAAAAAGAAGCGAATGACAAATATTATGATTTAAAGTAATCGGTAATCGAAGACTGTTTTGTTTTGCTTGCAATCAAATCATCCTGTACTAAATTGATGGATTCTACTATTTTATCGAGTAAAAATGTATTTTCAACATTTTGCGATGAAAAGTATTCGTCGATAATTTCTTTTTTGTCTTTAATAACCATGTACACAGCAGACTTGCCACATTTGTATTTTTCTTTCAAAACTTCGATTCCAAATTTTGGCTTCATGATCTTTTATCAAATTGTGAGTCGTTGTGGATTGGTTTATTATCTTTCTTTTTAAGATTCATCTTCAATAGCGACGGAAAAATGTGAGAGTAATTGTGTGGCTAAAGTGGTTTTCGCTCAAGTGCAATTGACGAACTGAACAATCTATGGTCGCACACACCATAATTCATAGCTATCGAATCAGCAAAAAACTGAATTTCGATTTCTTAGAAGTTTTGATTACACGATGCTGTCCAAACAATGAAGAAGTCTAAACAATGACTCGAAGTGAGAAAGTAAACGATACATTTTTTTGCGATGCCAAATTGCCGAAACAGAAGCGAAAGAGTGATTTCGAAACGACTTTGGTTGTGAAATTGGAAAAAATATAGTTTCAAATGGAAAAAAGACGAAAAATAGCCGAAATTTATTTGTTTCCGAATTTTTTTTCCACAATTCGGAGTTTCGATTTTCCGCTATTGACAGGTCAATTTGTATGGAAGTGTTCAACGGCCAAATTTTTTTTCCACTATTGACACGAATTCCACTATTAACAGGTTCTGTTATTAACAGGTTTTACTGTACTGTGTTTTTATTTTAATAAAAAACTGCCTACTTTAAAAAACAAAATTAACCAAATTTGCGTTTGTGGTAATCAACACTTTGAAGCCAATACTTGGCAAGATCATATGTTTTAAAAAGCTTTCATCAATTGAAAAATTGTAGTTTTTAGTAGTTTTGTTCTTTAGTGTTTGTACGATTTCAATTACTTCCTCCATCATCATTTGTAATACATTTTACTTTTTACAAGGCATTTAAACCGATTATTGACTGCATATTCAATGTTTTTCAAGACGAATTGAAAATAAGGATTAATTATTAGTCTCAACGATGTAAAATCGTGAAAAAATACAAATTCAGTAATAATGCCGAATTCATGACATTCATTTTTGCTAGCTCTTTTTTGTCCTTCAAGCATCGATATGAAAAAAACAAATAACGTACAAAAGGCTTTGTAACCTGTGTCACCTCCGATTAATCCGCGTAAATATTCAATCATCCACCTTACCTACGTAATCAATGGACGCTCGCGTAAATGATACGATTAATATTAACTTATTCTAATTACTATTTTAACAACTTCTCATTATTATTTAGAGTAGTATTATTTTCATAATTATTGTTGTGTTTAATATGTTTAATATTTACGAAGATTATTTGTTTAGCACATCTATACACTTTCCTTTCATTTACCGTTTCGGTAAGTTGCGACTACATCGATAGATCAATCTGTGGATACATTTCAGCTGATAACGCTGTCAATATTTTGATTTATATAATATTCCATATCGTTGTGATCATATTTCTGGCACTAGTCTTACTTCTGCTTGTTTAATTTTTTGTGCAAACTACTTATGGTATTGCAATTTTTTTTTTCATTTTTCTGGACGATTCCCGATTCCATGACTCTCCCATGTATTTACATCATTCGGGTTTTGCAAAACTCACGCAGTTTTTGCACTGGGAGTTTGCCTTCAAAAAGCCAATTGTTTGGTTTGAAAATGGCGTTTTTCCGGATATAATAAGTTTCCTTTCGTTTGCAGTGATTAAAACAGACAATATCACAAACGACTCGTTACAACATTGTCTTAAAATATGTTTAAAACGTATAACTCGGTAAAATTGCGCAAGCAACTTTTTTGTGAGAGCCATCGTTTCCGTTTCACAGAACGTGTCGCCAAAAAAGTATGGAAAACACTTTGCATCGTTTGGATTGAATTTATTTCTTCAACTACTTACGAATATATTTTTCGCAAGTATATCAATATGGAACCCAATCGCCGTTATTATCAACTATCGCCTTACATCTTTTTTTTTGCAACTTTGGTGCAATTTTGTGCTTATTCAATAGTAAAACCTTGCCATATCCTCTTGAGGCCCCGCGTGAGCTGCCTTGTGATGGTTTTATTTTTGCCTTTTTACTAAAAGAGATACTTCTCGTTCATTAGTGACAATACATTTTCTATCGGGTTTGCGTCTGGACTGTGTGATGACCAATCCAAAGCTGGAGATGATTGTCGTCCCCATAGAAACTCTCAGCAGATTTACGCAAACCATTTAAAGTTTGGTCATTATATCCGCATTCACAGTTTTCGTACAAAAGATTAGCTTTCCGAATCCCCTTTTCAAGAAGCATCCGTAAACGTGCACCTTCGCCAGATGTTTTACTGTACGCTTCAAAATTCTTCCACCATATTTGGTCCAGGCTATCTTCCAGTAATTACATAAAAGAAACACAGATTCACCAGTAAAAATCACGTTGCTCCAATCACGGTCCAAATTTGCTTTGCCCAACTTAGTTTCTTTTCGATTCCAGATTCTTGCAATCTCTGCCTGTTCGTACTAGTTGCTACACTAACTCCTTTGTTCAACAGTTTCTGTGTTTCTTGGTCCTTTTGGATGACTTACCAAGAAGATTGTTTGAAACCGTCTTTTATATATGGTACTCATATTTTTATTGCTCTGTTTGAGTATTAGCCGTGGGTAGGAATACGAGCAATGAGGAGAAAACACCCTGTTAACTTTAATGTATTTATTTTGACATGGGTATTCGACCGTGCGCCTCGGCTTACTGACTACGCTCCATATTTGTCTCGTGCTCCGTTCATACGCTCGCACACTCGCACATGCATTCGCAATAACAAGGCTTGCCTCCTCGCGCCATGTACATACATTACAGTTATGACACTTTATCTCACAAGTATCGAAATTTATTAAACGTCAGGACTAATCGCGCAACGCTTATTTATGTATTTGTCGAAGTAATTACTTAATTAAGTTTACGAACTAAAACGAAAATATAATTAGCGACACGTTTTTGTGGAACACAGTATAAGTCTGTGATCCCAGATACTTCTGGGTCTATTTTTTTCGAAAAAATCGATTTTCTAAAAACATGATTTTAGGTAATATATATACATATGTAGAATTAGTGTACAAGCTTTTATTTTGGTCAGCAAAGCGGACAAATATATACATGTATACAACGATACATTAGAGCGTGTGTTAGCGTGCTCAGCTGATGTTTAAACTTTAAACTCATTTTTCCCTCTTTTTTATAAATTTTTAACTAATTTATTAAACAATGTTGATGCATTAAAAAAGGTCTAAAAATTGAAAAGTCCGCCATATTGTTTTTTTCGTCCAAAATGTTAAATTCAAGTACGGGCTATCATCAATCAGTTGTTTTTCAACATGCCATTTGGATTTTTTGTTTCAAGCCCTCCAGTACTGAGATATAATGTCAGCCATTTTTTTCAGTGTCTCCACTGTAGCGGCCAAATCATCAAACGAACAAAAAAAAATTTTTTCATCAATTTTAATATTTTTTCTTTAATGTACAAAATTTTTATAATATTTAACTAAATACTTCTATTAAAAAATATTGAAATTTCATGCCAAAAACCCAGACCCCCTTAAGTCCAATGTCAAATTGATCACACATTGCAAAAATCTGCCTGCCAGCCCAAAATTCACGCATCATTTCCAGGTCCATTTGAATGGACTAATAGGCCTTGGTGCCGAACGTCTTCATGTGTGTTACTGCAGGCGTTTTTCTTGTCCACACTATATATGGGATTCGTCCCTTTAACGTTTTCATTGGACAAATACATATAATGTAACATTCAGTGTTTCTGCCTAATATGTTTGAATTACCTACGTTTGTTGTTTGTAGTTATGCACATTTACATCTCTATCAGTGTTTTGTTGTTCCTTTCTCCTATGCTGTTTTGCTGGGGCGTATATAATATGGTAAACCGTCTTCTGATTCCATGCTTTGCGAGATAAGCGTCAAACTCACGATAACAATACTCTTTCTCGTTGCAGAGCTGTAACTTTGCGTCCAGTGAAATGTTCTGCTTCAGTCTTGAAGTCTTGAACAATTTTAGCACGTCTGATTTTGGTTTTATCACGTAAATTTTATACCACCTTGATTTTTCATCTCTGAATGATATTGAATATCTTTTCATTGGCCAACACACATCACTGTATATTATTTCTTACTCGGTTCGTCGAGCCTATTTATTGATGGCTTAGACATACATACATTCTCTTGCTATGTTTCTAGTTTAGCCGCATATATAGCACTCTGTTTGCCTTGATTTTTTACCTTGAATTTCTACGCCAATTTTTCGTATTTTGTTTATTTACATGATTTGCTTCTTGTTTAGTTCTATTTCAGTTCACTCTTCGCGCCTTGCATACTTCCATAGTTTTCACATGCACAACTACTGACTCAGGTAACTCACCACGCATTTCCAAGGCACATCTAAATGTTTCATATGAGTGTATAGGAGCAGGATGGACAACAGTTTGTGTCCAAGTCTTACGCCAATTTCCTTCAGGCGGCTAACAACATGAAAACTATTATTTTAGTTAAAAAACAATCTTTGACCTATTTGATGCATAAGTTTGCGATCAAAAATTGATAAATATATTCGATACATTCGTTTTTCATGAAAATACAGCCAAGGGGGTCGCGGGCAACGGCGATGAGACGCCTTATTATTTAACCCGCCAGCGGTGACGCAAAATTGTCTTACATAGTTGGTGACGTCGGTCTCAGAGACCGAAAATATCGAGTGAAGATCAATCCAAAATAACACAATTTCTGTAAATGTAGCAAATTGAACTTAAAAAATACAAGGTTAAAGTATAATAAAACACAACAAATTATTACACCACATCACGTTTATTAATAATAATAAAAATTCCCCTACAACACTAAAAAATTATGTTATTTTCATACACATATTTTTAAGTTTAAATCTAAATAATTTACATATCATTAATTTACTCAAAACAGCCTTGAATACAGTTTGAAGCCTAAGCAATCTTCAAAAAAATTAAAATGTTTTAAGTCATTGAGCAAATAATAAGCCACAAAATTATTGGAACTTTCATTCACTTTACACTGAAACTGTATTGCACAATATGGCTTATTGTAGTCGCAAATAAAAGGATTGAGGATTAAAATTGTGAATGATTATACAATATTATGTAAGGATCATATACGATGATGTTTTTGTCTTAAAGTCCTTTGTACATTTGGCTTGCGTTTTGTTGCAGACCATATGTACTCGATACGTGTTTTCAAGTCCACCACAACAACAGGTACGCAAAATTATGCACAAGTATTATTTTTAGACATTTGAGACACCATCCTTAATCAATTTATTTATAGGTAAAATTTGAGATACTACATTTGAATCATTTGATGATCTGGTATAAACTTCCTCATAGAAAAATGCCAGCCAATACATAGCATACTCAAATGACCACACATGTAAAAAAATACTCAATTGAATCATTTCACTTACGTAAATGGTGACGTCGGTCTTACAGACCGGTTTAGGGCTTATCTCCGGAATTCGCACTCACGTTACCGTTACTTGATCGGCTATCAAGTGAAGATGTCCGATCAGGCAGCTATGCAAAATTACAGCCAGAATCGACAAAGGATTAAGAATTTATTCTATGTTTTTTACGAAACCGGTCTCACAGACATATGCGTCACCGCTGGCGGGTTAAGGAACTGTGTTGCCTTCACTTTAACACACAACAATCATCTGCATCTGTCGATGCATTAGTTTGTCATGAAAAATTAATGAATGTATTTGATGCATTCATTTTCTATGAAACATTGTGCTTTACAAATCTATGGGGGTAGTTAGAACGAAAAGTAATGCTATTGGTGAAGCACTCGGAGAAAGCAATGTCGATGACAACCTGATAGGGTTCATCAGACAACTGCTAAGCAGCAGGAACATCAACTCCAAACAATGAAACAGTACCTGAAGAAGGAGGACTAGCTATCACCTCTTCTATGGAACTTAATGGTGGACAAGTTACTGTCAAAAATTGAAGCGACTGGCTGCAAAGTCGTAGCCTATGCCGACGATATTGCAAAAGCAATATCGGGCAAATTCGTTAGCACCCTATCTGAAAGACTAAACTTTTCCCTAGGTATTGTTACCAAGTGGAGCAAAGATTGTGGTCTGAAAATTATTCCGCTGAAAACAGAAGTTGTGCTATTCACAAAAAGACAATATTCCACGATTTATCCCACCTAAACTCGATGAGATAAGTCTTAATCCTACTCATCAGATCAAATACTTAGGTCTAATGGTGGACTCAAAACTTACGTGGAAGGCGAACATAGCAGAAAGCGCAAAGCGGCATGCGCAACCTACTGCTACAAAAGAGCTATTGGGATCGAAACCCAACATTGTAGCATGGCTGTATACGGCAATAATGAAACAAATTCTTCTGTACGGCGCAGTTGTCTGGTGGCCAGCTATTAAGAAAACATCCAATGTAAACCTGCTAAACAGGGCCAATAGGATTGCAGCTATTGCAATCACCGGGGCCTTACGCACTACCCCGACAAAAGCACTGTTTATGATATTAAATTGGCTCCGAGCTAAGCTCCTTAGGAGACAGCAGGCCAAGTGCTCTGCGATTCGATTAAAAGCACTACATATCTGGTCTGAGAGAAATACTGGTCACTCCACCATACTACGCAGGGATGGACCAACGCCAGGGAAAGTAGACTCTTCTCCGATTCCCTGCTGGTATTATGGTTTCAAGTCAGTCATCGCAAGCAGGGATGACTGGGCAATAAAAAGATGTGTGATGCAGGAATCGATCGCCATCTATACTGATGGTTTTAAAATGGATGGAAAAGTTGGCTGTGTTGTTTTTCAGAACAGCTATGGTTGAAACTATCCTTTCAACTTCCAGACCACTGCAGTGTTTTTCAGACAGAGATCATTGCAACATACAAGGCAGAAGAATGATTGAGAAACCAGAAAATTTCCATAAAAAACCTAAATATTTTCTATGACCGTCAAGTTGCTATCCAATCATTATCCATGATTGTAATGGAATGTTATACACAACTTCCCTGTGATTATACGCAACTATGGAACTCACACAGTATTTCATCAACAATCATGCATGTATTCGATGCTTGAGTTCATTATGAAAATTTATAAATAAATTCGATGCATTCGTTTTCCATGCAATCTTGTCTCTCTCCAGGCAACTTCAAGCACTCCATTTTTTAAGCAACTATAGATCTGAAACTTTCATTTAAAAACAATCCCACATTCGATGCATCAGCAGCCCTTAAACTTTCCTGCACGTCATCGATGTATTCATTTTTCATGGAAATACTTTACCACCGTGATATCTAAGGAGTTGCGGGCTATTGCGACTAAATTTTTTTAACGCAACTATTGTAGAACGGAAGGTGACCGCAAGAATTTGAGCCCATAAAAAAGTTTTTGTTTAAAACGATTTTTTCTCTTATATTTTACATAATATTTTTCTTTGTTAAAGCTTTAGTTTTTGAAGTACAAAGTCCATGTTTTCTAAGATTTTTTTTCATTATATATCAAAAAAATATTGACTGCACGAGCACAATGTTGAGTCAAATTTATGGATCACGAAGTTATTATTCACCTGGAGTCATTTCATATAGGATTAATAGTTTCCGATTTATTGCACGTGTCATACATTTTCAAACAAAAATAGTTGACTCATCACGATGATACCCAGAAATGGATTAAGGGAGCATTTGGGTCTTTTAGACCAAATTTCAATATATTTTTAATATAAATATTTATTTAAATGGTATAAAACTTTTGTGCATCAACAAGCAACTATTGAACTTTAAGATTTTTTTCTCACTTATTTACAAAATGGCGGCTATCACGGAGGCACCCAAAAAACTGGTTGACATGATATCTCCTCACTGGAGCATCTGAAACAAAAAATCCGAATAGCATGTTGAAATATAATTGATTCGGACGAAAAATATGGAATGGTATGGAATGAAAAAAAATTTTGATCCCTGTTTTGCAATTAAATTGTTTAATAAAATCTTTAAAAATTTATAAAAAATACTGAATCTTACACCGGTGAAAACATTGATGAATACGGTTACTCATTCTTGATTTGTAAACGTACTAAGATAATCGACCTTTTGTAATTTTTCTAGTATTTATTTCAATTTTCATCAGGCCGGCTGATATGAAAACAATCCATTACTTTATGTTTTAATGGCTTTGAAGTTTCGTATCATTTAATATTTCAAGCACCGTCACTGGAGCCCATCGACCACACTTTCTTATTTATCCAGTAACATGTTCCTGAATATGAATAATAAAATATGTCGCAATGTGTGATGTGTCTCACTGTGAGCTTAACTTCAAGTTTCTGGGGTCCCCGTCCTTATCTTCTAGGCGCCATCTTCAAAAGAAGTAAAAATAGGACACCCTCATATCCCAGAAACCATGGCTCTCACCAAAAAGGAGTATATAGAAAACTTGGGTAGAATTGAATATTCAGCAACTTGTGCATACATCACTTTCGCGTGGCAAACGACACCTGAAAAAGGCTTTTAATCTTTCGAGTGCCACAATTTTTTTGTTTTTCCCTTACCTTGCTAAGGTGAAATGGTGAAATAGTACACATTATATACCTACATACATATGTATCACTTATGGAAATTTTGGTCACAACTAACAAAAGTAGTCACCACGCGATAAAATTTAGTTCAATCAGCGTAAAAACCAAAACTGCATTCCATAACCAAGAAATTTCAATTTCATCGACATTTTCGCTAGCATCCTATTGTCTTTCAAGCATCGAGATGAAAATAGTTACTTACGTAAAAGAAGGCTTTGTATACCTTTTCCATCCCGCTTACTTCCCACAATGATTCAATCTCCCTGCCGTGAAAACCATTGCGTAATCAGTGGACGCTCCTTGAGAGAATACGATTAATCCTAACTTATTCCCCTTACTATTATGAGTTTTCATCATTAATGGGGATGGTGAGATTGATACGAACAATATTATCTGATTTCACTTACTCTAGTGGCGGTTTTGTGGTATCGATCAAACTGTATTATCATTTGTATGATTTTTAACTTAATATAAAACTTCCAAATAATGATAATTTTTTCTATTTTTCTACTTTGCTTTTTTTGTGTTTTTGGAAAGAAGTCTTGTTTATGTGTATGAGTGTATGTACGTACGTTCGTGAACAGTTTTTTCTACGAGCACAACTAACCGAAAAAAAGGTTTGGTGGGGTGTCAATCGAAGCGTCTTTGTAATTTTAAGAGCTGATTAGTTTTTGGTAAACTTCGGCCGGGTGATTTTTTTGTTTTGACCTCTTCAAAATCATTTTTATCATGCACTATATCTCTTGAACCAAATATAAGATTTGCATCGTTAAGGTGACCGAGCGTTTTAGCATTTGTATGATTCCATCAAATTTTTGAAAAATTGTTGGAAGCCGTTGTTGGATAAATAAAGAGCAAAAAATTAGGGTTTTTTCATAAAAAAATAAATTTTTAACTTGATTAGCGCAACACAGTAATCAATGTTTATAATGCTTGAAAAAGCATCGATATGAAAATGAAAATAAATTGGTAGAAAAAGTTTTGTAACCTGCATCCCTTCTGATTATTCCGCGTAAGTAATAAATCAAACCAATCCACCCCCATCCACCAAAAGCCTTATGTAATGAAAGGACGCTCCCGCAGATGATACGCTTAATATTAACTCATTCAAATGACTGTTATGAGTGGTTATCATTACTAATATTCAAATTGTAGATAATATTTTTGATACATGTATATGTGTATATATCACTGAGAAGTAGACCATGTGAACTTTAAGGGTCGCACCTCGCGGCTTGTTTTTATTATTGTTGTTAACATATTTATGTAGATATTACTAGAAAGTTGTTCGTGTGGACCTCAAGAGTCGCAATTCACAATTTATTTTAATTATTATTATGATTAGCTTCTCAGCAAATTGGAAGTTAGTTCTTGTAATCGGTCAGCAAATCTAAAATGAAATTTACAAAATATCTTTACGTTTCAAAGTCTCTGGAGTGTTTGCAAAGTATTTGTGAAAATACGGATGTACCTGTTTGTGTTTATGTGTATGTGTTTGCGTACGTATAAACCCGTGAGAGTACTTATTTCCAATGTTTCTCGAAAAAATCGTATCGACTTCGTTGAAGTTTTTACGAAGAGTATAAGCAATGACGCGAGCTGATTAGATTTTAGTAATGTTCGGCTTGGTATCTTTATACACGCAAGGGCATTTCTATCATGCACCATATCCAGCGAAAGAATCTTTGTATTAATGACATTAGAATATCAATCGAAAACATAATTGCACTTTTATGATTATGTTGAATTTTGGTTGAATTAAGCACAGCCGTTATTTTCGTATAATAAAAAACAGTAATAATAATCAGGTTTTGTTTCAAAAACAATTCCCCGCTTCGTTTGCACTTTTAAATGTCAATACTTATAAAAACAAGCCGCGAGGTGCGACCCTTGAGGTCCACACGGTCAACTTCCCAGTAATATCTATATAAACATCAACAACATTACAACAATGAGAGGTATTCATAGCAGTAACAGGAATGAGTTAATATGAATCATATCGTCTACGGGAGGGTCCATTGATTACGTAAGGTTTTTGGTCGATTAATATTCACGCGGATCAATTGGTGGGGGCCTTTTTGATCCTGAAAGTTTTTGTTGGTTTCCAAAATTAAAGCATTTTTTTTAATTAAAAGACTATAAAACTATTAAAAACCTGCTCAATTATGCAAATATTTTAAAACTTTGATTAAATTTACAACATTTTTTTTAGAATAAAGGATATAAAGTAATAGCATTCGTATGAACCCTCTTTACATGGTAACTTTGAATGATTTTTTTATTTTTAATTTAGTTTTTTTCATAATCATGGAAGAAAATTTTGCCGGTGTCTCTTCAAAAACTAATTAGAATGTATAAATTTTATAAACTGGTATCACTGTGCGGTGCAAATCAGGTAAAAAAATATTTTTTATAAAAAAAACCATAATTTTTCGCATTTTCTTCTATTAAATTAAAAAAGCGGCTGAAACGAATTTTTATATTGTTGGAAACTTCGCAAAGATGTTAATACACGTCAACTGACACCTTAATGATCCAAATATTATATCTGGTTCGTGAGATATAGTGAATGATAAAAATGACCTTGAAAATCATGATGACTTTTAATGATTTTTTATTTTTAATTTATTTTTTTACGTTATCATGAGAAAAAATTTTGATGACGTTTTTGCGAGCATTGTTTGGAGTACATAAATTTTATAAACATTGATTACTAAGACTTGACAATAAGATTAAAAATTTATTGTTTTTGAAAAAAAACCTAATTTTTTGCACTTTTTTTTTAAAAAATTGAAAACCGCTCCAAGCATTTTTTTAAAAATGCGACAGATTTACAAAAATTATAATACGCGTACAATGACACCTAAATGATGCAAATCCTATGTTTGATTCCCGAGATATAACGCATGACAGAAATGACCTTGAAGAGCATGATGACTGTTAATGATTTTTTATTTTGTATTTGACTTTTGTTGTAATCATGAGTAAAAACTTTGATGACATTTTTATAAAAACTGTTTGGAGTATGTAAATTATATAAACTTTGATTACTTGGACTTGACAATAAGGTAAAAATTTATTGTTTTTGAAAAAAAACACAATTTTTTGCACTTTTTTTTAAAAAATTTAAAAACACCTCCAACGATTTTTTTTAAAACTTGATATAATCACATAAATGTTAATACGCGTCGATTGACACCTTGATCAAGGAAATCGTATGTTTGGTTCGCGAGATATAACGCATGACAGAAATGACCTTCAAACGGGCAAAACAGCAAACCCCCCCGACCGAAGTTTCCCAAAAACTAATCAGCTCTTAAGATTTCAAAGTCGCTTCGATTGACACCTTAACGAAGTCGATACGACTTTGTTTACGTGAGTAACGCTCTTTGAAAAAACTGTCCACGAACGCACACACGTACGTACGTACATACATACACACACACACACATACATACTTCTTTCTAAATACACTTAAAATATACTCGTAAGACCTCAAAACGTAAAGATATGTTGAAAATTTCAATTTCGATTTTCGAGTCGATTACAAGAACTTCCCATATACTGGGAAGTTAAAAAGATTATCTAAACAATTATTATCAAAAAGAATTATTAAATTTTTCCCATAATTACAAACAAATTAGTATAAAAACAATAAACAATCAACAGTCACTACGAATAATGTGGTGATACGAACAACATTAGTTAATGTCACTTATTGCAATTGCGTTGGTCTGGTGTTAATTAAATCGTTTTAAGGATTGTATGATTGTAGCAAATTTTTTAATAATTTAAGTATAACCTGTTTTATTTTAATAACAAATAACAGCCTAAAGTTAAAAACAAAATGTTGTATTCAAATTTGCACTTATCGCAATCATCGCCTTAGAAAGTCAACTGTTTGAAAGATTTCTTCTTAAACAGGCAATCATAGTTTTTAATGATTGCAAGACATATCCATACCAATACAATAAATTAATCATTTTTATAACGAACGATCGCGTGATGGCAATTTTGAATAGTTTTGTCCGGAATTGTCATGACTTAGGCATAATCATTGAATTTGTATTTTTTTTACGATTTTACATCAATGAGACTAATAATTATTTCTTATTTTCAGTTGATTTTGAAAAACATTGAATATGCAGTCAATAATCGGTTTAAATGCATGTAAAAAGTAGAAAGCATTACGAATGATGATGGAGAAAGTAATTGAAATCTTACAAACACTAAAAAACAAAACTATTAAATCTACAATTTTTATTTGATGAAAGTTTTTTAAAGCATATGATCTTGCAAAGTATTGACTACAAAACATTTTACAATTCAAAGCGTTGATTGCCACAAAAACAAATTTTATTAAAATTTTGTTGGCTGTTAAAATTTAAGCAGTTTTTTCATTAAAATTAAAACACTGTGAAGACTATTCAAAATCTGCTCAAATTATAATTATAATTTAGAATAAAAGATATAAAGTAATATCATTCCTATGAACCCTCTTTACATGGTAACTTTGAAAGGTTTTTTATTTTATTTTAGCTTTTTTTATAATCATGAAAAAAAATTCCTGGTTTCTCTTCAAAAATTGATAAAAATTTATAAATTTTATAAACATTTATCACTGTGCTGCGCAAATCAGGTTAAAAATTAATTTTTTTATGAAAAAATCCATAAGTTTTCGAATTTTCTTTTATGAAATTAAAAAACGGCTGAAACGATTTTTTTATAAAGTTGAAAACGTTAATACATGTCGATTGACACCTTAATGATGCAAATATTATATCTGGTTCGCGAGAAATAGTGAATGATAGTAATGACCTTGATGGTCATGATGACTTTTTATTTTTAATTAAATTTTTTACTTAATCATGAGAAAAAAATTTGCTGGTTTTTTTACAAAAACTTTTTGGAGTATATACATTTTATAAACATTGACTACTGTGTTCCGGAATTCAGGTTAAAAATGTATTGTTTATGAAAACACCTAATTTTTTCCACGTTTTTTTCTTCTAAAATTAAAAAAAACGCTGCAATTTTTCTAGAAATTTGATAAAATCACGCAAGTGTCAATACACGGCGATTGACAAAACGATCTAAATCTTATGTTATGTCGCGCGATATAGCGCATGACAGAAATAACCTTCAAAGGGTCAAAACAACAACCTCCCCCGATCGAACTGTTCCAAAAACTAATTAGCAGTATATAATATTGCAAAGACGCTTCGATTGACACCTCAACAAAGTCGATACAACTTACGTGAGTTATGCTCATAGAAAAAACTGTCCACGAGCGTACGTATGTACATACGTACACACACATACATCTCTCTTTCTATAAGCACTTTATATACATTCTATGGACCTCAAAACGTAAAGAAATGTTGAAAATTTCAATTTCGATTTTTGAGGCGATTACAAGAACTTCCCATATACTGGGAAGTTAATAATCTTTATTCGTAGCTTATGGATATTTGCCCTTTTGTCTTTCAAGCGTCGATGTAAAAATAGCCACTTACGTAAAAAAAAGCTTTGTAATCTATTCCTCACCTCTACAGTCAAAAATACCTTATCTAATCAATGGACACTTCATAAGAAGATACGATTAATATTAACTTATTTCACTAACTGTAATGAATTCTTATCATGATTATTTAATAGAGTATTATTGTTTTAATTATTGTTATATTAAATTTCAAAATTTATGTAGATATTACTAGAAAGCTGCACGTGTGAACCTCAAGGGTCGAATTTCTTGGCTTGTTTTGTGAAGTATTTGAAATGGTGGTTTGCCATCTCTGCGTATGAAGCTATGAGTAGATAGCCTACTTTTTTAAGCTTGTCGAAGTCACAGTCATTGTTAACCTCGCTGTATATGGAAAGTTCTTATAGTCGCTCCGAAAATTTAAACTGAAACTTTCAAAATATGTTTACGTTTAAAAGTCTTTAAGGTATTGTTGGAATGTTTTTGGAAAGAAGTCTTTGTATTTGTGGATGTATGTACGTATGTATGTAAATGCCTGATATTTTTTACTGCGACTTTAACTTCCGAAAAAACGTTACATCGACTTCAAATAAATTGAGTACATTTTTTTTAATTTAATAAAGAAAAGTTCAAAAATTTGGTTAAAATAAGAGCTTTTCCACTTTATTTGCACATTAGGCAATTAATGCCTATAACAATCAGATATTCTTAACAGTTCTTATCGAAAAATTAATCATTAAAGTTTGTTCCATATTCCAAAAAAACATTAAAAACACTAAACCTATAATAGTCACTACATATATGTAAAGATTCGATATGAATAATATTACCTTATTTCTCTTATTCTACAAGAGTTGTTTTCGTATCGTAGAAGGTTCTCAATAATTCTAGTTCCGTTTTTTTGTAATTTAATGAAAAACTCCTTAAATTAAAAAAAGAACATTCTATACAACTTTCTTACTATTATTACTTTTGGGACTTTCCTCGCATACTCATAACTTCCTGGAGTTGGGTCGGCATCGCGTTGACCGAGGAAGCAGGAGGCTGGTGAAATATTTTAGTTTTTAGTTCGTTTTTATTGTTTACTTTACGAATCGCAACTTTATTTTTTAAGTGATAACTTTTGGTATGGCTCTATGGGGTTTAAATCGGAGGACTGAACAGGAGTTTTAACAACTTTTGATGCCCAAAGTCGGCATTGCTCCAAATTATGTTTGGGATCGTTATCCTGGTACAGACCAAAAGAGTTAAAAATCCCTTCTTTTCAGCACTCCGTTTTATATTGCTTTTGAGAATATTTAGATAATATTGTTCATTTTCCCTACAATTTACAACTTCCAAAGTTTCCAGGCCCTGAAGCCCTTATACAACCTCATGTAATAATGCTCCCACAGTCTGTTTCATTGTGGATTTGGTATATTTGAAATTGAATTCAGTATTTAGTTTCCTCCAAATGTACCGCCTTCCATCAGATTCAAACAGGTTATTTTGTGTTTTATCAAGAAAAATAACCCATTTCCAAAAGGACTTTGGTTTTTTACGTTCTCTCTAGGAAGGTAATCTTACTATCAATTTTTTGCACTAATATACGTGCATGAAAAGCCCCACTTATTTATAATATTGCGTACCGCCTGAGCAGGAAAATAAAATGAAATGAATTTTACTCCTATATTTAATTTTTTTTAATATTATGTTACTGAAATGTACCTTCTAAGCTCCTGATATAATGTAAAAACCACAACATTCTCGATAAAAATATCACTGAAAAATTAAGACTTTCTTCGCTGGGTGCATCGTGCCTTAATTTTTTTATCCACTGTACTTTCTGGTTCGAAAACTGAATTACTCAATAAGTTACATCTGACAGTTCTGGGTATAAGATTTATATATTATGCGGTAAAAAAACTCAATACCTACTGTAAAGTTGAGCTATCGAGATTTAGCAGTCAGACTGTACGACTCATATAAACCTACAGATTTTGCTACAGTTATCATCCTGAGCTCTACATATCATTTTTGAAGTTTAAAATATCATTCAAACTGCCGGTCGTATAAATATCCCGCAAATGGGATTCGTAAACAATCTTGGGTGTGGTTATGGTTTTTAAGTCACCAAAATCACGAAATTTGTAAATTTTCTTGAATCAATTTCAAATAATTTTTTTTAAACTAGTACAAGCATTAAATAAATATGCTGTTACTAAAATATTTGCCGCACCATATGATCAAGCCAATTCCAAGAAGAAAGTTTTCCAAATCTTTTTGGCGCGACCGGAAAACTAAATGTATTTTTTTTAAATCATCAACATAATATCTATGCTAGATATTTTTATATAATTTCATTCAACCTTGCTCGTAAGACCGCACTGCGGAAAGTTGAGCTTATTGCTGCTGTCTTTTCGTTCCCATTCCGATCACCACAATGGGGACGCTGTTCCCACATTTCCGAAATCATAAAATTTCTACTGCGTGTTTATTAGCGTTCATGAGATGAAGCGCTAAAAGGTAATGCTACGGCATCCCAAAGGAAAGTCATGGTTTAATTATTAGAAGAAGAAAAACCAATTCTCATCTGCATCATTTCATGAAAAATGCTAATGACTTTCTTTGCACATTAGGTTAATCAATTAGATGTATTATAATGTGCTTATTGTTTAGCAAAAAGTGCAAGTGCAAGTGAGTTCATTTGAGAGAAAACTGAAAATACGGCTGCGTTTTATGAACACAAGTCAAAGTTAGACCGAAATTAATATCCTTACACATTGTGCCATACTTTCTGAAATTGTCATATTCTTTTATATATTAGGATTATAGCGCTCAATTTTTCATTTATCAAAAAACTTTTGATAAAATGTAGCACAAAATATGAACTGTAATTAATTTTCGTCTTTTTGGAACGCAAAATGCAACAATTAATGAGATTTTCACTAATTTTTGGCAGTAACCATAAAATTGAGATGTCTAGACTAGAAAAGTCCACAATGTGAAAAACAATGAAGTATAAGCTTTGATTTCAATTTTTTGGAAAGAATAAATTGAAAGTGTCAGCGAAATGCGGCGCTGGCAATAAAAATATGAAATAAATGTTATTCTGTTTCGCCCTTTTTGAATGATCACGTTGAAATTTAATAAAGTTTCATTTTTTCAAACCATTTACTATGCTGTTTCAATTTTTACTGACGAGTACTTCGAATTGACAGTGTGTTTATCTACAGTAAATGTCTCTTCTTTTTTTTTAACATCATTTTCTACTGGCTTCGTTTGATTTTCTTTTGAATAGAGAGATAAAGAACCGAAACTGCCTATAGGCCACAATGGACTGGTGGCATCTGGGGTCGGTTTCGGCAAAATGATTTGTGGTCGTCCAAGTAGCTGTCAAATCATGATCGAATCATGATCAAAATTATATACACTTAGCAGAAAAAGTCTGCGTACATGAAGTAGAAATTTTATTTTGTTATGAAAAACCAAGTACAAAATTTGTTTTTTTTTATTTATATCTATTTTTTATTTATACAATATTGTTTTCACTATATTGATAGATACACTTCATAAATATAAGTTTAACCCAATAATTATAAAAATTAAATTTCTGAAAAATCAACGCTGAGTATGGCACAAAAAGTCTGCGTACAAAATATAAAAAGGGGAATTCCCGATGTTTTGACACCAAACCTTTGCTTTGTTTACTACTTTGAAGTTTCAGTAGCGCATTGTGTTCAAGTAAGCGTGCTGACAAGGTGGTGTCGCGTGTTAAAAGTTGTTAGTTTCATCATGGCAACCAAAAGAAGCGAGATTAATAGTAGCGAGCGAAAAATAATAGTTGACCTATGGCGAAAAGGGAAAACATATCGCGAAATAGGCCAAATCGTCGAAAGAACACATTACTCCATCCAAAGAGTTGTTAACTACTACAAAGAAACAAGAGTATTAGCATCAAAGCCCAGATCAGGACGGCCATCAAAGCTATCAACAAGAGAAACACGCAGTATTATCCAATCTGTGAAAGCTAATCCTCGTGTAACTGCATCGGCACTGCGAAATGATATTGCGCAAAACTTTCACAAACATGTTTGCGTCGATACTGTTCGCAAAATATTGAAAAAATATGACTACCACGGCCGTGTTGCACGCAAGAAGCCACTTGTATTCAAAGTGAACAGAATTAAGCGACTGGCATTTGCAAAGGAATACGTGAACAAGCCGCCAGCGTTTTGGAAGCAGGTGATTTTTTCGGACGAAAGCAAGTTCTGCATTTTTGGCATCAAAGGGCGGAGGATTGTTTGTCGAAAGCCGGGAACTGCTTTCAACAAAGAGAATCTATACCCAACTGTCAAGCATGGTGGTGGTGGAGTAATGGTGTGGGAGTATATGACTTGCAATGAAGTGGGCAGAATGGAGTTCATTGAAACTATAATGAATAAAATAGACCATATGAATGTTTTAAAGCGCAATTTAAAGAAAAGTGCCGAAAAATTGGGACTCCAGAACAATTTTTTATTCCAGCAGGACAACGACCCCAAACATACGGCGGAAGTAGTTAAACTCTGGCTGCTTTATAATGTGCCTAAAACGCCTCCACAATCCCCCGACTTAAATCTCATCGAACATATGTGGGATTTGTTGGAGCGGAAAATCCGGGAATACACCATAACTTCCAAGCAAAATTTGCAGAAAGTTATCGCCGAAGAATGGGAGAAAATTAGCAGTGATGAGACTGCTAAACTTGTTAATTCAATGCAAAAACGGCTTATGGAAATTATAAAAAGAAGAGGATATCCTACCAGCTATTAATTAAGATTGAAAAAGTTTTGGTATCAATTTGCAATTAAGTAAATATTTTTGTACGCAGAGTTTTTCGTTATCATAAAACTTTCCTTCTTTTGTTTTTTAATTTTTATAATAAGCTTATAGCAGCACACTTTATGTTAAGACTGATAAAACGAATTATTGTTTCAATGAAAAATACATGTTCATTAAAAAGTTTATTTATTTCTTGATTTTATATGAAGAGAACGAAATTTTAGTTTGTGTACGCAGATTTTTTCTGCTAAGTGTACATCTATCATAACTTATGAGGTTTCTTTTATATGAAAAGTGTGTTGGATATGAAGTGCTTTGTCATAGGTGACCGTACAAGAATTTTAATTTGGAAAAGCCTTTTGCTCGCGCAATTTGGAAAACACTTCAGTTGATCGCAGTCTGAAACGTCTTGAACATACAGTAAATAATACAATGCAAGCAGTAGCAAACGATTGCCTAAATTAAGCTGTCAAGAAGCAACATTTGATTTTTCTTAAAGAGAATTCGTTAAAGCATTTGATTTGGCAAGGCATTGATTACCAGAAGTCCAAATAAGAACAAAAAAATTGTAAGAAAAATGGTTAATTTTTTCATTAAATTAAAAAACAACCTACCCTGAATTTACTGAAAATTGTACCAGATCATTGAAATGATATTTCGCATTGATGGATACAATCACGTCATTAAAGAAAGTGAAATTAGATAATATTAGTCGTATCAACCACTTATTCATCATAAATATCAATAGTTTATTGTTTGCTGTTAACATGTTTGGCAATCAAAAAAACTGTAATATTTTGTTTGGTAAAATATCTTCAAAACATCTGACCTGCTAAGGAGTTGATTATTACGAGTGCGAATTTAATTGAAAAAAATATTTTTTCAAAAAAATTTCACTAAAATTATTAAAAATCTACTGGAATCATGTAAATGTGAAAACGCTTCAATTGTCACCAATACAATGCAGGTATAATAAATGAAATTATGGGACAACCTACTTTAGGCGCTCGAAAAAAGTGTAATTTTTGTGATTTTTTTCCCGAGTGCAATAATATTAATGTAAGGACTGTATTGGAAAAAACTGACCTTTAGTTTTTTCGGCATAGCTCCTGTTTGCGATAAGTTAAAATCTTCATGAGGTATGCAAAATTAGCTGTAAAATGCGACAAAAAAACATTTAATCCATTTGTATTGTAATACCACTCTTGCAAAGATGTCTTCAAATGAAGAAAAAGTGCGTAGTTTAAATGTGTGCGAGTAACTGGAAAACTGGAATACTAGTTAAGGAGACCAATTCGTCGATTGCAACAGTGAAACGAACGAATATTAAGTACAAAAAGGGCCTACTTGTTGCTAGAAAGTCTGGAGCAGGTAGAAAAAATGGTTCATCCGATGCAAATTTGAACCGAAAGGTAAAAAGGAACTTTTTGCAGAGTCTCAACACATCCATTCGCGATATGGCTCAAAAAGTGCAAACATCGAACGCAATGATTCAGAGGATTAAGAAGCATTGTAATCTTAGATCATATTAAGTTCAAAAAGTACTCGATCGATCCGAGGAAAAGGAGAAAGAAGCAAAAGATCGGGCTCGAAAGCTATACAAGGATTACCCGACAAAATTCCATTGTTTTGTGTTGGATGATGAAATATACGTAAAGGCCGATTTCACACAGTTGCCTGGTCAGGACTTCTATACAGCAGGATCTAAGGGTGGTGTTAGCCCAAAACATAAAACCAAAAAAAGTACCAAATTTCCCAAGGGGTATATGATTTGGCAGCCAATATGTCGATGTGGTCTCAGATCAGAGGAATTTGTAGCGAAGGGTACCATCAACTCAGCAGTATACATCGAAGAGTGTTTACAGAAGCGACTAAAACCATTTATTGAGAAACACGACGCTTATGTAGCATTTTGGCCGGATTTAGCGACAAGTCATTATGCTCGATCAACAATGAAGTGATACGAGGCCAACAATATTTCCGTGATACCGAAAGCAGCTAACCCTCCGAACTGTCCAGAACTTCGACCAATCGAAAGATGTTGGACTGAAATGAAGAAAACATTAAAGAAAACAAACAAAATTGCTAAAACCGTAAAGGATTTTCAAAATAAGCGGAGAAACGCATATATGGTGGTCGAAGACACCGTTGTGCGAAACCTAATGCGTGGCGTTAACGGAATTGTCCGCTTTTTTGTTTTGAAATGAAAATTCATTGAATTTTTAGGTAAATATTATTAAATATAATATTGGGTCGAGGAAAAAGAAATGTCGTATTTGTGATCGAAATTTGACGCTTTATTTAACATACTTAGAATTATCCGATTTAAGTCAAATATGCGCCGTTTTGTTCGCAAACTTGTTGCCATTTAGAAGGCAACTTCATCATTTTCTTTATATAAAACCCCCCCTCTTTGTTTGCAAAAAACTCAGACAGCCAGTTTTCGCAAGCCTCTTTTGAGGCCAACTTAGTATTACCAAGAGCGTTTTGACCGAAAGAGATGGTAATCACTTGGTGCCAGGTGCGGACTATACGGTGAGTGCGATAGGACATCCCATCCGAGCTCCCGTAGCTTCTGGCGGGTCATCAAAGATGTGTGAGGCCGAGCGTTGTCCTGGTGGAACAGAACACCACTCCTATTGACCAATTGTGGCCGCTTCTGGTCAATCGCCTGCTTCAAACGGTCGAATTGCTCACATTAGAGGACCGAATTGAGGGCCTGGCCATAGTTGAGCAGCTCATAGTGGATGATTCCCTTTTAACCCCGCCAAATACACAGCAAAACCTTCCTGGCCGACAATCCGGGATTGGCGATGGTTTGGGCCGGCTCGCCGCGCTTCAACCACGATCTTGTTCGTTTGAAGTTTTCGTACGTGATCCACTTTTCATCCCCAATCACCATTTGCTCCAAAAATGGGTCGAGTTCGTTCCGTTTCAGCAGTGCATCGCAGGCGTTGATTCGGTCCAAGAGATTTTTTTCCGTCAACTCGTGTGGCACCCAAACATCCATCTTTTTTGGAATCCAATCTTCTGCAAATGGTTCCAAACGGTTTTATGGTCTATACCCAGTTCCTGGCCAATCGAGCGAATGCTCACATGCCGGTCTACTTGGATGATTTCGACAATTTTATTGGTTTCTACGACGATTGGCCTTTTGGTGTATCTTCGACATCCACTACACCAGAACGAAATTGATCGAACCAACGCTGTGCTGTGCGAATCTTTACAGTATCGGGCCCATAAACTTCACAATTTTTTTCGGCTGCCTTCGTTGCATTTTTACCTCTCAGGTAGTAAAAACGTAAAATATGACGAATTTCTTGCTTGGTGGACTCCATCTTTGACACGCTCTAACTTTATACTGAAACGTACGATCACAACTTTGTCAAAGTGACACTTGTAGCACAGATTTTCGTATTTAAATCGTCGTATAGTATGACCCGATGCGATGAGTACAACACAAGATATGTTTAAGTGTCGCCATCTATTGACAAAATACGACATTTCTTTTTCCCCAACCCAATATAATGATAAAAGGTGCAAAATAGTTCAATGAAGCAATTAATATAACTTTTGGAGACATAATTATGAAGTTATATTTTTTCGATACATTCCTTAATTCTTTTTAGGTAACATAAATACACTCTTGAAGTATAAGAAAAAAAAATTATTGTTTTTTCAAAGGTTTTTTTTATACACAAAGCGGTTTTAAAAAGGATGCCTTGAAAATACACGTCTTTATGGTGTTGCTGATTTTTTGGAAATGGCTTATTAAAAACAAAAAAATTAAACGGCTTCATGATTGCTATGACAATGGGTATCGTTCGAACCATAATTATACATTTTCATTCCAAAATTCCAAAATGGAAGATGTTTGACCAATATTTGGAAAAAATCTTATTTTTAGCGTAATTTGGTACCGAAAAAATTGATATCTTGAAAAATTTTCATTCTCTCAAGTTCGGACGGTAACCCTATATTTGTTAACTGTGTGATTAAAATGTGGTGAAGATTGGTTCAGTAGTTCTTCTAAAAAATACGACACCGTGTAAAAATATGTTGTTCCAAAAAAATGCGCTTAAAGGGACTTTTAGGTCAAGATTTTCAAAAAACACGTTTTTTCGATGATTTTTTTCATAGAAGGAAAAAAGATATCGTTCTGAAATTTCACACAAATATTAACTAACATTTCAAGTATACAAAAAAAAATTTTCAAAATTTTTGGAATTCTTTTGGATTTTACGAATTTTTCAAAAAAAATCAATTTTTGGAAAAAAAAATATTTTTTTTTTATAAAAAAATGTTGCTCAATCACACCTAAAGCCAATCTGCGTTGCCAGCTAACCATAAAGTTTTCTTACAGCTTCTTCAAACATGTCATTTTCTTCAAGACGAGCTGCTCTAACATATGTTAAGTTCTGGCTTCCTTTGAAGCTTCAGACCTGCGGCGGTCAGTATGGTATTTGCGCGACGAGTCTCGCGAATGTCCAAAATTCATGGTACTTCGACGAATTTTTACTCCCATTGTCTTCATAATTTTGAGAATTGGTACATATCCTTCATTGTACATACAAACTGCAATCTTGGCTGCAATTTCTGCGATGTCTTTTCCACAAAACATATTTTTTGGAGCCATTTCCAGACGCTCTCATTGAAGCTTTCATTTTTATTTAGTGTGTGACCACCCAAACATGATTGATATCTTGTGATAAAAGGTGGCCCAAATACTTTTACGTATCACTCCTTCGTCAATTTTATTGTGAATTCTATTGGCTTTTTTGGAGGTGTTTTTTGTGGTAAACCTTTATTAACTTCCCAGTATATGGGAAGTTCTTGTAATCGCCTCGAAAATCGAAATTGAAATTTTCAACATTTCTTTACGTTTTGAGGGCTATAGAGTATATATAAAGTGCTTTTAGAAAGGGAGACGTATGTGTGTGTGTGTGTGTACGTACGTCTGTACGTTCGTGGACACTTTTTTCTACGAGCGTAACTCACGTAAACAAAGTCGTATCGACTTCGCTGAGGTGTCAATCGAAGCGTCTTTGCAATCTTAAGAGCTGATTAGTTTTTGGGATACTTCGGTCGGGGGGGGTTTGCTGTTTTGACCCTTTGAAGGTCATTTCTGTCATGCGTTATATCTCGCGAACCAAACATACGATGTGCATGATTAAGGTGTCAATCGACGCGTATTAACAATTGTGTGAATCTATTAAATTTTTAAAAAAATCATTGGAGCCGTTTTTTAATTTAAGAAAAAAAAGTGCAAAAAATTAGGTTTTTTTTTATAAACAATAAATTTTTAACCTGAGTTACGAAAGACAGTATTCAATTTTTATAAAATTTATATGTTTCAAGCAATGCTTGTAAAAACAACATCAAAACTTTTTCTCATGATTACGTAAAAAATTAAATAAAAAATAAAAAATCATTAACAAGCATCATGATTTTCAAGGTCATTTCTGTCGTGCGTTATACATATCTCGCGAACCAAACATACGATTTGCATGGTTAAAGTGTAAATCGACGCGTATTATCAAATTTTGAAAAAAATCGTTGGAGCCGTTTTTTAATTTTTTAAAAAAAAGTGAAAAAAATTTTGATTTTTTTCAAAAACAATAAATTTTTAACCTTATTGTCAAGTCCAAGTAATCAATCTTTATATAATTTATATACTCCAAACAGTTTTTTAGAAAATGCCATCAAAATTTTTTCTCATGACTACGAAAAAAATAAAATAAAAAATAAAAAATCATTAACAGTCATCATGATGATGACTACTTCTCATTGTTGTAATGTTGTTGATGTTTATGTAGATATTACTGGGAAGTTGACCGTGTGGACCTCAAGGGTCGCACCTCGCGGCTTGTTTTTTCTTTCTTCTTCTCTTGTTTTTTTCTGTTGTTTTTGCACTTGAGTAGGATTTTTTTTGCAACACAAGCACGCTTGAACATACGTTTTTTAATGTGCAAAACGCACTCTAATTGTGTATGAGGGAATATTCTTGAACACTTTTACTTTTTGAAAATGCAATAAAAAAATATTGAAAAAAATTCTTCACAGTAGGTTGCCCCTTAATAATATAATTCGTATCAACACAATATGTGACTTTTAATCGTTTACCTTTTTATATTACGTAATCATGGAAAAAACATTTTTTTAACAATATTTGTTTAAAGCATGTTTTTACAAGCACTAATCGCTTAAAGTGCAAATCTGACAGAAAGATATTTTTTTTAAAAAAAACCTAATTGTATTTTTTTCAAAATTGCTCAATTTTCCTCTCAATTAAATTTAAAGTTGGAAAATCAAATGTTTTCAAAAGTTCGTAACATGTTCATAAAAAATAAATGATTAAATGATGAAATAAAGAATCGAAACCTTTTCATCTTATTCAGGAAGCAGTTTACTTTAATTATGTGTAGTTTGTTGAAAAAACTTGTTTACAGACGTGTGCGTTTCAAGTTCATTGCCTTTTGTCGACTCAGGTGCCAAGCAAGAGTAGCTCATTTAAATGCTAGAAATCCTTACTTGGGGGCTTTTTTGTGCAAGCAAACCTGCATTTTCATGTTTAAGTGATAGTATGAGATTGATGAGAGTAGTTTTTCAACGAAACCACATATGTTCAAAATACCTGTAATTGAAGATACTTGCGGCAAATTTCGCTTAGCGGCCCAAAAACATAAGAAACAAGCCGCAAAGTGGGACCTTTGAGGTCCAGTAATATCTACATAAATATTAAAAATATTAAACACAATAATAATACCAAAAATAATACTACTTTAAATAACAATAATGATTGATACTTATGCATAACAGTAATTGGAATGAGTTCATATTAATCGTCTTATCTTAGGGAGCGTCCATTGATTACGTATAGCTTTTGGTGGAAGGGAGGAGGAGTTTTAATTGAATCTTCACGCGAATCGATCATACGAATGTTTGAATGTTTTTGGAAAGTAAAAAAAGACTAAGAAGTTTTATGTGAGGAGAATTTGAATCACCTGATTTCTAAAAGCTATGATTGGCAGAAGTGCAAATTAGATCGAATAGACTTTTTAGAAACCACGTCATAAGAGTATGTGAAATTATTGATATCAACCTTTTTCCATTATAAATATGAATGGTGTATTGTTTTTGTATGAATATGTTTTGCAACCATGATAAATGTTGCTTTTGTTTAAAACGATATCTTCATCTCTAAAACAGTTTACCATTGGAGTCATTCCATTATCGCGGGTACAACATTTATACGTTAGAAAAGTTTCTTAATAATAAAATAAAAAACATTTTTTTATAAAATCAATCGTGGAAGACTTACATATTAACATGTTCACTTTAAATTCGTTTGGAAGAATTTTAATGCAATATTTCAATAGCCAGGAAAAAGGTTCAAAGTGTTATCGCGGGTGCAATAAATTTGGTCTAATCTTTTCAGCTCATAAGACAAAAACATATAAGTCTGTTAATTGTGAAGCATTTATTATATTATGTCTTAATATTTAGTAAGGCGTTAAACTAATTACCCGAAAAAAAAAAATATAGGAATCAAAACCAAACAATGAATTATTCACTTTTGAAGCAATTTCGGGTGCCACATCATATTATCGCGGGTGCAACCCAACTAATTTTAGTGAATATAAAAATTAAAAAAATATGCAAGAACAAAATAATAGATCAAAGAATGTTTATTACTAATTAGTACACTTCTTCGTCACTTATTCTAGTTATTTCTTTTCAAATACGTCAAAATTCGCCGAAAATTCCACGAATATATCACCATCAGGAGTTTTCTCCGGCGCTTCCAACTTCGCGATAATATCTTCAAATCGCACGTCTGCTATGTTATTCGTGATTTCAGTAAAACGTTTGCCATCAATGTTTGTCAGAAGTTGTACTCTAATTTCTCCATTATCATCCATATCACTTTGACATACCCCCACATAGCGATATTGGGTAACTTTTTTGCCGGATTTGCATAGTAGTTGTACAAGCACGTACAAACCAGCACAAATATCTTTTGGTAAGACAGCAGCACGGATAGTACCAGTTTTCTGGCATGCTTCCGCTGATAGTTTTGAATGTTGAAGAATGGGTGAAGATTCGTCATATATAGATTCGTTTTCTGAATCACTGTATACATCAGAAAAGCGGAGTCTTGTTTTAGCTGGCACGAAAGATTCACTGCGATCCGATTCTGAAGGTGCAGATATATCAGGTCCCAGAATTTCATTTTGTATGTAATTTGTAAGAGGTTCGTCATCGTCCCAATCACTTTCTCTGTTAATGGTTATTTTCGAAGATTTCAAAACCAGTGTATATTCGACATGAGACACTGAAGTTCGCGCCAAGTAAATGCTTTGATCTTCAGATAGGAACTAATGATTCGATTCAGGGGCGTGGCGAGCTTCATGAATTGGGGCGGGGGGTGATAAATGTTGAAAATGCCGACTTGATTAGAAAAATTTGCCGACTGTCCGACTTTACAATCAAATTTCTTGAATATGCCAACTTCGGCACGAAAATGCCGACTCGCTACAAAATTTTAGGGGGGTGTCACACCCCCAACACCCCCGCCTCGCTACGCCCCTGATTCGATTGAATGCCTGGTATATTTTTCAGTCCATCCCATTTATCATCCAACATTACCATCTTTTCTCTAACTTCTTCTTTTGCTACGAATATAAAGGAGATTTTTTTAAGGACCCTGCGTGCCAAATCATAGAATTCTAGGGCACTGTTGACGATGGCTTTCCGGGACTTAACAGCGATCCACACCGATCTTTTGACACTTCCACCTATTCCATCGACGGCATCTTTTCCATGTGAAGCAGCGAAAAAGTTCCATTCGAAATGACTGAATCCAATATCTGCTTTGAATGCATTCATGCTTGCCATTACAAAGCGATTCTTCAGTTGAGCGGCGCAATTATCGCTGAAGATAAACAAAAACGTAATGTTACCAGCGACTGACTTGATGTACTCAAATATTTTCTGCAGAAAGACATGCACAGTGTATTTACTGTGGTTTAATTCATCACTTACTATGACCACTGAATGGAGTTTGATGGTAGTCCAAATACAGCACGTGAAAAGCGTGACTTGTCCATGAGACCAATGTGCTGATTGTATTTCATCTTGACTGATCAGCGCGTAATTTTCGGCAAAGTCTATTTGTACTATAGCTTTCTCACTGGTCGGGGCTTGCTTTGCAATTTGAAAATAAGCAGATTGAATATTTTTGACAAAAGAATGTAGTTTAAATTTAGCAGTGCTCTCATGTAGTTCTTTTGGTGCTTCATTGAAAGGTTTGCTAATCACCATCTGTTTCGGTCTGTGATTCTGAAAGATCCAGGCCTTCCAATTAACACCGAGATTATAATCTAAGGTAATGTCCCAAATATTGGATTCATTGCATATATTGCAGCTGTTGGAGATGCAATCTTCATTGTCGACAGTACATGATATCTTTTTTAGAAGCTCTTTATGTGTTTTCGGAAAGTCTGCTTGTAAATACGCAAACATTATGAGGAGTATCATTGATGTGAGCCGGTCTCTCTTTAAAAAAACCGTTTTTCCAACAATTATTTCGGAAAAAGTTTCTTTAAAAATTTCGAAGACTTCTCGAATGTTCATAATCATTGTTCTCTTCTGGATTCGTAACTTCGTTCCCGTATTGGACTTGACTGTTTTCACATTTTTTATACCAGGCATTTGTCTGCTAATGTCATCCCTATTATAAAAATCAAAAATTTGTTTTTGCCTTCGTCCGACAGTTTTCGAGACACTGCTTTAGGAGCGTCATTTTTTTCAGATGCAGCAACTTACAATTCAGCAGCTATTTTTTCTAAAACTTCCATTGCTTTAGTGGGACTAACTGGTAGATTACGTTTTATCTTTGCCACAGCTTTTCCCAGTGTGCGAGGGCTGTTGTATCTCGTACCTGTCAATTTAACATTTTCTTCTTTGCGACGCTGTCTAGTTGCCTGCATTCCTACTTTTGATCTGGCTCTAGCCAGTTTTTTCTAATCTTCATCTACCTCCATTTTGTTTTTCACTACTTCTCTCCGTTTTGAATCCCTTCCCCTTTCTCGACGGAGATGATCTGCATGAAGTTCAGGATTTTCTTTTAGTTAGTATATTTCTGCGAAGCAGTTTCTTTCTTTTGTTATATTGTCATTTTAGCCGATGTTACTATAAAAAAATGGAATATCATACAAACATACATTAAATATAGGGATATCATCACCCGTACATATCATATATTAAAATTCAAGGCATAAAAAACAATAGAATATATGATAAACCACACAATAACGTCAGTTGTCATAGAGTTGCAACCGCGATTAACTCTCATTGTTGTAATGTTGTTGATGTTTATGTAGATATTACTGGGAAGTTGACCGTGTGGACCTCAAGGGTCGCACCTCGCGGCTTGTTTTTTCTTTCTTCTTCTCTTGTTTTTTTCTGTTGTTTTTGCACTTGAGTAGGATTTTTTTTGCAACACAAGCACGCTTGAACATACGTTTTTTAATGTGCAAAACGCACTCTAATTGTGTATGAGGGAATATTCTTGAACACTTTTACTTTTTGAAAATGCAATAAAAAAATATTGAAAAAAATTCTTCACAGTAGGTTGCCCCTTAATAATATAATTCGTATCAACACAATATGTGACTTTTAATCGTTTACCTTTTTATATTACGTAATCATGGAAAAAACATTTTTTTAACAATATTTGTTTAAAGCATGTTTTTACAAGCACTAATCGCTTAAAGTGCAAATCTGACAGAAAGATATTTTTTTTAAAAAAAACCTAATTGTATTTTTTTCAAAATTGCTCAATTTTCCTCTCAATTAAATTTAAAGTTGGAAAATCAAATGTTTTCAAAAGTTCGTAACATGTTCATAAAAAATAAATGATTAAATGCTGAAATAAAGAATCGAAACCTTTTCATCTTATTCAGGAAGCAGTTTACTTTAATTATGTGTAGTTTGTTGAAAAAACTTGTTTACAGACGTGTGCGTTTCAAGTTCATTGCCTTTTGTCGACTCAGGTGCCAAGCAAGAGTAGCTCATTTAAATGCTAGAAATCCTTACTTGGGGGCTTTTTTGTGCAAGCAAACCTGCATTTTCATGTTTAAGTGATAGTATGAGATTGATGAGAGTAGTTTTTCAACGAAACCACATATGTTCAAAATACCTGTAATTGAAGATACTTGCGGCAAATTTCGCTTAGCGGCCCAAAAACATAAGAAACAAGCCGCAAAGTGGGACCTTTGAGGTCCAGTAATATCTACATAAATATTAAAAATATTAAACACAATAATAATACCAAAAATAATACTACTTTAAATAACAATAATGATTGATACTTATGCATAACAGTAATTGGAATGAGTTCATATTAATCGTCTTATCTTAGGGAGCGTCCATTGATTACGTATAGCTTTTGGTGGAAGGGAGGAGGAGTTTTAATTGAATCTTCACGCGAATCGATCATACGAATGTTTGAATGTTTTTGGAAAGTAAAAAAAGACTAAGAAGTTTTATGTGAGGAGAATTTGAATCACCTGATTTCTAAAAGCTATGATTGGCAGAAGTGCAAATTAGATCGAATAGACTTTTTAGAAACCACGTCATAAGAGTATGTGAAATTATTGATATCAACCTTTTTCCATTATAAATATGAATGGTGTATTGTTTTTGTATGAATATGTTTTGCAACCATGATAAATGTTGCTTTTGTTTAAAACGATATCTTCATCTCTAAAACAGTTTACCATTGGAGTCATTCCATTATCGCGGGTACAACATTTATACGTTAGAAAAGTTTCTTAATAATAAAATAAAAAACATTTTTTTATAAAATCAATCGTGGAAAACTTACATATTAACATGTTCACTTTAAATTCGTTTGGAAGAATTTTAATGCAATATTTCAATAGCCAGGAAAAAGGTTCAAAGTGTTATCGCGGGTGCAATAAATTTGGTCTAATCTTTTCAGCTCATAAGACAAAAACATATAAGTCTGTTAATTGTGAAGCATTTATTATATTATGTCTTAATATTTAGTAAGGCGTTAAACTAATTACCCGAAAAAAAAAAATATAGGAATCAAAACCAAACAATGAATTATTCACTTTTGAAGCAATTTCGGGTGCCACATCATATTATCGCGGGTGCAACCCAACTAATTTTAGTGAATATAAAAATTAAAAAAATATGCAAGAACAAAATAATAGATCAAAGAATGTTTATTACTAATTAGTACACTTCTTCGTCACTTATTCTAGTTATTTCTTTTCAAATACGTCAAAATTCGCCGAAAATTCCACGAATATATCACCATCAGGAGTTTTCTCCGGCGCTTCCAACTTCGCGATAATATCTTCAAATCGCACGTCTGCTATGTTATTCGTGATTTCAGTAAAACGTTTGCCATCAATGTTTGTCAGAAGTTGTACTCTAATTTCTCCATTATCATCCATATCACTTTGACATACCCCCACATAGCGATGTTGGGTAACTTTTTTGCCGGATTTGCATAGTAGTTGTACAAGCACGTACAAACCAGCACAAATATCTTTTGGTAAGACAGCAGCACGGATAGTACCAGTTTTCTGGCATGCTTCCGCTGATAGTTTTGAATGTTGAAGAATGGGTGAAGATTCGTCATATATAGATTCGTTTTCTGAATCACTGTATACATCAGAAAAGCGGAGTCTTGTTTTAGCTGGCACGAAAGATTCACTGCGATCCGATTCTGAAGGTGCAGATATATCAGGTCCCAGAATTTCATTTTGTATGTAATTTGTAAGAGGTTCGTCATCGTCCCAATCACTTTCTCTGTTAATGGTTATTTTCGAAGATTTCAAAACCAGTGTATATTCGACATGAGACACTGAAGTTCGCGCCAAGTAAATGCTTTGATCTTCAGATAGGAACTAATGATTCGATTCAGGGGCGTGGCGAGCTTCATGAATTGGGGCGGGGGGTGATAAATGTTGAAAATGCCGACTTGATTAGAAAAATTTGCCGACTGTCCGACTTTACAATCAAATTTCTTGAATATGCCAACTTCGGCACGAAAATGCCGACTCGCTACAAAATTTTAGGGGGGTGTCACACCCCCAACACCCCCGCCTCGCTACGCCCCTGATTCGATTGAATGCCTGGTATATTTTTCAGTCCATCCCATTTATCATCCAACATTACCATCTTTTCTCTAACTTCTTCTTTTGCTACGAATATAAAGGAGATTTTTTTAGAGACCCTGCGTGCCAAATCATAGAATTCTAGGGCACTGTTGACGATGGCTTTCCGGGACTTAACAGCGATCCACACCGATCTTTTGACACTTCCACCTATTCCATCGACGGCATCTTTTCCATGTGAAGCAGCGAAAAAGTTCCATTCGAAATGACTGAATCCAATATCTGCTTTGAATGCATTCATGCTTGCCATTACAAAGCGATTCTTCAGTTGAGCGGCGCAATTATCGCTGAAGATAAACAAAAACGTAATGTTACCAGCGACTGACTTGATGTACTCAAATATTTTCTGCAGAAAGACATGCACAGTGTATTTACTGTGGTTTAATTCATCACTTACTATGACCACTGAATGGAGTTTGATGGTAGTCCAAATACAGCACGTGAAAAGCGTGACTTGTCCATGAGACCAATGTGCTGATTGTATTTCATCTTGACTGATCAGCGCGTAATTTTCGGCAAAGTCTATTTGTACTATAGCTTTCTCACTGGTCGGGGCTTGCTTTGCAATTTGAAAATAAGCAGATTGAATATTTTTGACAAAAGAATGTAGTTTAAATTTAGCAGTGCTCTCATGTAGTTCTTTTGGTGCTTCATTGAAAGGTTTGCTAATCACCATCTGTTTCGGTCTGTGATTCTGAAAGATCCAGGCCTTCCAATTAACACCGAGATTATAATCTAAGGTAATGTCCCAAATGTTGGATTCATTGCATATATTGCAGCTGTTGGAGATGCAATCTTCATTGTCGACAGTACATGATATCTTTTTTAGAAGCTCTTTATGTGTTTTCGGAAAGTCTGCTTGTAAATACGCAAACATTATGAGGAGTATCATTGATGTGAGCCGGTCTCTCTTTAAAAAAACCGTTTTTCCAACAATTATTTCGGAAAAAGTTTCTTTAAAAATTTCGAAGACTTCTCGAATGTTCATAATCATTGTTCTCTTCTGGATTCGTAACTTCGTTCCCGTATTGGACTTGACTGTTTTCACATTTTTTATACCAGGCATTTGTCTGCTAATGTCATCCCTATTATAAAAATCAAAAATTTGTTTTTGCCTTCGTCCGACAGTTTTCGAGACACTGCTTTAGGAGCGTCATTTTTTTCAGATGCAGCAACTTACAATTCAGCAGCTATTTTTTCTAAAACTTCCATTGCTTTAGTGGGACTAACTGGTAGATTACGTTTTATCTTTGCCACAGCTTTTCCCAGTGTGCGAGGGCTGTTGTATCTCGTACCTGTCAATTTAACATTTTCTTCTTTGCGACGCTGTCTAGTTGCCTGCATTCCTACTTTTGATCTGGCTCTAGCCAGTTTTTTCTAATCTTCATCTACCTCCATTTTGTTTTTCACTACTTCTCTCCGTTTTGAATCCCTTCCCCTTTCTCGACGGAGATGATCTGCATGAAGTTCAGGATTTTCTTTTAGTTAGTATATTTCTGCGAAGCAGTTTCTTTCTTTTGTTATATTGTCATTTTAGCCGATGTTACTATAAAAAAATGGAATATCATACAAACATACATTAAATATAGGGATATCATCACCCGTACATATCATATATTAAAATTCAAGGCATAAAAAACAATAGAATATATGATAAACCACACAATAACGTCAGTTGTCATAGAGTTGCAACCGCGATTAACATTAAGATCGCGAGTGCCACCACTTTGAGTAAGCATTTATTTCAATTAAATTAACATTACACTATTAAAAACGATTGATTTAACTTTACTGATGATTTCTTCTTTCTTTTGCAAAGCTTTAAAACGCAAACACATAAACTTTTATTTCTTTTGTATCGCGGGTGCAACAAACTAACCTACGCACGTACGTAAATACACACACTCTCATACAGACAGAAATATACTCTAAAGAACTCAAACGTGGAGATATGTTGGAAATTTAAATTTTGATTTTCGAGGCGATTACAAGAACCTCGCATACACCGGGAAGTTAATAAGAAACGAGTAAACGTAAAATATCCAAGCGGCATTGTATTTGTACTGTATACAATGCCTCTTGGAAATTTTAGACCCAACTCCAACGGTCAAAATCTAGTTCAATCGGTATGGGAACACACACTTCATTGAACAACGCCAAAATATTCGCAACGCCTTTTTGTTTTCAATCGTTGAAGTTGTTGTTGCGACCGCGTCGTGATAGCCCTGCGGTTGCAGAAAGCTGCGCCCGAGTTAGGCTTTGATTAGTGATAACGTAAATTCATAGTATTTCTTTGCATGTCAATTTTGTTCGATTTTTCGTATTGATCTAAAAATTCGTTAAATATATCGAAAACAGTAAGTACTGATATACTTACTGTCTGTTGGAGTCTTATTTAAAAACCAAATTTCAATCACACTGCTTTTAAGTACAAACAATCGCATAAATACCATGCACAGTGCGGCGTTCCGTTTTCTTCGCGAAGAGCCGAAGGTAATTTAAACACTTAACTCTTCCATTTCTATTTCCAGTTTTGCTATTATATTGATGTGTGAATAATATCACTAGGGAACAAATGAAAAAATCAAAGAGAAAAAGAAATTATCTGTAAACACTACATAATAAACTATATGATATAGGAAAACTTTAACCGCTGGAAATATGAGCTTCTGTGAATGCTCCAATTAAAAATCAGCGAGAATTTTTCTTAGTTCATAAATTGAATAGTTTATTTAGGTTAAGCCGCAAAAACCACAGAAATGGCATGAATGAATGTGAGGTGACGACGCTAATATAAGTACTTTCTTGAGCAAAGTAAATTATTTAAAAAACTGTTGACACATACAGTGTGCGACAAAACCATAACCTCAACTTATTTAATTAGTTTGAATTATTATATAATTATTATATTTACTGCTAAATTTTATTATGATAGTAACCAAACCAAAATAATATTATTAAATATTAGTAATGAACTTTTATGTTGTAAGAGTCTCTTCTTTGTTGTAAATATTTTTTTTTGTTTTATATTGATCGTTTTGCAATTAAAAAAAAACTTTCATTAATTTTGTTTGATTGAAACTGCATTCATTTTCAAGCGGCGATATGAAAATAATAAATTACGTAGAAAAGAATTTGTACGCAATCCCCCCTTCGATTGATTCGCGTGAATATTCAATTAAACCAATCCAACCCCCCCTCTCAACCAAAAGTCTTACGATATCAATGTACGCTTCCGTAGATAATACGATTCATATTAACTCATTCCAATTACTGTTATGGTTACCTCTCATTTTTATTATTATTTAAAGTAGCATTATTTCCATTATTTTTCGTGTTTAATATATTTAATATCTATCTAAACATTACTGGGTAGTTGATCATGTGGACCTCAAGGGTCGCGCCTCGCGACTTGTTTTCATTTGAATACGTTTCTGCAATTATAAAAAACTATGATATGTAAATTCATAAGAACTTTGTGCAGCATCTGATTTATTGCTGAAAGTGTAAATTAAATTTTAAAAAAACTAATTGAAAAAAAATGCATTTTATTTTGTTACGTCGCAGTTAATTGTAAATTGTATTGTTGAGCATTTAATAGAGTCATCGAATATCGTTCTAGAGAACATGACCCCAAACTTACGTACCTACATACGTATACGCTCACACATACCGACTTCTTTCCAAAAATACTTTTCAAATACTCTTTGAAACGTAAAGATATGTTGATTTCGACTTCGATTTATGGAACAACTACTGCAACTTTTTAATATACAGTTAAGTAAAAAAAGGCAAATGAAAAGTCAAACTTTAGTCTTAAAACTGCGTAGAGACTTGAATGTTGCAGGTAACAACACACCGAACAACGAACTGAACGGTAATTTAACAGAAAGCTAATTTGGCCGTAATCACGAACGCGTTCGCGAATATATTTGCGAATCTTTCCCATTCACCTTGCGCCCGGTGAACTCATCATCTCTCGGCTTTTCTAAGAACATGAAAAGGGATGCGCGGAAATAGGTTTGCTGATTTGGACGGGACCACAAATAAAACGGCAAATGTTTAGAGAATGCAGTGTTATGCTATTTCTTTTTATGGGGGATTATTATTTTGTGAATTAAGGTCGAGGAAAATCTGTTTGCTATCATCTTAGTTTGATTTAAATGTTTATGTATAGTGGAAATAAAATAACATCTTTAGGATTGATTCAAGCAAGAATTGCATTTTACATTTGGTGCACAGAAGCATTTCGACCAGCCTTTTATTAGACAGTGATTTTCGGCAGCTTGATTGTCCCACATAAAAAGAAAACAGCAGTAATTAGTGATCTTACGGATCTTTCCAAACATTTGAATCAGCCGATTGTGATTGACAAACATTATATTTGTTAAATTTCACCATTTTTTATTTAGAATGATTAATAATCATTTCTTATTATGCAGTTAATCTCAAAACAGCAAAAAATATGCAGTTTAAATTCATGGTCTGATTTTATGTAAAAATATTAAATCTTACTTAACCCTTTACACCTCAACTGCATATATTTTAACAAATAGTTTGTTTTGTGGTAGGTTTTAATAAATAAAAATACACGTATTTTTTAGTTTTGAATTTTTTTTACTAAGAAATGAGAAAAATTCTCAAAAAGCGTGTGTGACAGATGTGTCACACTGCCTTAAACTGTTCCTCTAAGATGTAGGGAACGCTTTAAAACAATTGTTAAGTTTATTGTAGTATACCTAGTACTAGCTTATGTTTTGGTACACGTATTGAACACACTCGTTCTCGAGAACCATTGAACGCATCCATACCAACTTGACGCCTATTTGACAAGTGATATTTAAGCTATATTACTGCATCAAAAGTTTTCGGCGTCAGTTGTTTGCAATCATGGAATGGGGTTCACTAGAAAATCGTGTTGTCGTAATTGGCCTGCAAAAATGCGGCTACGAAAAAGATGAAATCTTTCGAATGTTGCGCCCACTGAAAATCACCCGAAACTTTGTGTATCGTACTGTGAAGTTATTTGAGGATACTGGTGGAATAGAAGACCGTCCGAAATCCGGTCGTCCGCGAACTGTACGAACACCACAAGCTATCAAAGCCGTGGAGAATCGAATTCGTCGAAATCTGCATCGCAAGCAGAAAATCTTGCGTCGAGAGATGAATATCAAGAAGGACTGCATGGCACGCATCATAAAACGTGACTTGGGACTCCATGCGTACAAAAGACACACCGGACACTTGCTCACAGAAGCATTGAAACAAAAACTCGAAGCAAAATCGAAAGCGTTGCGTCGCCAGTACGCGAAGAACGGCAATAGACGAATTCTGTTGACGGACGAGAAAATTTTCACCGTAGAAGAATCGTTCAACAAACAGAACGATAGAGTTTATGCTCTGTCATCAAGACACGCGTCTGAAGTCAGTCCGAGAGTTCAACGAGGCCACCATCCAGCTTCATTGATGGTGTGGTGGGGAGTCGCCTACGATGGGGTCACTGAGCTCCATTTCTGCGAGAAAGGTGTCAAAACTTCTGCCCAAGTGTATCAATCAACCGTCTTGGAACCCAATGTTCGGCGGAAAGCGCTGGACATTCCAGCAAGACTCTGCTCCAGCTCACAAAGCCAAAGCGACTCAAAATTGAATAAAAAACCACGTACCGGACTTCATTTCTACGGATGATTGGCCAGCCGGCAGCCCAGACCTCAATCCGTTAGATTACAAATTATGGTCAGTTTTAGAGGCTATGGCTTGCTCTACTTGACACGCAAATATAGAGTCTATGAAGCGCGCCCTTGTCCGAGCAGTGGACAACTTTCCCATGCATGAGGTGCGTACTGCGATCGATGAGTGGCCAGACCGACTTCGGCGTTGCTGGAAAGCAAAGGCAGCCCACTTCGAATAAGTTGTTCTACAATTTGTAGTCATTGAGTGACCCAATAAAAAGAAGAAAAAAAAGTTTTGAAAAATATCCATTTGTTTTCATTTTATGAACCAAAAACCGTGTACCAAAACATTAGCTAGTACTAGGTAATGCAACGCCACACTTTTCACAAATTTTGTGTCGCTTTCGTATTTTTTCGTATTTTATCAACTTCACCCACGAACAAATGCCACAAAGTGACGCAAGGTGAATTTCGCACGAATTTTGATACACGTAACGCCATACAGTTCACAAGAACTGCATTAATAATCCATAGAGTGGTGGGTTACCGTCGTGTTACAGTGACTTAAAATGGAATAAAATGTATGGTTTGGAATTTATAAGGAATTATTCGGTATGTTACAGTAATGTCACACGGAGGTATAAAGGGTTAAGATAGAGGAAGATAACTGAAGTTTAAAGAACATTCGCAATGCATGAACTCAAACATTTTACAAATGGTCCTTATATAAACAATGCATTTTTCAATATTATTAGAAATATAAATTGTGATTTGTTTTTGTATGAACAATTTTTTTCAAATAAACAAATGTAATTTTCATTTGATTGCCACGAGTGCAAATCTAATAAGAAAAAAAATTAGAAAATTTCCGATTGTTTAACAAGATAAAAAAATGACTTGGCAATCTCTTTGAATGATACAAATGTTAATCCGTTTTAATTGACACCACAACGTCATTAGAATAAAAGTGATGTAAGATTTCTCGTATCAACTCCTTATTCATTGTGACTGTTGATGGCTTATTGCTGTTATATCATTATTGTTCGCAATTCCAAAAAAAATTGTTTATTTTTTTAAGGTATACCTATTAGAGCATCTGAATTATAAAGCATTGATTGCTTAAAGAGCGAATTGACATACAACTACTAATATGTTCCGATAAGCTCCATAACAAGAGGGGTACATTCGGTTTACAGTTGACTCCAACTATCTAAATGAGAAATAGGTTTAACTATTTATAGGCCGAGAGGCAAGTGCAAGATTACTTAGTTTATTGCTACGCTTACGAAAAAATATAAATACACACTACACCTGTTTTTATCCAAATCCAGACACGATGGCCGTGAAAGGAGTTCACTTAAATAGAGAACAACAAAATTTACTAAAAATATTTTGGAAAAATTCTGAAATCACCAAAATATCCTCAAATCGAGATTCAAATCCAAGAACCAACAAAAATAGTTTACCTATTCGAAGCTTGTAACGAAGGGGTTCCATCCAATTTCGATTTTTTTCGCATCAAGCTTTGAATAGGTAAACTGTTTTTTTAGCTTGTGGATATCAATCTTGATTTCAGGAAATTTTGGTGATTTTAGGAATGCTCCAAGTTTTTTTTTTTTGTAAAATTAACTCTGTTGGAGTTTTTCTACATATTTGTGTTCCCATTCAAAGACATTCTCTAACGATGCCTATGAGAAATATGGTACACAAATGTTCTAAAGGACAGTGATTAACTTTCTCTTCTATTTATAGAACAGTTTTAAGACTGTGTTTTCCGTGTCTAGAGTTTTAGTTTATATAGGTATCGTACACATCAACAGTCATTTTATTGCACACATTTTTTCATTACATATTCTACACTATTATTCACGCGACTTTCCCGCTGTAATTTATACATATCAAATAAAAGTTCTTTTTATTAGTATTGAATATTTGATGTTTAATTCCAACAGTTCCAACGAACGCTTATAATCCCATCTTATTAGCAATGCAATAGTATACTTCAACTGTCTATTCAAATTCTTGTATGATGGCCGTAAGAAAGATCATTCGACTTGAACACATTCAGCAAAAATTACGAAAATCTTATAAATTCATATAAAATCAATTTCTTTTGATAAGATATTTTAAAGAGTGCTTATCAAATTAATTAGATTAATTAATCTAATAACAATGAATGTGGGCATCAATCTTGATTTCAGGAAATTTTGGTGATTTTAGGAATGCTCCAAGTATTTTTTTTTGTTAAATTAACTCATACCATCCCACTGGTGCAAAAATGCACCAACAACTTTTTAAAAAGCAAACAATGAAGAAGAAAAACTAATGTTTTGGTGTAATAACATTGTTAGGAATGTCATTGACTTAACTAGATTACACTTCTTGATTTTGATATGTGGTTGGTGTAATTAACAATATTGTAAAGCAAATTTTCGAGAGAGAAAATTTAAAATATTTAGCCACCAGTAAAACTGATAAAACTTTCAGCGCAGAGGCTAACGTCTCAATAGTTTCAGTAAAAAAAATCAATAACATTCAATTATTTTTGTAGCAATGGTTTTGATAAGAAAAACGTTGGTGTACTTTTGCGCCCATGGGATGATATAATAAAACTGATATATTGATACATAGTTTTGCACGAAATGCGAAAATTTACCAACGAGCCATTCAACTTGTGTTCGGATGGTCATTGCACGTAGAGTTGTCCAGAGTTCATTTTGTTTGTCTAGTGTCTCCGTGAAATTACGAAATGTACCGTAAAAAATTTATGATGGCAGCTGAAATAGAAGCTATTTTACAAGAAAGTGACGATCATGAAGAATGCATCCAAATAAAGCGCGCTGATGACCTTCAAATAGTTTGTTTGCTACCGTCGCGAGTAGATGGTATTAGTGATGAGGAAGAGATCGACGACAATGTTCAACTTCTAAGAAATACTGTTTCAGCAAGTCTACCGGAATTAGCGGGCGAATTTGAAATCTTGAGTAACCACGATGATGAAAACGTTGCTTATGCAGCCGTCTCTTCACCACCTAAAGCAGCTAAAGCTACAAAAAATTGTCTAAGCGTTCCACAGATGATAATCGTTGGACAAAAAAGAACCAACCTATTCTAGGCAACCAGTGGATGTGTCGCAAGAGAAGTTGGGACCCCTGTATAACCAATTTGGTCTGTTTTTATAATAACCAATAGTTTTATGCTGCTAAAGTTGTCTAATTTGTGAGCGCGAAAATCACCAATCGAGTTGATCGAGCTATATATTGACGAGGTAATCATTCGTCATATAGTAGATATGACAAATAAATATGCAAGCGATAATAATCAACACGAAGTCAGAAGTGATTCGGACCAAATGCGAAAATTTGTTGGTTATTTTATACCTGACAGGATACCATTCGCTGCCAGCTACTAAAGACTATTGATCGACAAATGAAACGTTGGGAGTAGACATTGTAAAAAACACAATGAGTCGAAATCGTTTTCAAACCATAAAAAGATGGCTTCATGTATGTAATAACTGTCATTTAAATACGACGGACAAGCTTGCGAAGGTTACTCCTCTAAATGATATATTGAATCGAAAGTTTTCCCAATTTGGTGTATTTGCAGACAACCTTTCGAATGACGAGGAAATGATCCTTATTTTGGGCGTCATTCGTATAAAATGTTCATAAAGGGAAAACCGATTCGATTTGGGTATAAGAACTGGTGATTGACCTCTCACCATGGCTATTTACTCAAGTTTATTCCTTACGCCGGCGCCGATGGATAAACTCGAAACGATGAACAATTTTCCTTGGGTAAAAATGTAATCTTAGGATTACTGTTAGATAAAAAAACGCCCAAGTGAACATTGTGTCTATTTTGACAATATCTTCACTTCGCATAAAATTCTGCGAAGTCTTAGTCAACTTGGATATTTTGCGACCGGCACGGTTAGAGCCAACCGAACAAAAAATGTTCAACTTATTGATGTACTTGAGATGAAAAAAAGCAAGAGAAACTTACGGCATGTCATTTGAAGAAACCAACGAGCTATTATTCGTGAGATGGAATGATAATGCGGTGGTCACAGTTGCGTCGAACTATCTTGGAGTTGAACGTATGCAGCGAGCAAAAAGATACAACTGAAAGGAAAAAAGTTGATATATTGCCGATGCCACACGTCGTAAAGGAGTACAGGCGAGCCTCGGTTTACGTCGTTTTCGGGACCGGGAAAGTGCGACGTAAACCGAAACAACGTATGTCGAATCTAACTGAAGTGTAGCCCATGGAAATGAACAACGTGTCGCACAACGATGTTTTTTATTAACAAAAAGCAACATTTATATTAAATCCAACATAAAAAATAACAGTAAGTACAAAATAACATTATTTCAGAGAAACGTAACAAAAAATAGTTAGTTAACATAAAATACTAAAGTAACATCAAAAATAAAACGAAATTATTTTTAGTAGGCACATGTGTATGTAGTATGTATGTACATACTTGAAACATTGGTATATGTCTCACTAAAATGTGGTGGGGAGTGGATTTATTTCTTCGTCTCCAGTAAGAACTACTTCTTCATCGATTTCCACTACCAGAGAATTTTGCAATTGTGTTGAAGAGCATGGTTGAAAGTACTTCATTATTTGCGTCTGAACAAGTGATTTTCTTTGTTTTTGTTTATATAGTTCTTTGTAAACTTCAAGACTATTATTTACACCCTCCCAAAATAATTTAAATATGTCTTTATCCGGATCGCAAAAGATATTTTCCGCTTGATCGAGGAAGTTAAAGGCTTTAGACATTTTTTCCAATGTTAATGTGCATATCTTGTCTTCCACATTTGAAGGTGAAAAACGTGCGTTCTCCAGATTCTGCTGATCGCTTAAATATTCTAAGAGTTCTTCGATAGATAGGGGTTCTTCATTAGAAGTTAAAAAAATTTCCATTCTTCATTTTCGGAAAAATAACTCTCGACATCCATTCCCATAATTTCCTTCCGAATTTGCTCAACCTCGTCATTTTCGAAACCTGTTTCTACCTCTGGCAATAATTTTTTCCAAACTCCCTTCATATTCAATTCTTTTATTTCATCCCATGATTTTTTAATGTTATTTAGAGCATACAAAGTTTTAAATTCCTTCCAAAACCGTTGGATTGTGCTGTCGTCTCCCATATCAATTCGTTCAATTAACTGTTTGACAGTAAGTCGTAAATAGTATGCTTTGAATGTTGCAATAACTCCTTGGTCCATCGGTTGCAATAACGCAGTCGTATTGGGTGGAAGAAAAATAACTTTTATATCGCCACTAGTTTCATCTAAGTTTACGGGGTGGCCGAGCGCTTTGTCAATTATGAGGAGTGCTTTTTCAGCAAAATTGTTTTTTCGGCAATATTTCTTGACTTCAGGGCAAAAATACAAATTGAACCATTCTGAAAATATTTTAGCGGTAACCCACGCTTGTGAGTTAGACTTCCAGATAACCGGCAGATTTTCCTTTGCGATATTTTTCAAAGCTCTGGGATTTTGGCACTGGTATATCAGGAAGGGCTTCAGTTTAAAATCACCGGCTGCATTTCCTCCTAAGAGCAGTGTTAATCGCGATTTTGCCACTTTCAATCCGGGAACTGTAGTCTTTTCTGGTAATAAATATGTTCTAGAAACCATACGTTTCCAAATCAATTTCGTTTCGTCCACATTAAATATTTGTTTAGGTGCCTTCTGTAATGATATTCTTTTGAATGTTTGGAAAGTTTTCCGCCGCCTCTTTATCAGCACTTGCAGCTTCTCCCGTCATCTTAATATTATGTAATTTTGTTCGCTTCTTAAACTTTTCGAACCAGCCGCTACTGGCGTCAAAGTTCATATTTTCTTCTTTATGATATATTTGCTTAAAAATAGATTTAGCTTTATTTTGTATTATAGCTTTGCTCAAGGAAACGTTTTCTTGATTAAGATCTTCGATCCAAAGCAACAACAATTTTTCCATTTTTTCTAAAATGTGGGGGCGAGTCTTTGTGGTTACCTCTAAACTTCTCGTACTTGATTCCGCTGCACTAGAACGAATTTTTACTTCGTTTTGTTCAATGGGTCGAATGGTTGTAGCTGGTATATACATACATAGCACGACTAATGGTAGCTGCTGTTTCACCTTCCGCTAAACGTTTTAAAATGTCCATCTTCTTCTGCAATGAGATTGAGCTGCAAAGTCTTTTTGAACTATCGCCGTTCTTGGAATTGCTACCTCGTTTTATTGGAGTCATTTTAATCAAAATGTAAGCTGCATTTATACATATGTTTGTATTTATAATTGGCATAAAACATGAAACTTTTCATAGTTACCAAATTTGATGCCAAATATAAATCGCCCATACAAGATAACTTACACCACTCGTCAGACTCAGAAACAAGATCCAACTGTAGATATATACATATGCATCTAGTACATGCATTTACATATGAACCCTACACAGCGGTGAAGCAAAATTTCTGCGAAAAATATTGGCCATGCTCGCGCACGTACAGATGTGCATTTCGGGTATGTAGTAAGAATGAAGAACGAAGGAAATTAGCAGAAATGTTCATGCAAAAAAATAAGATGCTGACTGACATAAATCGATATTTTGCCGACGTAAATTGAAATTTTGTCGACGTAAATCGAAACTGGTAATTAAAAAGTAAGACAACGTAAATCGAAACGACTTAAATCCAGGCGACGTAAATCGAGGCCTGCCTGTATAATAAAAATATGGGGGTAGTGGACCTATTTGTCAACGGTACCAACAATTACCGCATTCGAGTCGGTGTAAAAAAGTGGTATTGGCCGTTGCTTACCAATGCTTTGACTGCAGCAATGGTGAATGCATGGAAACTCAATTGCGCTTTCGACGTAATATCGAGAATGGATCCATAATGCTCCAAATAGATTTCCGCACCAGTATCTTTGAACTCCTCATCAAGGTAGAAAATGGACATAACTCAACTATTCTGCAAGAGCCCAATGCTGTTCGAGATCAAATTGATCACATAATTCAGAGTAGCAATCAAACACGGAAAATATGCCGGAAATATCATATACACCCGTTCTTTATTTGCAATAAATTTAAAGGACATCTACATCCCAAATATTTCGAAAGTTTTCATACAATTTGAATAAATTTATTATGCATCTATTGTATTTCTAACGCTTTTTCCTTCACGCAGAATAAATTTTGTGAATTTTAACAAAACAATATTCTGTTCACTGTTCAGTTCCCTCTGACCTCTCCTGTCTTAAAAAAAATCGAAAGAATTTTGCAATATGCAAATCCTGAAAAGGACAACTCATTCCTGTGTCTGGATCATACCTTGGGATATAACGGGTTTAAATATGCTGTGCTAAATTTTTTGAAAATTTGATCAAATACACCACATAAACGTCATTAGATTGATTGGAATTAGGTAATATTATGCTTGTATGCATTATAAATATTAGTTGCCTATTGTGTCGGTATTTTTTTAAGACATCTTATTTTTCAAAACATTCACACATTCACGACACTGACAATAAAATTAAAAAAAAAACAATTATTTCCTTTTTTTAAAAAAAATTAAAATCGCTGTGTTCAATTTGTTGAAAATTATACCAAAATGTTGAAGACATCAATACAGCGTTTCATTGGTAAGATATCATGCATGCCAGAAATGACCGACAATGACAATAGACCCTTTCAGTCGAATGAACAAATTCGAATTCGACCTCTATTAAGTTAGAGGTGCGATTCCTCCTGACAGGCCAGCTTGGTCCGATGGGTAATGTTGTGGGCACGGTGCTCTAGCAGTGGCCACAAATTTCCTTTTCTGCAATTCATATAGATAAAATCAGCGCCATTCCAAAATCAACTCGATTTCAAAATCAGTTCGGGGCTTAACTTCCTACTCTTTTAAAAACTCTCGCTCGTATGCTGATGAACAATCGCTAAAAAACTTCAGCACATGATATTTTATTGCCAGCTTCAACGGAAACAAATTCACAATTAAAAATAACAGCAAAAAGAAATCGTAAAGTGCATTTTCAAAAGGCAGAAATTTTTTCATTGCAATGCGTGGGGAATGGTATAATTAGCTTAAGTTCAATTTCCTAGGATCCCTGATGATGGCGTTTGGGCTCATATCTCCCAAACCGTGGCTTCCACAAGAAAGTTGTGTATGGCAAACTTGCGTAGAATATATTTTTTAGCAACTCGTCCATATATAACTTTTGCGTGGTGTCAATAATAAAGAAGATACAATCCAAAAACCGTACCCAAAAAGGGGGAAATAACTTTCGGGCGCCACAACTTTTTTATTATTATTATTATTATTATTATTAAGAATTACATAATAAATTATGCTAAATCTTATTTCTAGAAAGCACTAGCTACGCAGGCCTTAGGCTTATCATATTATTAGATTAATGTGTGTAATATAGTTTAAGTTTGCTTATATTTTATATTATATCTTGATTTTTAATGATTTTGTTAGCGCGTATATTTTTTTAATGTTGTCAGTAGATGGATTTGCTAGTAGTGCGGTGGCTTCTGGTGGTATTTTGTAAAAAAATTTGATTTTTGTACCGGCGGGGCAGTCGCATAACATGTGTTTAATGTTTATCAATGTTCCACTGTTGCATAGATGGCAGCGCGGTTTTGGTTTTTTAGATATAAGGTGTTCGTGTGTTGTTGTGGTATGCCCTAGGCGTAGCCGGCTGAAGATGATACAATGCGTCCGTGGAATTCCTGGGGGGAAGATTATGGGTGTTTTATTCGGATTGATGGATTGATAATGATGCATGTAGGCAGCCCACTTTGAAGATGCTGTTGTTAACAGGTGTTTTTTAACCAAATTGTAGATGTCCTTTTTATTGAAAGTGTGTTGCATGTATACCGGGGCTGTTGACGCGTATTTAGCAATCGAATCAGCAAAGACGTTTCCTGGAATGTTGGCGTGTCCTGGTACCCATAGTAGTTTTATTTTGTTTTGTTTTTCGAAGAGTTTGTTTCTTATGTTTGTTATTATTGGGTCGGAGTTGTTGATATTTTTTAAAGTGTCAATGCATGATCTGCTATCTGTGCATATTATAAATTTGCCTGATGTTGAGGCCGCATAGGTAGTTGCATTTAATATGGCTTGCATTTCAGCGGTGAAAATTGAAGAATATTTGGGCAGGATCCCGATTTTGAGAATTTTGTTAGTTGTAGTTACCGCGAAACCTACATTCTCGGCAGTTTTTGATCCGTCTGTAAATATTAATTTCCAGCCGGACATTAGCCAGGGATCTGTGTGTGATTTGAATAATTGGTAGTAGACGTTGTGGTTCGTTGAATTTTTTCGATGGGCTGTTAATTCGACCATGAATGAGTTTGTTGGGAGTAGCCACGAACTTTTTTAATTTCACGTTTAACGCGAAACACGTTGGGTTACTTTTCTAAGATAATTTTGTCGCAAATCGTTTGCGATATTGATTGTTCCAATCACTGCACATTAACGGGAGTTAATTCATTCCAAAGGGGAGAAAGTCGCGTAAAAACCCGTTTTCAGGCCAAATAATCGGCTTTTGATGGCGAACCCCCCGTTGCGAAACTATCGGAGCATTTTGGAAGGCAGCCGGATTTTTGGCGCAATGTGTAGTATGTATTACTGTGAGCTTAAATCCAAGTTTCTGAGGTCGCAGCCCCCATCCTCTGGGCTCCATCTTGAAAACAAAAATAGTGAGACATCCCCCATATCTCCGAACCCATGGCTCCCACAAGAAAGTTTTGTATGGCAAACTTGTGAAGAATTTAATTTGCAGTAAGTCGTGCATACATCACTTTTACGTGGTTTTAGCAACAAAAGAGTTACAAGCTCAAAACGACATCCAAAAAGGGGGGAACATCTTTCGAGCGCCACAGCTTCATTGTTTTCACTTTAACCCCAAAACACATTGAAAATAACTTTAAGGCAATTTTGTCACAAGTCGTTTGCGGTATTGATCGTTTTGATCGCTGTACACTGGCGGGAGCTATTGCATCCCAAAGGGTGGAAACTCACGTGAAAAAAGCATTTTTAGGCCAAATAATCGGCTTCCGATGGCAAACGCCCCATTGCAAAACTCACGGAGCATTTTAGTGGGCAGAATTTTTTTAATTGCAATGAGTAGTATGCCTTTATGTGAGCTTAAATTGAAGTTTCCGGGGTGGCGGCTCCAATCCCCTTGGCGCCATCTTGAGAACAAAAAAAAAGTGGGCCGGCCCCATATCTTGGAAAGCACCGCCCCCACAAAAAAGTTTTATATGACAAACTTGTGTGAAATTTAATTTGCAAAAGTCCACACGGCTGAAGGTGAGCCCGCATCTACGCCACACTACGCGACGAAGCACTTCCTCTGCCCACGCGACGCGACTCAGCAAAATATTCTTTGCATGAGAACACAAGCAGAAACCCGCACCTGATCGGCGCGGTGCTATGCGGCACCAACTGCTGCGACCGAGTTGGTCGCTTGATCAACTTTGCGAAGAAGCGTCGCGTGACGTCACTCGTCAGAAAATGCAATCATTCAAGTCATTTGATGATTGACAGCGCATGGAACCAAGAACCAAGCAACTTATGACTTATCAGTGCAGTTGCCTTCTGTTATCCGCCGCGCTGCACTGTGATTCGCGTAGAACAAGTTATCAGGTCAAAAACAACTTTCAAATTTCCCGATAATTACCATATGTATGCTCTAAGGACACTTATACATTAAGGATAGCAGGTATCGTTTTGTTAAACTACCCTGTACTGATGAGTAATTAAGGTGAGTAGACATAACATTGCGAAATTGCAATTGCTTTCATTAGCATTTTTGCGTCGGCTGTGAAAGTATACCGTAAGCGTTTAAAACATTCTGTGCAATTTATTCGTTATGGAGTTTGAAGTTGAGGGTAAGTATTGTCATTTATTAATATTTTTATTAATTACGTCTCTAAGCTTCAACATATATGGCGCACGATTTTAAAAACATCTGTGATTTTTCGACTATATATTTTTTTAAACTTAAAAAAATCACATGTATCCACATGTACCCTCTTCAAAAAATTTTACCAACGATCCTTTCAATTGTCTTCTTTGAAATTAAAAAATATTTCATTGCAACAGTTTTGCACAACTAATGTTTGAAATTTTTTTTATAGTTCGAGAATTTACTGTTTCGAAAATAAACTTATTCGAAGAAAGGGGGAAACACGCCAAAGTAAAGCGAAATAATGCGATTTTTAAATTTATTTCTTTGAGGCCTAGTTTGAGTGATTTGACTTCGCAATCTTTAAGAGACATTAAGTTGAGAATCTCTAAATTTTCATCGGAGCTTAACAAAAAATGGACTGCATGCGGAAGGAACAAAGAGCGATTTCTTAAGAAGCACTCTGAGTGGCTAAAGGGGGCAGAGATGAGTTTTAAAGTATCTTGCCGTTCGTTCTTGCCGTGTACATCTTCAGGACACTCATCAGGACCTGGTAGACCTGCGAAACAATTCACAGAATCGGGTCAGAAAACGAAACGAAGGCGAATAGATGACCTGATCCAGACTAGAAGTGCCAATGAGCTTCTGTATGCCGCTGAAGTATCTGCGCGGTTATCGGGCAGTCGAACGGTTGCCAGTGCTATTAAAAGTGTGAGCGATCAACCTGCAAAGTGGGTCACGATGAAAAAAAAAGAGTGTGCAAAGCGAGCCCAGGTATTTGACGAGTGATGAAGCGCTGGCGTATTATGTTGACAGCAAATCGACCACTTACACCTATAAGCAGACGCGGAAATGGAGTATCAAAGCTGGACATAAGGTATTTCCGTCATTGTATAGTTTAAGAAAAGCAAAAAACATGTGTTATCCTCAAGAGCAATATATTTTTGTAAATGAAATGCGTGCTGAAATCAAAGTTCAGGCAGTTTTAGATAAAACGGCAATACGCTTGGTATTAGCACTGCAAGAGATGTTAGATAAGCTATTGCATTGCTCATCATTCACTCTTATTAGCAAGTGGGGCTGTGATGGAAGTTCTGGTCACAGCACATACAAACAACAATTTAGTAACAGTTTTGACACGGATGAATTTTTTTTTTTTCATTCGTTCCTCTTCAATTACGGGATGAAAAAGGCACTATTGTTTGGCAGAATCCTCGTCCTTCTTCTACAATGCTTTGTCGTCCAATAAAATTTATTTTTTGTCAAGAAACGAAAGACCTTACTGTCACGGAGACAAGTAAAGTTTTGAAAGAAATAGAGAAATTGGTTCCGACAGTATGCAAGGTAAAAGAAAGTGAGACTGCTATCAAACATGAAATGCTGCTGACTATGGTTGATGGGAAAGTTTTTAATGCTTTGACTGATACTCCCTCCTCACAGAAGTGTTACATTTGTGGAGCAACCCCAAAAGTGATGAATGATGAGACCCGTGAGTTTGTAGCTAATAAAGATAATCTTGGTTTTGGTTTATCTACATTACACGCTTGGCTTAGATGCTTTGAATGCCTGCTTCACATAAGTTATCGTCTTGTAGCTAAGAAATGGCAACTAAGAGACAATGCTGACAAGATTCATGTAAAACAACGTTCAGATATTATTAAAGGCAGGTTTAAAAGTGAAATGGGATTAGTTGTAGATAAACCACAACCAGGATTTGGCAATACGAATGACTGAAATACTGCACGCAGGTTTTTCGAGAGCCCTGAGCAAAGTGCTGATATTACAGGGTTAGATGTTACACTAATCAGAAAATTTGGCATTTTACTAAGAGCCTTATCATCCGGATATGACATTTATGTAGAGAAATTTCAAAGTTTTGCGATTGAAACTAAAACACTTTACATTAGCCTCTATCCGTGGTACTACATGCCCGCTACAGTTCATTAAATTCTAACGCACAGTCCAGATATTATCAAATCGGCTCTTCTGCCAATCGGACAGCTTTCAGAGGAAGCTCAAGAAGCTCGTAATAAGGACTGTAGGAGGTTCAGAGAACATAACACGCAAAAGCGATCGCGTGTGGCCACTAATAGAGACTTGCTCAACATGCTAATAGTAACATCTGACCCTTTGATAAACAGTTTACGGGACATTCCTTTGAAGAAGTCTACTAAGTTCCCACGAGAAGTTTTAGAATTGTTAATCCCCCCTAGCATTAACGTAAGCGACTCAGATGCAATTTCGAGCTTTCATAAGTCTGTCACTCATGAACATGACTATTCAACAGATGATCCGAAGACAGTGTAGATGATGAGTAATGTAAATCTTTTAAGATAGTTTTTTATTCGACAATTAATATTATTTTTAAAATGTTTATATTAAGGATTTTTGTTATGTTTTTAAGAAACACTTTGTAAAATCTCTTAAGTTTTTCATATAGCCTAGTCTTTTTTATATTCAAAACTTATATATTGGTTTAGTGTATAAATTGGGGTTTTTATTTTATTTTGAAAACATACTTATTAAAATATCTTGTATTTTTTACAGCCATTGGTTTTTTTCCTAATATATGATTAAAAAACCATATACTATTGTACAGATATGTGCAATAAATGAATATAAGCCAAAAAATCACAGAAAATAATTTTGTCCAGCTAGCTTGTTCTACGCGAATCACAGTGCGCTGGTGCGATTTAGCACTGCCGCTTCGCTACTCTGTCTATTCTCGTCGCGTCGCGTAGTGCCGCTTAGATGCGGGCTCACCTTAAAGCGTAATACGTATTTTTCAATACATTTTTGTTGAAAGTCGTTTGCGGAATTGATTGTTTCCGGGATTTGGGGGTGTCCGACTTTTTTTCTATTCAATAAGGCGTTCAGAGGATTGGGGCTACGGCCCCAAAAACTTGAACTTAAGCTGACCACATCGCAAAAAAAGTTTGTCTGCCAACCGAATTGCTCCATTGGTTTTGAGGGGGGGGTGTCATCGGAATGCGTTTGTCTCGTGACTTTCAATACTTTAGGACTACTAAAACAATCAATACCGTAAACGATTTCTGACAAAATTGTATTAAAAAGTATTCCGAACGTGTTTCACGTCAAACGTCAAAGAAAGAAGAAGAAAGAAGTTGTGGTGCTCGGAAGACGATCTTCCCTCTTTGGAGTGTGGTTTTGGGCGTGTAACGCTTTTAATAATGACAACACTTAAAACTTGCTACAAATTCAATTCTAGGTCTGCCATACATAAAATACCTCTTTCTCATCAATATATATTTTATATGCGGTTTTATTGCATATGCTCAGTGCTTATTTAGACTTCTACATATTAATTGCGTGATTTTGAAAAATGTCTAATTTTTTATTTTTCAAAAAAAAAATATCACCAAAATGGAACAAAAGAAGAATAAAAATTTGGCGTTGAAAAAACTACGAACAAAGGGTCAATTTTTGACATTTCTCGCAAGTTCGCCATTTTTTTTTAAACTGAAAACGATGGAGGGTTATGATGTGAGGGACCTTGCTTTTTAAGGCCCAGTTAAAAATTTTTGTTTCAGATCTACCAATCTATAGACTATCTCTCTGCCGTAGATTATCGACTTTTTTAGAGCTTGATTTCAGCGCCCTCAATAAAAGAGAATAATAAATAATAAATAAAAATTATATATTTTTTGTATTATTCAAATATGAAATAATATTACGAGTGTCATTCAATACGTAACGAGACGAATTGAAGTAGATCAACAATTATTTTATAATTCGAAACGAAACATTCACTTTTCATGTTGGCATTCTTGTTATTACTTCTGATCAGCTGTTTGGTAAGATTTTGTAAATATAACGTATAATTAAGTTAGTTCAAGATGTCAAGTCAGATTCAGAATTGCACCGCGGAACAACAACGTGCTGTGGTTAGATTTTTAGTAGCAGAAAGTGTTAAAGGTGATGAGGTCCGTGCAAGGATGTTAAAAGTGTATGGGTACAATTGTTTAAACCGTTCGAACATTTACAAGTGGATAGAACAGTTTAAAAACGGCCGCGAAAGTGTTGGAGATGGGCAGCGAACTGTACGACCGGTCGAAGCTCCAACTTCTTCCCTTGAATCTCGCATTGACGTGATAATCCAAAGTAACAGACGTATCCATGTTGAACTGATGGCAGAAAAAGTTGATGCAAGTGTTGGAACTGTCCATAACATCATTGACAATAAGCTGCTATATAAGAAAGCTTGCGCGAGATGGGTACCAAACCACCTTAAGGACATCCACAAAGAAAAAAGGTTTCAAATCAGTCAACAGTTGAAATCCCGATGTTTAACTGAAAAGAAGCTTTTTCATAGAATTGTAACGTGAGATGAAACGTGGATCCATCATTACGAGCATGAGTCGAAGAGACAAAGCCTCGAGTGGCAGCACACAAGTTCTCTAACGCGGAAAAAATTCAAGACACGTCCATGAGCAGGTAAAGTGATGCTTACACTTTTTTGGGACACACAAGGCTCTATTTTCTGCGATTTTCTGGAAGAACAACGAACAATCAACAGGAAATATTACTGTAACATACTGGAAAACAAAGTAAAGCCTGCCATTCGCACTAAACGTCGTGGACTTTTGACAAAAGGTGTGATTTTGCTTCACGACAATGCACGGCCGCATACGGCACAAATAGCTCAAGAATGCATTCAAAAACTGGGCCGGGTAATTCTTCCACACCCTCCTTATAACCCAGATCTTGCGCCATCAGATTTCCATATGTTTTTCCCTCTTAAGGAGGTGCTACGTGCCAAAAAATTTGGTTAAAAAAATATTTTTTATGAAAAAAACATAATTTTTCGCATTTTCTTCTATTAAATTAAAAAAACGGCTGAAACGAATATTTATAATGTTAAAAACTTCACAAAGATGTTAATACACGTCAACCGACACCATAATGATGCAAATATTATGTCTGGTTCGTGAGATATAGTGAATGATATAATTGACCTTGAAAATCATGATGACTTTTAATGATTTTTTATTTTTAATTTAATTTTTTACCTAATCATGGGAAAAAGTTTTGATGGTGTTTCTACAAACATTGTTTGGAGTATATTAATTTATAAACATTGATTACTGTATTTCGCAAATCAAGTTAAAAATTTATTGTTTATGAAAAAACCTAATTTTTGCATTTTCTTAAATTAAAAAACGGTTCCAACGATTTTTCTAAAAATTCGACAAATTTACAAAAATGTTAATACGCGTCGATTGACATCCTAATGATGCAAATCGTATGTTTGGTTTGCGAGATATAACGCATGACAAATATGACCTTGAAGATCATGATGACTGTTAATGATTTTTTATTTTTTATTTAATTTTTTTTGTGATCATGAGAAAAAATTTTGATTATGTTTTTACAAGAACTGTTCAGAGTTTATAAATTATATAAACTATGATTATTTCGACTTGAAAATAGGGTTAAAACTTTATTGTTTTTAAAAAAACCTCATTTTTTGCACTTTTTTTCTTTAAAAAATTGAAAACCGGCTACAACGACTTTTTTAAAATTTGACAGATTTACAAAACTGTTAATACGCGTCGATTGACATCTTAATGATGCCAATCATTCAAAGTTACCATTTAAAGAGGGTTCATACGAATGATATTACTCAATATCTTCTATTCTAAAAACGTTGTTGTAAATTCAATCAAAGTGTTATAATATTCGCATAATTTGAGCAGATTTTTAATAGTTTTAAGAGTGTTTCAATTTTAATTTAAAAACTGCGTAAATTTTGAAAATCAGAAAAATTTCAATCAAATTTGCATTTGTGGTAATCAACGCTTTGAATGATAAAATGTATTATAGTCAATACTTTGCAAAATCATATGCTTTAAAAAGCTTTCATCAAATAAAAAATTGTAGTTTTTAGTAGATTCATTCTTTAGTAATCGTAAGATTTCAATTACTTCCTCCATCATTATTTGTAAAACATTTTACTTTTTACATGCAATTGAACCTATTTTTACTGCATATACAAAATTTATCAATAGAATGTATAAAGTAATTATTAATCTCATTGATGTAAAATCGTGAAAAATATAAATTCAGCGATTATGCTGAACTTATGGCAATTTTGAACGCAACTATTCAAAATGATAATCACGTGACAAAATCTCTTCAATGAGAGTAATAACAAAAACTGCATTCATTTTTGGTAGCGCTCTTTTGTGCTCCAAGCATCGATGTGAAAATAACAAATAACGTACAAAAGATCTCCACTGATTGATTGATCAAATCAATCTACCCCCATCCACTAAAAGCCTTACGTAATCAATGGATGCTCCCGTAGATGGTATGATTAATATTAACTCATTCCTGTTACTGCTATGAATACCTCTCATTATTATTATTTAAAGTAGTACTATTTTCAAAATTATTATTGTGTTTAATGTTGTTGATGTTTATGTAGATATTACTGGGAAGTTGACCGTATGGACCTCCAGGGTCGCACCTCGCGGCTTGTTGTTTTCTTGTAATCATGAGAAAAAAAATTGATGATGTTTTTACAAGAACAGTTTGGAGTATATAAATTATATAAACTATGATTACTTCGACTTGAAAATAAGGTTAAAAATTTATTGTTTTTGAAAAAAAAAACTAATATTTTGCACTTTTTTTTAAAAATTAGAAAACGGCTCCAACGATTTTTTCCAAAATTTAACGGATTTACAAAACTGTTAATACGCGTCGATTTACATCTTAATGATGCCAATCGTATGTTTGGTTCGCGAGATAAAACGCATGACAGAAATGACCTTCAAACGGGCAAAACAGCAAACCTCCCCGAACCGAAGTTTCCCAAAAACTTATCAGCTCTTAAGATGGCAAAGAAGCTTCGATTGACACCTTAACGAAGTCGATACGACTTTTTTAACGTGAGTTATGCTCGTATACAAAAGTGTCTACGAACGTCCACGCACACACGCACACACATTTCCCTTTCTAAAAACAATTTATATATACTCTTTAGACCTTAAAACGTAAAGAAATAGAAGTTAAAAATGTCGATGTACCAGTACATCGATAATTTTTCAACTTCCCAAGCGATAACAACAATAAAATATTCGTGTGAATGCAGTTTGGAAGGTATCGACTATCGACAGACAACGAGCGTGTTGCAACCTTCGCCGATTCTCATAACTAGCATTCAACTGCTTGGTGTGTGCGCCGCATAAGAAGAGTCTTGGGATATCCAGATAGAAAGTTGAAGCATGGAAAGCCGCTCTATGTAGGATATGTATGGACGATGGGATTTGAAGAGAAGAAAATGAGAAAACTCACACTACACCGATTCAATCAACAAGTATAAGTACCTGAAGCATATATATAAAGCGGCGATCCTACCAAGGAGTTAATGCACTTGAAAATAGGCAAGCTATAGGAAGAATTGCTTGCAATTGAAAGTTAATTTTCAAATACCCATTCTTTTGTTAGGTGATTGCGGGTTTCCACAGAAAAAACATATGGTAACTGAAGTGCAAAATCGTACCGACTTATGAACCCAAGCTGATGAAAATAAATGATTGATTAAACTAATCAGTGAATGCCATGTTTTACGTTATTTAAAAAAAATAGCCAATCACAGGCGTGTTTGAAATTTATTTCAATCCTATAAACAATATGAATTATTATTTAAAGCAAGTCCGACATATCCTTAACAATCTGTTTTAAGTGGGAAACTGTGTTCAGCTCTTCAATATTTTGCTGTATATATCTAATATGTTTGTAAACTATATCCCGTCTTTCGCGTTTTGCTGTAACTCTAGATACATAGTGTTGAGCTAAAAACTGTTACAGAAAATAATTATAAGATTCAAGGCCGGAAAAAATGATCAAAGGGAGGGTATGATGGTTTTCAAACAAAACCTGAACATTTAACATGCATGGTGTTAGGCCATAACGCATGTATTTCCCACCCAGAAGTAATTTACATGATATTACTATGCAGTCTTCAATTAAATTCGCGCTGGGAGCAAATCCAATCTCTATAAGTTTCGCTTGAAAATTGATTTTTTTTCTTTTATACTTTCTCTGTTTTCACAACTTATGGATTCATACAAATAATGTTCCACGAAGATCTCAGTGGCTTTATTGGCCTTGATATTGAATCACTAAATTGTCTTAGTATTAGTGTGGTAAGTGTGAATTGTGCGAAGCCTTGAAAACAATTGTTTTGTCTTCATAATTTTCATATATACGTGTAATCATGTAGCTTTTCAAATAATGAAAAAGCGAATGATAGATCGCAATTTGAGCTACGATATGAGCCAGCTTTTAATCAATTTTTAATGAGTTTTTTTACCTAGCGTGTAGAAAAAGAATAGACAGCTTTGAAGTGAAAGTAAAAAGTTGATGTAGTTTCAGATACCAAATAAAGGTGTCATGATGATAAATGTTACACTTGATCGCATTCTTCAAGTTAGAAGGTTATTTTCGGAGCGCATCAGTTACTTTTACTTTATTTACTTCACAAACTCCACTTTAATTGGCCCAGCTAATGATACGTCGATCTGGTCAAAGAATTTTGATGTGAACACTTTCAAAAATTGATAGATAGATAGATATTTACCAAACATATTCGAACCAAATATTAGAATGTCAAATTCTTGAGATCCACACAATCAACTTCCCACTTTGATATATACGTTAAGAAAAATAATAGTATATATGATAAATGTATCACGGTATGACTAGATGAAATTTTTCAAATTATCAACATAGTAAGTTACCTACTTAATCAATCTATCATTATTTTTAATTGAAAAGGGGTTAAAATATTATAAAAAACCATGCACATACGCCAAAAAAATAATGTGAAAATGCCACTGTCACCTTAAAATATAACAAGACGTGAGGTGTGGCCCTTGAGGACCACACGGTCAACTTGCCAGTAATATCTACATACATACTAAACTAACAATAATAATTATGAAAATAATACTATTTTAAGTAATAAAAATGTGCCTCTCATTAAAGTTATTGGAATGACTTAATATTAATCGTAACATTTACGCGAGCGTCAATTGATTACGTAAGGATTTTGGTGGATTGGTTTGATTGAATATTCACGCGGATCAATCGGAGGGAGAACAAGTTACAAAGCCTTTTCTACGTTATTTGTTATTTTCATATCGATGCTTGAAAGACAAAAGAGCGCTAGCTAAAATGAATGCATTTTTTGTTATCACGCCCACTGAAAAGATTTTGTCGCGTGGTGGCCATTTTGAATAGTTGCGGTCGAAATTGCCAGCACTTTGGCATAATCACTGAAAAGCACGGTCCTGTGAAAACTTAAAAATCTCCTCAAATTATGCAAATAATAATAAACTTTGATTGACTTTACAACAATGCCTTTAAAATAAGAGATTTAAGGTATAATCATTCGTATGAACCCTTTTTACATGGTGACTTTGAATGATTTAATTAATTTTTTTATGAAAAAAACCCTAATTTTCCACCTTTTTTTATTAAAGTAAAAAAAAAAGCTTAAACGATTTTTTAAATATAAAAACATTAATAAAATGTTGATACGCGTCGATTGGCACCTTAATGATGCAAATATTATATTTGGTTCGCGAGATATAATGAATGACATAAATGACTTTGAGGGTCATGATGACATTTAATGATTTTTATTTTTAATTTAATTTTTGTTGTAATCACGAAAAAAGATTTTGCTGGTTTTTTTACAAAAACTGTTTGGCGTATACATATTATATAAACATTGATTACTGCGTTTTGAAATTCAGGTTGAAAAAATTTTTTGTAAAAGTTTGATAGAATCACATGAATGTCAATACGCGCCGATTGACACCTTGATCAAAAAAATCCTATGTTTGGTTCGCGAGATAAAGTGCACGACAGAAATGACCTTAAAGGGTCAAAACAACAAACCCCCCGACCGAAGTGTCGCAAAAACTAAACAGCTCTTAAGATTGCAAAGGCGCTTCGATTGACACCTCAGCGAAGTCGATACGACTTTGTTTACGTGAGTTATGCTCGTAGAAAAAACTGACCACGAACGTATCTTATCAAAGTCCCTAAATCAAAAAATTATTCAAAAATAAAGGAATCACAAATATTAAATCAATCGCTTAAAATAAATTTTATTTATTTATTCAATAATTTCTCAACATATGGGAATTTCACACAAAACAGAATATACGGCAAAATTTTCAATTGTTGTTTATATGGTAATATATCAAATTTTTGCTAGGCCATGTTATGAAAATGTGCCCGCAATTGCGGTCATGAATACTTTGATTCGTTTTTCATGTCTTCAGGATATATTTAAAGTTTTATTGGAAAGAAGTTTGTATGCATGTATATGTGTGTCTGTACAAAACTGTGTAGTCATTTTTTCGACGATAAATCAAAAAACTAAAGTCGTTTTAGCACTAAGGTGATTTATAAGATTGTAGCAAACTTCAGATTGACAATTTATGTGTTTTTTGACACACCAAAAGCATGATGTTCTTGCGAACGAATCGTTATATCGGCAATATTAAGGTATTAACGTATTAACAATGTTATGAGTCCATGATTATAATATTTTTTTCAACGTATCTGACACAGTCTATTTTTAATTTTCTAAATAATATACAAAAAACAATAAATTATTTATCCAAAAATATATATATTTTTAAAAATATCTGTAACAGAATTATATTTGAATCAAATTTTCACTTGTATCAATTAAAGCAGAAAAAGATCAGATAATTTTTAGTGATGAAACGAGAGAGTCTTCGAAACAGACAGGCGCTTTCTGCAATCATATTTGTATCTAGTATAATATTATTTTATTTGCGAAATATTTCCAGTTAATTGGCTGAAAGAAAAAATATAGTGCGCCAAATGTGCTGATCGGAGCACTGGTATAGTTATGGAACATGGAAAGGTTTGTGGCAAACTTATGCTTTCATTTGGAAATGTATGGCACGTTCCCCCATCCGCGATATTTTGCGCGCTTACAAAAACTATTGATCTTACAATAAAACACTCCAAGTAAGTTTGATGTATAATTTAACGACCTTTAATTTCGACCCTTTTTTGCTGTTGTAAAAGTAGCAGATGCCGAAATATAATAACAAAAGAACATTCCAAGAAAACGTTGTAAGCCTGTTGTTAAAAAATGTAAATTTTACGAAGGCAAATATTATTACTAGACGCTTTACTATGCGATAGAATGATTGCGTTTGGATCAACGTGCATATCGCGTTAGGCCACGACTAGCGATGCAGTACTCTTGCAATTGTAGACTTCTCACTGCAACTTTACAATTTGTGAAACAGTTGTTTACAAAATCCTTAATTTCGAACTATAATTTAAATACCAATTTTAAAATAAACAAGCCGTGGGGTGCACACACACACACACATTAAACAATACACACATTAAACAATAATAATGGTAATGAGACATTACATTGAGTAGAATAAGTCAATACAAATCGTATCATTCTCATTTCATCATAAATATGTGTTATTTATTGTTTTATATAAATGTTTTCTGCAATTATAAAAAACTAACGCATCCGATCTACTTAAATACTGATTGCTACAAGTGTAAATTGGATGAAAAAAATGGAGAAAAACATGAACTTTTTTGCATCTCTCTTATTGAATTAAAATACGGCAGCGCTAAATTTAATATAAAGTTTACCAAATCGTAAAAATGATGCTACGCTTTGATCGAAACCACAGTGTAAATGAAATCATGTAATATTATTCGTATCAATCTCTTGTTGTGCATAACTATCAGTGGTTTGTTATTTTTATTCAATATTTTCTTTGAATTTACAAAAACGTTCAATTTTTAATTACTAAGAATGCAGGATCTGATTTCTGATTTCCAAAAGCGCACAAAAGATTAAAAAAACATTTTCTTGCAAAAATATAATGTTGCTTGTTTGTTTTATGAAAATTTAATGGACTCTTACAAATGTTAATATCGAAACGACGTTAATACAACGTTTCGTTTGCGTGATATCGCACCTGATAGAAATGATCTCGAATGTTTGAAAACAAAAAAAAACTGTCAGTTCCTCACCGAAGTTGACACACCTTCGTGAAATATCGATCTAGAAGAAAATGACACTATCATATAAATGCACGTACGTTTAGTCCAAAGTCCAAAGTGTTGAGCTCAAAGTGTCCAAAAAATATCCCGTACACGCGACATATTCCCTCTCTCCAACGATGAAATAGTTCTAGTACAGTCAATTGGGAGTTTAGCGTGCATTTTCAAAAGGCAGAAATGTTTTTATTGCAATGCGTGGGGAATGGTATAATTAGCTTAAGTTCAATTTCCTGCGATCCCCGATGATGTCGTTTGGGCTCCATATTGAAAACAAAAGAGAGTGGGACACCCCCATATCTCCCAAACGGTGGCTTCCACAAGAAAGTTGTGTATGGCAAACTTGCGTAGAATGTAATTTTTAGCAACTCGTCCATACATAACTTTTGCGTGGTGCTTGTTTAGATCACTGTATCATGTCGGGAGTTATTGCGTCTTGCAGGGGGTCGAGTCACACGAAAAAAAGCATTTTAACACCTGTTTTTCTGGCCCTACAATTCTTTTTCCGTGTGACTAAACCCCCTTCACGACGCAATAACTCCCGACAAAAACAATGAAGTTGTGGCGCTCGAAAGATGTTCCCCCCTTTTTGGATGTCGTTTTGAGCTTGTAACTCTTTTGTTGCTAAAACCACGTAAAAGTGATGTATGCACGACTTACTGCAAATTAAATTCTTCACAAGTTTGCCATATAAAACTTTCTTGTGGGAGCCATGGTTTCGGAGATATGGGGGATGTCTCACTATTTTTTGTTTCCAAGATGGAGCCCAGAGGATGGGGGCTGCGACCCCAGAAACTTGGATTTAAGCTCACAGTAAGACATACTACACATTGCGCCAAAAATCCGGCTGCCTTCCAAAATGCTCCGATAGTTTCGCAACGGGGGGTTCGCCATCAAAAGCCGATTATTTGGCCTGAAAACGGGTTTTTACGCGACTTTCTCCCCTTTGGGATGGAATAACTCCCGTTAGTATGCAGTGATTGGAACAATCAATATCGCAAACGATTTGCGACAAAATTATCTTAGAAAAGTAACCCAACGTGTTTCGCGATAAACGTGAAATTAAAAAAGTTGTGGCGCCAGAAAGTTATTTCCCCCTTTTTGGGTACGGTTTTTGGATTGTATCTTCTTTATTATTGACACCACGCAAAAGTTATATATGGACGAGTTGCTAAAAAATATATTCTACGCAAGTTTGCCATACACAACTTTCTTGTGGAAGCCACGGTTTGGGAGATATGGGGGTGTCCCACTTTCTTTTGTTTTCAAGATGAAGCCCAAACGACATCATCGGGGATCGCAGGAAATTGAACTTAAGCTAATTATACCATTCCCCACGCATTGCAATAAAAACATTTCTGCCTTTTGAAAATGCACGCTAAACTCCCAATTGACTGTACTATTCTGCGTTAGTGCAGATTCGGTCTAGGAAAACAAATGACCACCTGAGCTGATCCATTGGGGCATCGAATTTTGTGACCGCCACTTAACTGTCTTGAGGAAAGTAGAGGTCTGATAGTACCTACGTTGTCAAAAAAATGGTGAAGTCTTCACCAAAGTAAACGATGCATTTTTCGTGAAATAAATACAAACGAATGTGATTTCGGTTTCCTGGCTACCTGTATTGTACTTTTGCCTACGATGACAGTAAATGGTAACTCTAGTTGAAATTAAATTTAACTTTAATCGCATCACATGATCTTATAGTAGTACGTTTTCAAAAGTTTGATTTTGGATAAAAAAAAGAGCATTCAATTTTAGTTCGCTTTCACATGGATAATCGACAAAACACCAGTGTTTCGGCGTGAAAGAAGACTTCATCACAGATATTGAAACTCAGGACCAAAGCTAGGAAAGCTTACCCACGACATTACACATCGAACCTAGCTGTCAACAGCCATTACACCTCCAACTTTGAAAAAGGCAAACCGTAATTGGCCTGCACAACTGGAAATGGTTTGGTGCCTCGTTCTCGGGGCTGAACGCCCGAAAAGTCAATGAGCCAAACGTCTTGGTGATTATGATTATGATTAGACATCGATTAGTTCAATGTTGCCATATAGACTAATAATCTACTATCACTACTATTTCCAAAGATACAGCTGAATCTTGAATCTCCTCATTTTCCCTACACCAAACTCGCCGTTCGACATCGTGTTCAGAAATGTTCAACTTGCCTTCGTGTCACCAGATAATATTGTCCTAGAACATTACATCTTTATACGTGTGAGTTTTTACGACACACATTCGTTCTTCTGATTTCCCCTATGTGAAGGTTTCTGTTGTTGATACTCTGCAATTGAATCCCCTTTTTGTAGTAAAAATTGAAGAGTTTCACATTGCACTCTAAATCCATATGAAAAACGAACCATTTATATTAAATAATGCGCCATCTGTTTAGGGTTTTTTTTTCAAAATATTCCGCTTATTTTAACAGAAAATCGTAGGTGGAGCGGCACTTTTCTGTTTATATTGACATTTTTGTATACTTTACTGTATACACTTAAAATTTACTCATTTTTTCTATGTTAATCAATGTTTTTGACACTTAACCGTAAACTGAACGAAATATAGATCCAGCAGCAATATCCAGTGCATCACGCATTATGTGCTTATAAAAGTATGAGTCAAATGATTTCGAAAATATGTGCCATTTGCAATTACGGTCGTGCATTCAGCTACTCCACAGCAATTCTGGGTTACTGACAAACACCAAACAGGCTTTGCCAGCAGCGAAAACAACGCGAAGCGTCGGCCAAGCCTCGGCGTACAACAAACGGCAAACGGTCAGCTCCCAGTGCTGGGCGAGTGCTGGCCAAATTTTATAGCGATTGAACTGGCCCAGTACTGGCGATCGGCAATGGTCCAGTGCTTGGAACCATTATCGTGAAATAAAAACTCAGTCTGCGTTGCATATAAAAAAGTCATTTATGCCGCTTTGTTGTGACATGGTTAGATACATTAGAAATTCGAGATTCGAAAATAATGTGCTAGTCGTCCGAATAGTGGTAGAAATGACCTCACTTGAAAAAAACCGTTTTCAGTATCTCGAAAAGGATGACTCGCACGAAGATATTATGTATGGCAAACATGGCCAAAATTTAGTTTGCCGCAACTTTATCACACCTTATTTGCCCGTTGCGACGATAACCGAAAAGTAAGGCGGTAAAAACAGTTATATTTTTGCTAGGAATTGACTATAAGAGACGACATGCGCTAAACAAGGCAGAGTGATGAACGAGAACAGTTGCAATAAGAGCCGAAATGCGGATCTACATGCTTCACACAATAAAGCTCTTGTGACCGCCATAACTACTTTAATTTGTTTTTTAAATAAAACATATATTTACAATAAACAACCAAAAGAAAGAACTCTTTGTCAGTTATAGGAGAGGTTCTTATCATCACGGCACAATAATACTTCACAATCCTTATAATCTACGTTACAGTAGCTTCACATATATCCCAATGTTTTCGGAAGTGCCGTACCATGCAGGATTACTAATTTTTAGAGTTGTAGGCATTTCCTTTTAACAAAATTGTTTGTTTTCAATGTAATTTTAAATTTAAGATAAAGTTCCGCTTGATTTCACTTCTTTAAAAGAGTCGTGACGATCATGGTTGGCTTTCTTTCCACGAGTCTAGGTTGTAATATTCATGTTTGGTTCAAAACTATTATAACGAGTCGGACTCGTCAAAGTATAGCAAAGGGTTGAAGATATGCTTTCTTCATTTCATTTGGCAACTCAATATTTTGAACTCCTTTGACGAAATACTAGTTTACCAAATTTAATTTCAAATTTTCAATAATAATCCTTCAATGTCGCTAGCTGAAAAACCGCTAAATTGATTTCATAATATTATTTAAACACAACTCGTATTGGTGTCGTGAGTATACTTTATTCATAGTCATAAAACTCTTAGTCGGAATTTCTGCTAAAAGTTCAGCATTTAAGGAAAAAAATCTTGCTACTGAGTGCATGTGCTCCTGAAGATAAAAAATAACGAAAAAAACCATTATAGGGTTCAATACACGCACTCTTTACTTGTAATTTGTAGAGGGTATGGGAACTTTGCTTGAATTATATTGATTCAAAAAATTATTTAGCTAAGTTGGTATTTTCTGCTCTGTTTTGCTATATTTTGAAAAATATCACTTCCCAGTTTTATCGAGAGAGGAATACAAAATTTAAACATTCAAAACTGTCATTAAAAAATGCATTTCAAGCAGCGACTTTTTAGTAAAGGTGCATTTTGTTGAACACCAAATGAAAGTGCCTCGACTATGGGATCAACAAATCTGCAAATCTGCCATGCTTTTTAGATTCTCGCAAAATACATCAGTGCTTGGAAAATATAGCTCCCTTTCAGTTGCGAAACATTAACTGTGCGCCTCAGCCAAATCTTGAAACCTGAATTCATTTTTCTTTTGGATATACATGTGTATGTATCTATCTGCTGTAATATTTCAGCTAAAATGGCATTCGCCCGATTACGGTTTCTCGCTTTAATCATACATGTCGAGTTTTCCTTGTCCCAGTCTTTGTTCGGTTTCGGTTCATTTGTTAGACGTAATCAATCCACATAAGCGGTCATCCTGCTCCTTTTTCAATTAATTATTAAGTTGATCTCAAAACATTGGTACTTGCATTTGCAATCCGTTCCCGCCGTGTACTCCTGCCTTAAGTTTTTTTCATTTCTTTTCTCATCCAAAAAAGGAAAGATTGTAAGCTAGGATATTTCCTTCTGACTATTTTTTTGAATATCTGGATAACTTATAAAATAATGCTCAACGTTAAGAAAGCAATTCCATTTAAAACTCTCAAAAATGTCTTCCTGCAATTTTAACACAAATGTTAGTTCAACATGTGTAGAATATTCTCATTAAATGTTAGAGCAAAGTTAGCCGTAGCGAACGCTACTCATCTCCGCTCTGGTTGAGAAAATGGATGAAATTTTAAACGTGTTCTCTTGAACACCCATTGTATATCTTATACAAAATTACATAATTTGAGATAATTGAATATCTTTGGTGGAAAAATCTTTAAAATCAATCTAACCAACATTTGCTTTGGCTGACCAATATTGAAAAATCAAACATTTGCTTTTAAACACGCAAAATTTTTAGAAATGTCACTTTTCTTTTAATTTTCAATAAATTTTAGGTATACTCGTATATTGCGTGTGGGTTTTAGAAATGTAAAGAAATTTTTGCTTTCAAAATCACTACAGCAGACCCAAGGTTGTACTCCGCGAAATAAAACGCAGCAATCGTCTAGAATGCAAGTTTGTTCAGGTGCCATTTTCAAATGTAAAAAAGGGTTAAATATTTTTGAAAGTCAAAACATTTATTATTATGTATAATATTTATAAAAGTTCACTTACATGGCAGATAAAATTTCGTCTCAAAGAAATTTTGATAAATCACCTTTTTTCAGCTGCCTAGATAAATCTCCCTGTTAATTCTATTTTTCTATTTTTTAAGTTCTGTCTTCATATATTTAATGCAAGTTGCACAAATTTCCATTCCTAGTGATTACCAGAGAAGAAATAGTTTCATTTGAATTCATTTTTGAAGAAAATATTTTGTGCAAAACATTGCTAGTTGCCAGCATAAGATTTCAATTTGAAAAATAACCCAAAATTCTTTGGTAGGAAAAAAGTTTTGAGATAACATCAAGGTAGCTACGCAGCAACTACAATACAAACGATAGTCCACTCGGTTTCTTCTCTCGCGCTATCGTCATACATAGATTAATCATTGTTGTTATCTTAATCTATGAAGAATGTATTTTCAAATGGTTTGGTGCAGTTATCTTGTTTTAGTTCGAATATGGGGATGTCTCGTTTGCTGCAAGGATTTCAATTCTTCATGTGAAAAACGAAGTTTAAAGACACTTTGAAAATGTTGCGATTAAATTTCGGGAATGCTATTCGGTATCATTTAATTTTTCACCTGATTTCATGCACAGTTTCTGTTGTTTATTTTTCATATAAAAATTGCATTTTTCTTTAGAAAAAGTCTAAGGTGTAAAACAATTTGCCATGTCTATAAAGTGGATCAGTCTTGAAATCGATTCGCCATTTTACCTTCTGACGATTCAATAGATTTGATACCGATCATATCTTGGCATGATTCGATTCTATCGAGATAAGTAAGCACGTATTATACCATGGACATATCATCATAATGATGGTCCGAAATCATATTTGGGTGTTTTGACCGTGTTTTGGTGATGTTTTAAGATTCTTGAAATAGTCGTGTTGTCCGAAATCATAGTTTTGGACCAACTTGACTTTAATGAGCGTCGAACCCATCAATGAGAAAATTGACGAACTTGTTCAGGTGTCGTTTCAATGGTTCAGGACATATCATTATTATGATGCTTACTTTCATTATGACGGTAAGTGTGTCAATGGTATTATAAACCTAAGCAGGCACCATCAACATTCTTGCATAAGGACAATTTGGTAAAGTTAGCCACTTACTACTGTGCGCAAAAAATAGTAAGACTTTTTAATTTAAATTTCGCGCGGAAACCCATTCGTCGAAATTTTTTTCTAGCTTGGTATGACTGTCAGTGAAATTTGTACCAAATGTCACATCAAAATAATCATAAGTGTTTAGTATATTCTTGTCTTTTTGAAGTACAAAAAGTGCATTCGGCGATTTTTACAATGAGTGAAATTATTCAACAAAGAAGGACCATTAAATTTTGTGTACGGAATCAAATTTATGATGCCGAAACGTTCAAAATCGTGCAAAAGGCCTTCGGTGATAATTGTATGTCGCGAGCAAGTGTTTTTGAGTGGTACAATTTGTTCAAAGAGAGTCGAGAACGCGTTGATGACGAAACACGTCCAGGACGGCCATCAACATCAACTGATGATCATCACGTCAATAAAATCAAGAAATTGGTGCTCGAGAATCGACGATTAACAGTCAGAAATTTTACTGGCATCGTTGGAATATCAAAAGTATCAGTGAAAACCATTTTAAAAGATCATTTGGGCTTAAGAAAAGTGAAAGCACGATTGGTTCCAAAATCACTCAAGTTTCTTGAAAAACAGCGTCGCATTGACGTTTGTAAAGCAATGATTTCCGACTACCAGGATGTCATGAAACGTTTTATAACTGGCGATGAGTCTTGAATATATGCTTACGACCCAGAAACAGACGATCAATCGGCCGAATACCGTGCCAAAGGTGAGCCGAAACCGAAAAAAACCCACGTCAAAGCAAGTCACAAATCAAGGTCATGTTGACAGTTTTCGTCGATTATCGAGGTGTGATGCACTCCGAAATCCTTCCGACCGGCCAAAATGTCAACAAAGGAATCCTATTTGAGTGTTATTCGTCGTTTGTGCGAAGCTATTCGTAAAAAGAGGCCGGAATTATGGGCCGACAACTCTTGATTTTTGCACCACGACAATGCACCGTCGCATACTGTATTGTGAGTTTTTTTTGCTAAAAATTCAACCAATATCGTTCCACAACCACCGTATTTGCCTGATTTAACTCCGTGTGACTTCTGGCTGTTCAGCAATTTCAAACGACCACTCCGGGGAAACCGTTTTGAGTCAATTGAAGACATTAAACGTGAATCGCTACGCGCATTGAAGGCTATTCCGGAAATCAGCTTTAACAACTGTTTCGAGGATTGGAAAAATCGTAGGCACGAGTGTATTGGGGCCGGGGGGATTACTTTGAGGGGGACGAAATTGATTTGGAAGAATAAATAAAGAATTTTAAAATTATGAACAAAGTTTTACTATTTTTCGCCCACAGTAGTATATCATCGACACACTAGGGCTGATAATAAGCTTAGATATAATAAGATAGCGACACAGTGCGTCTCGCTCATTGTGGTTGACAATTGGACTGTCAGTAAAGCTTTTAAAAGGTTAAAACAACTGCAAATTGATTCACTTTCGAGCCCAAGTCACTAATTACATTCATATTGTTCGAAATTCGCTGATATATGTTATGTCGAATCGACAAGTAAATTTGAACCTAGTTCACTTGCTTCACTCATAGATGGCACTTGCAACAGTAAGGTATAGGATTAAAAGTCTCAGTTATATCGACATGCTCTTTAATCTATATATACACAGAATTATACTATACACAATATAAACGATAAGCTAGCTATTGGTGCGGTCGCGACGGCGTCGTGGCTGGACTGGGGACGGAACCAAAACCGGTTCGTGTGTCGTCAAAGATGTTTTCCCTCATCTACCTTCAGCGCCACGAGTGGTGAATTATGTAACAAAATCGTGCTGCCACAATACTCCCCTTGGAGTGACTTATATGTTAAATGTCACGTTTAGTCGTTTGTTTTTTGATCCGGAATATGAACGGTGTGTTGAAGTAGATGAATCCAATGTTCTATCGCTTGCCGTGTTTTGATGTTGCTCGCTGATGTTATCAGGCAGATGTGGATTTTCAAGATGAGCAGGCTTAAGACGCTCAGTAGATACTGCTGTACTTTTACCGTCAATGAGAATTTGGTACACGGATTCATTTATTCTTTCCAGGACTCGATATGGTCCGCTGTATGGCTGGTCTAGCGATCTCCTTGAGGCGTCTCTTCTTAAAAATACGTGACTGCAACCAGGAAGATCTTTGAAGACGAATGGAGACGTAGTGTTGTGGTGTTGCATAGGTTTTGGGCGTAATTTGTGCATGTGCCTACGAAATGTTTCGATGAAAATGTTTGGATCCGTTGGGAAATCTTCGTCTGTGAAAAATTCACCAGGCAAACGTAGCGGCATTCCAAAAAGCATTTCAGCAGCTGAACAGCTTAGATCCTCTTTGTATGTTGTTCGCAGACCCGAAAAAACGCAAGGAAGAGTCTCTGTCCAATTTTCCGACGTATGGCATTTAAGAGCGGCTTTAAGTGAACGGTGAAACCGTTCAATCATGCCATTCGACGACGGGTGGTAGGCAGTCGTTCGAATTCTGCGAGTGCCAATGAAACGTGTCAAAGCACGGAATAAAGCAGATTCAAACTGCGAACCCTGGTCGGTGGTGATGACTTCTGGTGCGCCGAATTTCGTTACCCAATGAATAAAAAAGGTAGAGGCTATAGTGTCAGCAGTGATGTCTGAAATTGGTATAGCCTCTGGCCATCGGGAAAAACGATCGATCATTGTCAGGAGATACATTTGTCCTTTCGATGGTGGAAGCGGTCCAACAATGTCGATATCGACATGTTGAAAATGTTTGTCGACTTCCGGAAAATGCTGTGGAACATTGATGACGTGACGGCTGACTTTTGATCGCTGGCATGGTAGACAATTACGTGCCCAGGTTGCAATATCCTTGTTCATCCTTGGCCATATGTATCGTTGACGAATCATTTTTCCAGAAAATCTTCCGCTCGGATGTGACATTCCATGAATTTGGTCGAATATCAGTTTTCGCAGTTTGTCAGGAACATACGGGCGGATAACACCTGTAGATGTGTCGCAGTGTATTGGCTGCCCGTTGGAAGTTGAAAATTTTTTCATTATCAACGAAGAACTTGAGTTGATGAGTTGGTGCAGTTCCTTGTCATTGCATTGCTCCTTCGCAATATCATTGGGGTCAATGATATCTGGAAAAGTTAGTGCTTCTACCGTGATTGGCCGGGACATCGCATCCGCAATACAATTATGAGCTCCTTGGATATAGATTATATTCGTTGTAAATTGACTAATATAGTCTAGGTGTCTGGCTTGCCTTGGCGACGCTCTTTCCGATCCTTGTTGAAAGGCGAATGACAGCGGTTTGTGATCAGTTCGTACCACAAAGTCACGTGCTTCTAACATGTACCGAAAATATTTAATCGCTTCATATATAGCGAGCAGTTCCCTGTCATACGCACTATATTTTGTTTGCGAGGTACTTAGCTTTCTTGAAAAGAAACCCAATGGCTTCCATGCGTTGTCAATATATTGTTCGAGGACTGCACCAATTGCGATTTCCGACGCATCTGTAGATAACGCAAGCTGTGCACCTTCGACTGGATGTGAAAGAAGAGATGCGTTGACGACTAGCTCTTTGCTTTGATCAAACGCAGTTGTTGCAGCATCCTCCCATTTAATAGGACGTTTATCGTTCTTCTTGCCATCCACGAGGTACGCATTTAAAGGCATTAGTAGCTCAGCCGCATTTCTGAGGAACTTTCGATAGTAGTTGACGATACCAAGGTATCGTCTCAGCTCTTCTACGGTTTTAGGCTTCGGATAATCTTTGATAGCCTTTATTCGAGAAGGCAAGGGCTCAATGCCATCGCTCGTTATTAAATAACCCAAAAACTCCATTTCGGAAGCGGCGAAAACGCATTTAGATGGATTGATTTTCAGCCCATAGCTTTTTAAACGCTGAAGTACTTGTCGGACATGGTTTTCATGCTCTCTCATGTTCTCCGATGCTATGAGAATGTCATCGAGGTATACGTAGCAGAATGATAATCCACGCAGGACTGTGTCCAGGAAACGTTGAAATGTTTGGGCGGCATTGCACAACCCAAATGTCATTCTTAAAAATTCGAATGATCCAAATGGTGTTGTAACTGCGGTTTTTGGTACATCGTCGGGATGAATAGGTATCTGATGATACGCTCTTTCTAGATCTATCGATGTGAATATTTTTCTACCGTGCAGGCGGTACGTGAAGTCCTGCATGTGGGCGATTGGATAGCGGTCGGGCGTCGTAACCGCGTTCAATCGTCGGTAATCTCCACATGGACGCCATGCTCCCGTTTTTTTTTCGCACCAAATGGAGCGGACTAGCCCATGGGCTTGAAGATGGTCTACAAATACCCTGAGCTAGCATATATTCAAATTCGGCTTTCGCGGAGGCATATTTATCGGCTGGTAGCCGACGTGGTCTTTCAGCTATTGGTGGGCCGGTGGTAATGATTCTATGAAGAACGTCATGTGGCAGGACTTCAATATAGTTTGAAGAAGCGGTAACTTCGGGGAATTCGGATAGAAGTTTCTTGAATATTTCATTTCCTACTATCACATTTATGACAGGCGTGGTACTGCGGGATACTTGCGCGATAGTATACAAATGGGTATTCCCGTCTACTAGCTTTTTATTTTTCAAATCTACTAGGAGATTAAAGTGCCGTAAAAAATCAGCACCTAAGATAGGTCGAGATATATCTGCCACATGAAAGTACCACCTAAAACTTTTACGCAGCCCAAGATCAATTTGTAGTAACCGTTCGCCGTATGTATTTATTGCCGAACTATTTGCGGCGAACAACTGAAGACCTGATGGCGATTTAGATTTATCCGCTGTTTCCCGAGGAATCACCGAAACATCCGCACCGGTATCCACTAAAAACTGCATCCCACTTTGTTTATCGGTAATTAAGAGGCGGTGCTGTGCAGTTGGGTCGTCGTTGACCGCATATGACGACGACGCCATTAGTTTCCCGACTGAAAACTACATGGCTGTCTGCACTTCTGAGCCTTTTTTCCATATTTTTTATGATAATAACAAATTACAGACCTTGATCGTGACCGGCTTCGTCCATACCTTCGACTGTTGCTCCGCCGATTTGTGAGCTGGAAGTCGTCGAATCTCTTCGCCAGCGCGGCAACTTCCATGGCTAGGTTTTCCATTGGGTTGTTGTCCTTCGGTGCTTGTATGGCAGCGACATTGGGAGAAAATTTACATTCATCCGCAATTTTGTCGGCCATTTCGACGAGGGCGTCGATTTCAATCTTCGACGTCACAGTTAAAATTGCCCGGACTCTGGCAGGCAAACGTCGTAGCCATAGAGTGCGAGTAACCTCGTCTTTTAGCTGGTCACCCGCAAGCGATCTCATTTCGCGATATAGCTGCGATGGCCGCTTGTCGCCCAACTCGAGCTCAGTTAATACTTTAACGAGCTTGCTCTCCTCAGAATCTGCGAAGCGTGAAATAAGCGTTCGCTTGAGAGTTTCGTACATCTCTTCTTGAGGAGGAGCTTCGACGATGTCTTCGATTTGGTCTAGGATGTCCATTTCCATCGACGCAAGTACGGCGTTATATTTCGATTTATCACGCACGACGCGATGTACATGTAACTGTGCTTCGATTTGCACGAACCATAATGCCGGCTTACGTCGCCAAAATGGCGGAAGCTTCACGTTCTGAAGCGATTCGACATACGGCGCGGGAGGTTGCGGTCGCATACCTTCGATCTCCGGGTTTTCGTTAGCCATTGTATTCAGAGGCTTTCACTGTTTGTGTACACCTGTGTAACAACTCACTATCCAATGCCGATTCAAAAATGGCGTTAAGCGTCCTTTTCGATATCTCGCGAACACGAATTCGATCACGGCTTCACTAAGCGGAGGACAAAGTTATGGCTTAATTCGATCACGGTTTCACGATCACGGCTTCACGATCACGTCGGGGTCACCATTATAGGATTAAAAGTCTCAGTTATATCGACATGCTCTTTAATCTATATATACACAGAATTATACTATACACAATATAAACGATAAGCTAGCTATTGGTGCGGTCGCGACGGCGTCGTGGCTGGACTGGGGACGGAACCAAAACCGGTTCGTGTGTCGTCAAAGATGTTTTCCCTCATCTACCTTCAGCGCCACGAGTGGTGAATTATGTAACAAAATCGTGCTGCCACAAAGGTTTTTCTTTTGTTAAATTTCCAATGACAGCTTTTGCCTACTTACCGCGAGGTAATTATCACTCAGATTGAGATGATAATGAGCTACGAGCTTATTATTGACTGTAGTGTGACAGTAATATAAATGCATCAGTAGTAGCTTTAGCCTTGCCATTCCAAAATATATAGATTCGAAAAACGTAGGGGAAAGCGGGGCTACGCCGTACATCGAGGTAATGCCGTACACCTCATTTTGCCGCTACTTTTTGAAAATATATGAGTTTAGTCGGTGCTGACGCCGTGCGGAAGTTACTGTAAACTCATCAGACTGAGTTAGTTCATCCTCTATGTACAGGACGCGTTCAGGTATAGAAAGTCTTGTTTTGTTGGTTTTACTTACTATTTTTGATCTTCACTAGCTTTTACGTATGAATTGGTGGCTTTTAAACTATAAAAATTGACATTTCTCAAGATTAGTTTGAAATTGCAACGAAAACCTGTTGACAACAAAGTTGGAAGGTTATGTTATAAATTTACTACAAACTCAGGTTGCGGCAACGTCGTACAAAAGTGTACGTTGTACGGTATTACCCCATCTGTTGTACGGAGTTGCCCCGATACTCGATGTAATCTCGTAAAATGTAGTTTTTTCTTAAAAAAATATTTAAAAAAATCTGAAGTAAAAAAATTAAGCATTAGTAAATAAAAGTTGTAGAAAAATAACTAAATTAAGTATCAGTAGTAAAACTATTATTCTTATTGCCATTTTAAGGAAGAAATAAATAAACTGGTTTAAGTGTACGCCATTACCCCGCTTTCCCCTATCTTCATTTGTCGGAGATGTAGAAAAAGGACCAAGATGAAGATCTTTGAAAGGGTTCACGTTTACTAACAAACCTAGTTAGTAAAGTCATCTACAGGACATGAGCTGAGAAAAGTAATCGATGATTGATGCAGAAGCATTTGTCTGATAGAAAAAGAATTAGCTAAGCTTTAAAAGCCACATTGTTTTGTTTATCCTATAAAGCTTTGATAAACAAGTACTTGATATAAATTGGAAATAGTAACGTGTTAACATTATTGTATATGTTACATTGGTGCATGTGTACTATCACATGCTTTTCACACAAACGTGGCCATCGATTTTTGAAGCATTTATATACATGTGTGATTACTGAATTTGCTTTATTATCAAAAACATCAACCATTACCGCTTTCAACTTCAAATTATAAATTTACGAGCTTATTTTCAGACCTGGTTTGATGAGTTGTTGCCGCTATTCTATACACCGCAGTCTGCTGATAAACACAATCATGCCTAAAAATGCGCCCCAGATTGCTAGTAGATCCGCTATTAAATTCTATTCTATAGTTTTTCTTTTTCTTGCCGCTTCTTAACTGAGATCAACATCGTAGAGGCTTAACTAGAATCATACAGTTCTTTGCTGTGGTGCCGATTTCCCTTTACGCTTACTTACACGTAGTACGTCAATATCTAATGTTTTGTAAGTGATGCTTTGTTTATTCGAAATTTCTTTAGACGTAATCGAATTCACTTTACAAGTAGGTAGTTTTCCTGCATCTTGTTTTCCCGCTGTGCTTTTCACGACGGTTTTTTAAATCTCGTTTACACGATTGAATTCAAGAAAAGTGGAGATGATAGCTGGATTTCTTTAGTCTATACGTGTTAAATTTTTTGAGAACTGAAATTAACCTCTTTTGAGTTTAGACTATTCGCGAGTAGTTCATTCTTATCTAAAATTTTCAGTTTCGAATTATTTATAATGCTATTGAGAAATAATATTACCTGCATTTAAACCTCAGTTGCATGACTGTTAAAGCTGTATTTCCTGGCAAAAAATAAATGGTATTACAAATAATAACAGCTTACCTGCTGTTTAAGGAATAAAAGAAGAGTATTGGTACGTGACTGACCTTAAAAGTGGAGTTGATGTTAGAAAAGGAAAAGTTGCTTATGATATGATTATATAATCACCAACTAATGAATAAAGTATCACAAAGATGTAACAAGCATTGTTTAAAAATACAAAGTTATCTGTTTTGTTTATATGGTAAATGCGAATGATTTCCTAAAGAACAAAAATTGATGATAAATAACAGGCCTGCAGTGGCGACCAATTTGAGTTTCCTACATTGAGAACTGACTGAATTTTGAACCAAAATTGTTGAATTTGCCTATAATAATTTGAACTTTTGCCCAAAGTTTTGCTTCGACATTTTGAATCGTTATAGCTTTAAATTTTTCTAGAAATTAATCCGGTAAATCCTGTTGTAATGTAAATCACCAATACAGACCACATATCCATACTAAAAACAATTCCATTCTCGGTTTGCATGGGGTTGGCTTGGTTTTGTCTATCGGCGGCTGCTCATAGTCGCAAGACTTATTTGTTTACCTTAGTTTCTTTCATCGGCGACTCCCGACAGTTTTATACGGCATAATAAATAAAAGAAAAAATCAAAAGATCTCGACAGTTCCAGAAAAAATTGTGAAAAGTGGACAAAGTGATATTGCTTTGGCAGAAAATAATGTGATACAAAATCGGTGATTTTAACGCTAGAAGGTCAGGCTGAAAAACTCTTGAATTCACAAAAAAAAATAAGGGACAATTTCGAAAAAACGAAGAACATTGAGAATTGCTCAGAGGCGGTGCATTCCTAGCTTTGTTTTCAACGTAAAAAAAAATTATTTATAAAAAATATTTCTACATCACTTTTATGTAAAAACTGAAACAGAGACTGAATGGAGAAATTTTGAAAACATCATGGTGTTAAATTTATGAAGGTCATAAGAGGAAGACCCTCAACTTTTATTAACCCTAGAAAGGTAATCATATTTGATACTACGTTAAAAGATAATCATGCATAATTTTCACGCATGCGTTTTAAGTACCTGTTATTTTGAATTCAGCTAATAGAATTAGGTAGAAGGTTCAGAGTTTGGTTAATTAGGCTCAGATAAAATAATAAACTCCAAAAATATCGTGTATTTATGTTTTTTTACTAAAAGATGGACGCTTAACCTAAACTTCTACATAAATTTTCAAAACGAGATAACAGTTTTTATTTTCTGTGAAAATGTTTTTTGGCACATAGTAATCAGTCATTTTAAATTATAATTAAAATCAATAACGACCATATTTTCCATTTAGGGTTATATCAGTCGAAAAATCAGTCATTTATAGCTTTGGCACACATCCACATTAACCTCTCTGCAAATAACCTTTTTGGCATATTTTGCAGGAACCATTAGCTTTGCGCCTTATTTTTGAAGGGAAATACGTACAATATATACGTTTCGTTGGTTTTGGAGACTCTGTGTTGTCTTGTGTTAAACTGGAAGACACATTTGACAACGTATCAGCGATATTATTCCGCAAATATTTTTTTCAATGTAAGGACCTCTAGGCGTTTGGTCTTAAACGATGATGTGATTTGTTTCGGACCCCTCTGAGATCAAACAATATTCTGTGCTGACATACGTCGATGCCTAATAGATTTCGTTGTTGACCAGCATTGCCTAGTCTTACCTCTAATAGATTTCTGAGGCAGTATTATTATTTCTTGGATGACCACGCGTGTTGTTCAAGGTTTTCTTTGCCTGCAGGTTGGTTTTGGCTTAGTGACGGCTCTTCCGTTTGTTGTTCATCTACGTACGCCTCTTCTGTGTCGCTGTCGTCATTCTCTTGTTCGCTCGCAGGATCGCTCGAAACCTCGTCATCACTCTGAAGAAGAGCAGACAAAATATCCTCCTTATTCAGGTACCGTTAAGTCATTGTTGCACTAGGATACCTAAACTATAAAACAATAACATATAACGACTACTTACAATGCAAAAAACAACAACTAAAACAGAAAACACACAAATGCGTCACCTATTCCCATTCTTTATTATGTTCTAAAAGTCACATAAAAGATAATCATGCGTAATTTTGACTCACTAGCCACTGATATTTCAAAAATGGCGATACTTACCTAGACAATGCGTTTGCCTCTCGAAAGATCTGGCATACGGATGAAATGTCCGTAGCGCGTGATCTTGAAATCCCGCTATTTTGAGATAGAAAGCAATATTTCGAGCTCGAATGCGTGAATTTTACGCAGATTATCTTCCTAGGGTTAAGGGAGTTCCATTCTACGTTAAAAATATAATCACCAACTTCGGATCAGGTGTTTAAGGCTGATGAAACTGAGTCATTTTAAGATTTGACACCAGAAAAGACACTTATATTGGAAAATTAAAAATTGGCTCCTTGTAGAAAATTAAGCGAAGAGGGACTTATTTTCTTCGTATGTACATATATCTTAACGTGACTATCGGAAAAATTCGAAATTCTCGAGTATTTAACCTTGACACCTAACGTTCATCAGTACTTCTTTAAATTTAACCACACGTCGATTCGACTAGCAATTTTCAGGGTGTATTATTGCGTCCATTAATATTTTTTGTCGTTATATTTATTGCACACATAAGTGAACCAGATAAAAATAAAACAATTCATTACTATTGAATTACGAATTTATTTATTTTATACTATATGTTATAAAGACACTATTTCTTACGAGATCATACAAGACAATATACTTTAATGAAATCAAAATTAAATATAACAAAAACGGTCCTTTCTTCTTTGGCGTAACTAAACTATAACATTGTTACTATTTAGGGAAAAAATATAAAAAAATAATTTTTGATGTGCAGTTTATGCAAAAATCAACTATATGTTCACCATATATTGCAGTGTTACAATTTTGCGCATAATGTTTTTTTCATGCGCCTTTTTTTATAGCAACAGAGACCAAAGACTTTCCTTTTCTATAATTTGGTGTTGAAGGTCGTTTTTGGATGATGACTGACCTGAATCTTCATTGTTCTTTACAGCGTTTATATTGTAATTTTTTTCTTGGTGTGCCAGCATACTATGATGATTTCTAGTCGAATTTTGAGCCAGGGGTCTACGGGCTCTAGTACGGACATAGTGACAGTAAATTATGTAGCTGTGGATACATGATATATTTATCATGTCATAGAAAACGCACATGTCATCGATTGGTTTTTCTGCTGCATGACATTACTGAGCACAGTTAGTCAAACGTGTCTACGCCGCCTTTTGCACTATTGTAAAATTCAATCACATGTGGCTTTTTTGATTCGGGATTAACTGAGCCCTCCTCATGACAGGAAGAAAGCAAGTAAACCATTTCTGATGGTTTAGGTTTATAAGAAAGAAGTGTAATGGGACCATCATAACAGAATATCGCTGTATTGATGTCTGTGGAACGTTTTTTCTTCATTTCTTTAGGGATTTCTCTTTTATTAGCTCGTAATGTCCGTACAAGTACAATTTATACTACTGGCGAAGTAACTATTTTGTTAATGCCACTAACGTAAACCAATTGTTTATGCTAACGTTTCTGTTCGTTCCGTGTATACTGCGAATAAGTTTTTTTACAAAGTTCTCTCCCAAATGTACATTTCCTGTATTGGTTCCTTTCCCGAGATATGGTATGCAATCGATCGTATATCTTGTGCCACTGTCACACATCATTACCATTTTGACCCCATACTTTGCAGGTTTATTTGGGATATACATTCGGAAGTTACACCTTCCTCGGAATGCCAGTAGCTGTTTGTTCATGAATGGTAACAATTGTTCCAGGAACATAATTTTGGCGGCACTTTACGTAAACTTTGTTCTTTGCTTGTAACCCAGACATAACCGAACCGACTGCAGATATTTGTTCGTGGCAGGATCAATCTACTTGAAGTGTAATTTGAGCTATCTTCGGTTGGAACTGGAGGGATTTGTAACTCCAGCAAGTTATCTATCAAAGCAAGCGATGGTCGCTCTTGAGTATCTTCATGATCTGAAACGTCGTCTTGAGTATCTTCATTTTCGGAAAGGTCGTCTTGAGTATCGCTTTTTACATCATCAACCTCCAGATTATCTTCTCGTACGCTTTCAGATAATTCCTTAGATGCACTGATTTCTTTCTCATCCAATAAAAAACGCGTCATTTGTTCATCGGACAGAAATCGTTTTGGCGACATGGCAAATAATTCCAAGTAAAAACCAACGCAAGTTGTGAAATGATATACACAAACCCTAACCATTCGTCGAAACGATAAGTATTAGCATAATATCTCGATAAATATTCGACATAGACGTCCGAACCGGGTGCCTGTCAAAAGAGCTCGACGAATACTGAGTTGACAAGCGCAATTGCGATGAAAGGTGCGCGCGCCAAAAAGAGCCAGCTAGTTTTCTGTCACGTACTTGTCGAAAGTTAGGTGTCTAGGGTAAAGATTTAAGCGTTCCCGTCAATTTTGAATCTAGTAAAAATACTTAGATGACCTAGCAAATGTCCATAGATTGATTTCAAAAAATGTTCACCCTGGAAGTTAAGTATTGGTTTGGAAATCCTGTATTTTCAGAAGATCGCAAAAGTGTTTAAACACGAGAATAAATCATCAAATCTCAGCCATCACTTTAGATTCTTCCGAAGTCATAAATTGAATTCCAAACAAGCTAGAAAACACGCAATTCATGTTTCGAACGCTTCTAAGTAGCTAGTGCAAGAGCTCTATATGAAAAATATTGAACAGTGGAGAACATCACCCACCAACTAATCGGTACTATATAAAAACGGGAACTCTAAGTTGAACCGAAAAAGAGCAAAACCTCCGAGGGTGCAATACGGTATTTGTACAGGTTAATAGACGCGTTTTATTAACTTCCCAGTATATGGGAAGTTTTTGTAAAATTGCCTCGAAAATCGAAATTTAAATGTTCAACATTTCTTTACGTTTTGAGGTCTATAGAGTATATTTAAAGTGTTTTTAGAAAGAGAGATGTATGTATGTGTGTTACGTACGTAAGTTCGTTGACAGTTTTTTTTCTACGAGCATAATTCACGTAAACAGAGTCGTATAGACTTCATTTAGGTGTCAATCGTAGCGTCTTTAGAATCTCAGGAGCTGATTAGTTTTTGGGACATTCCGCGGGGGGGGGGGATATGTTGTTTTGGCCCTTTGAAGGTCATTTCTGTTATGCCCTATATCTCGCGAAACAAACATTCGATTTTCATCCTGAAGATGTCAATTGACGCGTATTAACATTTGTGTGATTCTATGAAAAATTGTAGGAGTCGTTTTTAATTTATTAAAAACAATGCAGAAAAATAGGGTTTGTTTTCATAAACAATAAATTCAATGTACAATTATCTGATTTGCGGAACATAGTAATCAATGTTCATTAAATTTATTATAGTTCTTATCAAAAAACCAGCAAAACTTTTTCTCATGATTGCAAAAAAAATTAAATTAAAAATAAAAATTAATAAAAGTCATCATGATCTTCAAGGTCATTTTTGTCATTCACTTTATCTCACGAACCAAATATTATATTTGCGTTCTTAATGCAGCTATCGTTGGTTTGCTCCATCGTTTCAGCTATTTCTCAATTAAAAATAAAATACAAATTAAAAATGCATACATAATTTCAAGAATTTCATACGGGATTATAATTTGGAGCCAGACTACCAAAAATAACCTCATGAGCATGTCACGGCTACTAACTAAAGCATACAAAACCATATATAACTTGCAAAGGATAACCGCTACATCTGAAGTATATAAAACAGCACAAGAACTTAACGTAGACGGACTGATCCATATGGAAAAAGGGAAAATTCATTTTTAAAAATTTACACATTGAACAAATGAAAACAACGAAACTAGATATAAATGGGAGAAAAAACGACTACAATATGAGAAACGCAAATGATATTTTAATAAAATTTGCTAGGACAGAGCGCCTGAGGATGGATCCGATTAACACCGCATCAAATTTTTACAATGAGCTACCTCAAACAATAAAACAAGCGCGTAACATAATGTCATTTAAAATCATGCTACGTAAACATTTACTGAAAATTCAATTTGAATAATTAAAAACGCTAATATTTTTTTATTATCATTTTTTTATATATTTTTTTATTTTATTTTTTTTTTATTTTATTTATATATATATATATTTTTAGGAACGCTAATATTTTTTTTCCTGCTACAAATGTGAAACAAAATTAGATATATTGAACTCTGAATAAAACTTTTGAGATACTGGTACTATCCCTTATACCGATATACATCGTCTGGGAAGTACTATTTAAATGAACAACTTTCAGGAAATAAATTGCACACGGACAGTGCAAGCAATGAGTAATGGAGTAAAAGTTTTTTGGAGGAGACGGAGATGGTTTTAGTCGGTAGAAATCCGACATGCCGAGAAGCAGGAGCAACTCGGTATCTTTTGAAGATTTCCACCTCCCAACGACGAAAAAAAGGGTGTTGATCAACGTGTAATAAGATTTTGTTTTTAACTTTATAAAAACCGTTTGAGCCGTTTTTTTAATTTAATAAAGGAAAATGCGAAGAAACAAAATTTCATAAAAAAATAAATGTTTAACCCGATTTGCACAACACAGTAATAAATGTTTATAAAATTTATCAATTTTCATCAGTTTTTGTAGAGAAACCATATTTTCTTCCATTATGATAAAAAAAACTAAACTACAAATAAAAAAATCAAAGTCACCATGTAAAAAGGGTTCATACGAATGATATTACTTTAACATATATCTCTTATTCTAAAGACATTGTTGTGAAGTCAATTAAAGTTTATAATTATTTACATAACTTGAGCAAATTTTGAATAGTTCTCACAGTGTTTTTTATTTTAATAAAAAAACTGCTTAAATTTTGGAATCAAATTTGTATTTGTGGTAATCAACGCTTTGAATGGTAAAATGTTTTGTAGTCAACACTTTTCAAGATCAAATGCCTTTAAAAGCTTTCATCAAATAAAAAATTGTAGTTTTTAGTAATTTTATTGTTTAGTGGTCGTAAGATTTCAATTACTTCCACCATCATCATTTTTAATACATTTTACTTGTTTTACTGGATTTCTTTTTTGCTAGCGTTCTTCTATCCTTCAAGCATCGTAATGAAATTAACAAAAAACGTAGAAAACGCTTTGTAACCTTTCCCGCCTCTGATTGATCCGCGTAAATATTCAATCAACACCCCACCCACCAAAATGCTTACGTAATCAATGGACGCTCCCGTAGATGATACGAATAATATTAAAACATTCCAATTACTGTTATGAGAAATACAATATTATTATTTAAAGTAGTATTATATTCATAATTATTATTGTGTTTCATATTTTTAATATTTATGTAGATATTACTGGGATGTTGACCGTGTGAACCTCAAGGGTCGCACCTCGCGGCTTGTTTATATTTTTAATCGGTAGGAGGCAAAATAACGTACTAGCCTAGAATTAAGTACACGAATAATCTATTAATAGTTCTAATGTGTACAGGGTTAACGTTAATAACAATTAGTAATAAAGTGTGTGACTATTATATTAAATTTCGTTGTTTAAATTCCCAAAGACTTTTACGAGACTAAAACGACTCGTGAAGTATCAAAAAATTTACAATTTAGAAGGTTTTTCGACGAGCACAACTTAACAAAAAAAAAGTTTTGTTGCTTTTGAACAATGTGCCGTGCCACACTGACACATACATATGAGCTAAATTCTCAATACGTCTAAAGATATTGCAACTGCAATGTTTTTCCTTCCTAATGTTAGAGCGCTAATTCAACCCATGGAATATAAAATGTAATCAGTTTGCTGAAACCTAACTGCAAGCAAAGTTAATGAACTTTTCAGAAATTCGCATCTGACACTTCATAAACCACTAAAATATTGACTCTTAGACATGCATTAAACTTTATATTCAAACTCTAGAAGAAAATGACACGTTTGTTAATCGGGAAATATTGGAACACTTTTATGCTGAAATAAGAAAGGAAGTAGGAAGATATTCCACTATCCGTAGAAGATACGTCAAAAGCATCGCAGGAAAATCCAAAAGTTTTCCAGAAAGAAACAATAAAGTGCCCCAATAGCATAATGATTGGGCAAATGGGAATTTAATTAACATGTGATATGAGTTAAGACGAAAATTATTTAAAATGTTTTTGAAAAAATTACTACCTGTTTAACAAGCATCTAAATATTTGTAATAACCATTTTTTGTTTATTTCTCAGAATAGAAATTTCTTCTAAAAGTGATCTACTATTATATACATATACTTGATTTTTTTAACTTCCCAGTATATGGGAAGTTCTTGTAATCGCCTCGAAAATCGAAATTGAAATTTTCAACATTTCTTTACGTTTTAAGGTCTGTAGAGTATATATAAGGTGTTTTTAGAAAGAAGTATGTATGCGTGTGTGTGTGTGTGAACGTGCGTACATACGTACGTGCGCTCGTGAACAATTTTTTCCACGAGCATAACTCACGTAAATAACGTCGTATCGACTTTGTTGAGATCTCAATCGAAGCGTCTTTGCAATTTCAAGAGCTAATTAGTTTTTGGGACACTTCGGTCGGGGGGGTTTGTCGTTTTGACCCTTTGAAGGTCATTTCTGCCATGCGTTATATCTCCGGAACCAAACATACGATTTGCATAGCTAAGGTGTCAATCGACGCGTATTGATATTTGTGTGATTCTATCAAACTTTTAAAAAAATCGTTAGAACCGTTTTTTAATTTATTAAAAATGTGATAAAAATTAGGTTTTTTCATAAACAATTAGTTTTTAACCTGAATTGCAAAACGCAGTAATTAATGTACATAAAATTTATATACTCCAATTAGTTTTTGTAGGAAAACTAGCAAAACTTTTTTTCATGATAACGTAAAAAATTAAATTAAAAATAAAAGATCATTAAAAGTTATCATAATTTTCAAAATCATTTTTATCATTCAATATATCTCACGCACCAAATATGTTATTTGCATCATCAAGGTGTTAATCGACGTGTTTTAACATTTTTGTGCCGTTTTTAACTTTATAAAAAACTCGTTTCAGCCGTTTTTTTAATTTAATAAAAGAAAATGCGAAAAATTAGGATGTCTTCCATTAAAAATAAATTTTTAGCCTGATTTACACAGCTCAATAATGAATGTTTATATAATTTATACATTGCTATCAGTTTTTGAAGAGAAACCAGCAAAAATTTTCTGCATGATTTTGAAAAAATAACCAAATTAAAAAAAATCATTCAAAGTTACCATGTAAAAAGGGTTTATATACATATTTTGTTCTAAGGACTTTGTTATAAAGTCAATCAAAGTTTTATAATATTTGCATAATTTGAGCAGATTTTGAATAGTTTTCACAGTGTTTTAACTTTATAAAAAAAACTGCTTACAAAATTTCGATCAAATTTGCTTTTGAGCTAATCAACGCTTTAGTGATCGAAAGATTTCAATTGCTTCCTCCATCATTATGTGTAAAACATTTTACTTTTTACATGCAATCAAACTGATTATTGACTGCATATTTTATGTTTTTCAGGATCAACTGAAAATAAGGAATAATTATTAGTCGCATTGATGCAAAAATTAGTGTTAAGTTAGTTATATTGAATTTTTGAAAATGCCCTAATTGTATCCAACTTCACTGTACTAAAATAAACTTCCTTCCCAATCTGACGTTCGACCAGAACAGACGTGTTTATTTAACCTGCAACAGGTTATGGGCCCAGGACCGCAAAATCCATTGCCATCGTAAAATACAGTCTAAACAATCTTCCAGTTCGAAATTCCGGTGAATCGCTAAATTGAAGTGATATCAGTGTTGGATCTATTTTTGGTGTTATTGTAATATTAAGGTAACACGCTGTAACTTTCCTAAGCAAAGATGAATCCACAGGTTTCAGTTGAAAAATTGAAAGGAAGACAAAATTTCGATAGATGGAAGATTGGTGCAAAGTCGTATTTAGTTATCAAGAATCTCTGGTCGAACATCACATCAGCTCCTGCCGAAAACGCATCACCAAAAGAATTGGAACAAGACCAACGTGCACTAAGTGAGTTGACCTTGTTATTGGAACCAGAAAATTATGCGTACATTGCTGATAAGAATCATGCCAAGGAAGCGTGGGATGCACTCAAAGCTGCATTTGAAGATAAAGGTGTTAGTAGAAGAGTTCTCATTTTGCAACAGCTTGTAACACTAAAACTCAGTGATTGTGTTTCGATGCACGAGTATGTGAGGAAAATGATGACATTGTGGGCAAAAGTGAAATCATGTGGCTTCCAAATTGATGAAGAAGTAGCAGGCTCTTTAATGCTATGCGGTCTACCTAGTGAATTCAAGCCAATGATAATGGGAATAAAAAATTCCAACACAAATATTACAGTAGATTACGTACGAAATTTACTTTTGCGAGAAGTGTACTTTGATTCTAACCTAGAAAATGCAAGTGAACGTGTCCTCACAGTGCAGTGTAAAAACAATCGCAGCAAAAGCAACAATCAGCAAAGTCATGCAAAGAAAAGCTTTCGTTGTTTTGAGTGTGGCGGTCGAAACCATCTCGCAAAAAATTGCAAGAAGAGAACTTCAAATGTCAAAAATGCAGTGGTGCTCTACTCTTCATTCACCCGAAAGCAGGTTGGCACCACTGACTGGATTATTGACAGTGGGGCCACGGCACACATGTGCAGAGACGATTCGTTGTTGCTGTCAAAAAGGCAACCCAAAACGAGAGAAATAACAGTTGCGAATAATGAAAAACTCATAATTGGTTGCGTTGGCGACGTTAAGCAACAAGTATTAGTGGCAGGCGAACTAAGAGATTTAACAATTAGTGATGTACATTATGTGCCGAAGATCGCCGCGAATCTTTTATCAGTCACTAAATTGACCGAAAAAGGTTACAAAGTGCAGTTTGACAGATCCGGGTGTCAAATATTAAACGAAATGAATTATCTTATCGCAACCGGTACATTTACAAACGATATGTATAAATTAGATACTGTTTCGGAACAATGCTTAATTACAGCCCAAAGTAATATTGAAAATACAGAAGAATTTTTGTGGCACCGTCGATTAGGACACTGTAGCTTTAAAACCATGTATTTTTTGAACAAAATGAAGAACATTCGTTTGAATATCCCCAGAAAAATTATTTGCGACACGTGCATAAAAGGTAAACAAAATCGTCTACCATTTAAGTCAGAAGGACGTAGAGCAAACCAGTTACTGGAAATAATCCATTCGGATGTGGTCGGTCCAATTACTCCATTGTCATTGGGTGGTTGCAGGTATATTGTTACGTTCATCGATGATTTCTCGCGTAAAGTATTTGCGTACGCAATTAAAACTATCAGTCAAGTATTCGAATGCTTTGTTAATTTTAAAACTATGGCAGAGAAGCAACTCAGCACCAAATTAAAAATATTGAGAAGCGACAACGGTGTCGAATACTGCAACAATAAATTTACACAATTTTGCAAAGAAAATGGAATTCTTCATCAAAAGACCGCAGGATACTCTCCAGAACAGAATGGTTTGGCAGAGCGCATGAACCGCACAATTTTTGAGAAAGTAAGATGTATGCTACTAGACTCAAATTTAAAAAAGGAGTTTTGGGGCGAAGCGACAATGACGGCAGTGTACATTATTCATCGGTTACCATGTAAAGGAACTGGCGATAAATCTCCCGAAGAGATTTGGACTAGAAGGCCAACAGACTTATCATTGTTGAGGCCATTCGGATGTCAAGCTTTTGTACATGTACCAAAAATAAAACGAAAAAAACTGGACAGTAAATCCGTCGAATGTATTTTTATTGGATATGCACAAGATGCAAAAGCGTATCGGTTGTACAACAAGCACTCGAACAAAATCATGATAAGCCGTGACGTAATATTTAATGAAAATCTTAAATGGACTAGTAATGATTATAATCACTCCCCACCAAGTCACCGGTTCAACGAAGACAAACCAGGGGAGATGTATGATGATTCGTCTAACGTTGAAAATGAAAACATTGTAGAGTTAAACTCAACATTTGAAAATGCTTCATCAGACTTGGAAACTTCAATTGGAAGTGACATCACCTGGGAGCCTGAAAACGTGTCTGAATTGGATAACACTATTCAACCCCGGGAGCCCTCCACTCGAAATGAAGGTTTACCCAAGCCAAATTATGCATGTATAGCGTTTTCCATGAAGGACCCAAGCAGTGTCGAGGAGGCAATGAAAAGCGCAAACGCTAAAGAGTGGAAAATGGCTATGCAAGAGGAGATGGAGTCGCAGAAGCGAAATCAAACTTGGACACTTGCAGAACTGCCGAAAAATAAAACCCCAATCAAATGCAAATGGTTATTCAAGACAAAAAGAGATATCGATGGAAACATATTAAGATTTAAAGCTAGAATAGTGGCAAAAGGATTCTCACAAGTCGAAGGTATAGACTACCACGATACGTTCTCACCATTGGTTCGGTACAGCTCGATCAGATTTCTGTTGGCGATCGCGGTGAAATTCGACTTAAACATCAGACAATTAGATGTTGTTACAGCATTTTTACACGGGAGACTTGAAGAAGAAATTTATATGGCAAAACCCGAGGGTCTTAACGATAAATCAAGTCGGTATTGCAAGCTTCGAAAGGCTATTTATGGTCTCAAACAATCAAGTAGAGTATGGAATGAAACAATAAACCATAGTTTATTGAGCTTTGGATTAAAGCGATCAACGGTTGAACAGTGTATTTACTATTTACCGGATAGTCGAGGAATTCTTTTAGTTGCGATATATGTCGACGATATTCTAATACTAAGCGACAACTATGTATTGGAGAAACAATTAATCGAATTGTTATCCAACAACTTTGCTGTGAAGGATTTGGGAGCAGTGTCTTCAATTCTTGGTGTTCAAGTCAAAAGAGATAAAAACAAAGGTACAATTTCCATTGATCAAAAACAATACATTCTTGATATTTTAGCACGATTCGGTATGGAAAATTGCAACCCCATATCAACACCTTTAGACACCAATCAGCGAAAGCCTGTGCCAATTCTGAAGGAGAGAAAGATGCAGTTAAAAATCTTCCGTATAGACAGGCTATAGGTGCCTTACTGTATCTTGCACAAGTTACCCGACCGGATATTAATTTCGCTGTAAATCTTCAAAGTCGGTACAGCGATAGCCCAGGAAAACTACATTGGTCAGCAGTCAAGCGAATACTGCGATATTTGAAGGGAACCATCAACAAATCGATGACGTTCAAAAAGGCGCAAGGTGAATTAGTTGGTTTTTGTGATGCCGACTGGGCTAGCGATGAAGATCTACGTAGATCAACGACGGGCTATGTTTTCGTCATGCAAGGAGCAGCCATTTCTTGGTGCACTAAGCGTCAACACACAGTTGCACTGTCCACCACAGAATCCGAGTTCATGTCTATGACTAGTGCAATACAGGAAGCCATATGGCTAAAGAGGTTAGAGCATGAACTATTCCCAAATACATCCAAGTGCCTCGTACTATATTGTGATAATCGGGGCGCCATCCAACTGGCAGTCAACAACACGTACTCTCCACGTACGAAGCATATAGACATTAAAGAGAAGTTTATTCGCGAGAAACTACAAGACGGAAGCATTAGGATCGAGTATATTCCCACTAACCAAATGCCAGCCGATATACTCACCAAGAGCTCTACCAGCGCAAAACTGACCGCAATATTGAAAACATTTGGCATTGACTAATCTAGTGTATGAACTGATTATTAAAGTTAAGCTCAGATGTTTATTTAGAATGATTTAACGTAAAGTAATGTTAATCAGCTTTGAATGAATTTTCTTCAATTCAGGGGAGATGTTAAGTTAGTTATATTGAATTTTTGAAAATGCCCTAATTGTATCCAACTTCACTGTACTAAAATAAACTTCCTTCCCAATCTGACGTTCGACCAGAACAGACGTGTTTAACCTGCAACAAAAATCGTAAAAAATACAAATTCAATGATTATGCCGGTCATGGCAATTTTGAACAAAACTATTCAAAATGGCCACCTCGCGAGAAAATACTCTCAGTGAGCGTAATAAAAAAAGCGCATTCATTTTTGCTAGCGCTCTTTTGTCCTTCAAGCATCGATATAAAAATAACAAATAACGTAAAAAAGGCTTTGAAGCCTACCCTCCTCCGATTGATCCGCGTAAATATTCAATCAAACCAATCCACCCCCCAACCAACAAAAGCCTCACGTAATCAATGGACGCTCCAGTAGATGATATGGTTGATATCAACTAATTTCAATTACTGTTATGAGCACCTTTCATTTTTATTATTTAAAGTAGTATTAGTTTCCTTAATAATTTTTTTTTGTTCAATATTTTTAATATTTATGTAGATATTACTGGGAAGTTGATCGTGTGGACCTCAAGGGTCGCACCTCGCGGTTTGTTAACTTCTCAGTATATGGGAAGTTCTTGTAATCGCCTCGAAAATCGAAATTGAAATTTTCAACATTTCTTTACGTTTTGAGGTCTATAGAGTATATATAAAGTGTTTTTAGAAAGGGAGACGTATGTGTGTGTGTGTACGTACGTACGTACGTCTGTACGTTCGTGGACACTTTTTTTTACGAGCATAACTCACGTAAACAAAGTCCGATTGACTTCGTTGAGGTGTCAATCGAAGCGTCTTTGCAATTTTAAGAGCTGATTAGTTTTTGGGATACTTCGGTCGGGGGGTTTGCTGTTTTGCCCGTTTGAAGGTCATTTCTGTCATGCGCTATATCTCGCGAACCAAACATACGATTTTTTTGAACAAGGTGTCAATCGATGCGTAATGACGTTTGTGTGATTCTATCAAATTTTTTTAAAAAAAGTGCAAAAAATTAGGTTTTTTTTCAAAAACAATAAATTTTTAACCTTATTGTCAAGTCTTAGTAATCAATGTTTATAAAATTTATGTACTCCAAACAATGCTCGCAAAAACATCATCAAAACTTTTTCTCATGATCACGAAAAAAAAAATAAAAATAAAAAATCATTAAAAGTCATCATGATTTTCAAGGTCATTTTTATCATTCACTATATCTCACGAACCAGATATAATATTTGCATCATTAAGGTGTCAGTTGACGTGTATTAACATCTTTGTGAAGTTTTTAACATTATAAAAATTCGTTTTAGCCGTTTTTTTAATTTAATAGAGGAAAATGCGAAAAACTATGGTTTTTTTCATAGAAAATATTTTTTAACTTGATTTGCACAGCACAGTGATCCAGTTTATAAAATGTATACATTCTTATCAGTTTTTGGAGAGAAACCAGCAAAATTTTATTCCATGATTATGAAAAAACTCAATTAAAAATAAAAAAATCATTCAAAGTTACCATGTAAAGAGGGTTCATACGAGTGCTATTACTTTATATCTTTTATTCTAAAAAAATTGTTGTAAATTCAATCAAAGTTTTAAGATATTTGCATAATTTGAGCAGATTTTTAATAGTTTTTATAGTCTTTTAATTAAAAAAATTGCTTAAATTTTGAAAACCAACAAAATTTTTCAACACCGAAAAGGCTCCCACCGATTGATCCGCGTGAATATTCAATCTGTCCTCATCGACCAAAAACCTTACATAATCAATGGACCCTCCCGTAGACGATATGATTCATATTAACTCATTCCTGTTACTATTACCTCTCATTGTTGTAATGTTGTTGATGTTTATGTAGATATTACTGGGAAGTTGACCGTGTGGACCTCAAGGGTCGCACCTCGCGGCTTGTTTAAATTTGCTTTGGAATATATGTATCTTAAATCAACATGCTCAGCAATAATACATACATAGACTTGTTATGAAAAGTTATGCACCTTTCTCTAGTTTGAACACCAATTTGAAATCGCTTGGTTTTCATTAGTTCAAATTATCGCGGCCTTACTGTTTTGCAATATAATTCATGAAAATCAGAGCTGAATATCACTATTAAAAAAATTACAATTTAATACAAGTTAATTAATTACACGCCACCAATACTCGGATAGATAAGCGCAAAGCTCTTACTGTGTATAGAAAATATTTGCATTGCACTCGAAGATATCTTGTCAAACTTAATCGTCCAACCATTAGAGAAACTTCGAATTTTCCAAAATATAGTCATGTTCCAAGCGAAATTCTTGCTTAATGGTCAGTGCTTTAAAGTTAAGAGTATATCGATGCCGATCAGATGAAACAGCGATAAACGCAAGTAAAATTCATCGTAACAATCCGTAAATTCGCGAATGTAAAGTAACTGTAGCGATTAATAACTAACTGAGAATAGAAAATTACAGCATGTGTTGAAAGAGAAATATATGATTGGTTCTGAACGTGCCCAGAGATACTAGTTCTTAATGTGGTAGCTCACCTCTTAAGACAACATGGTAGGTTATACATTATTCCACAAGTGGTGTAATAGGAAGTTTATACGTGAAAAATCTTTGAATCAAATTCAATTTAATTTATAATCAAATCAGTGCTAGAGATTTTCCCAAGAAATATTACACGAAATACTAAAAGTTGAACCTAGCGATGTCAATCGAATTGCCATGACAATGTCCGAGTCTTGTTAGCTCGTTATTTATTTTCCATTTAAATTCAGAGCTACTTTTTTGTTAGTATAGAAAAATGGTGAGTTTTATTTGTCAGATATATGCTTAGCTAACTATTTAATTTTATCATCATTGTTATCCTACATGCAATATATTTGATGTTTTAGTTTCAGTCTTATTAGTATAGTGCATGACATTGGCTGCGTGAGACTATATCTTTTTCCATCAGTTGTTTGACCAACCCAAAATGTGAACTGTCTTGCCTGTACCGCCCAACCGCAATTATTTGTCGATTTCCCACCGCCCAGTGCACTTTACAACTAAACAAATTCTTTTGAAAGCGATATTCCTTCGCATGCAAATTCTTCACAAAATATTGCATATTTTGTTACTGATTGATGTGTCCTATTGATACGGTGATCATGCGCTCCGAAAAAAATGGGATAGTCTCGGCATTAAGAGCATTCTCCCGGCGTTCTGATTAGTGACCGAAATGTCGCAAATTCTCAAAAAAATTCAATATTTTGTTTGTTTGTGAAATAAATACAAAATTTTCAAAATTAAAATGTGATTCAAAAAAATTCCGCTCCTTTGAAATTCTTGGCGAACCTGTTTGATCTAGTCAATAGAACAAAATTTTTGGGTTTCTTGGGAGTGAGAGCTTTGCTTTGTATTATGGGCTTGTTGAATTCAGATGTTTTAGTCACGATGATATTAAGTGACTTTCAAACAAGAAAATTGATTTAGCACAAACACCGAAAAAATCTGAAATAAATATTAGCACATTTTATCAATTCTCCCGCAGCCATCTCGTAGACCTGTAAGGACTTGGTTCCTCGAGTAGTTTTTCGTTTATACGTTCAAAAAACAAATAAAAATATCATACACAGTCGGATAATAGTACTAGCCCCCATATCTTGGGAAGGTATTAACACGTTAATACTAACCCCGCTGATTTGTTAATTTTAGCCCCAAAGGCACATTTTTGTTTTTAAATAACATAAAAACACATTTTTTAAAAAGTTAGTCAATTAAGTTACATAGCATTATTAAGTATGATAAATACTTCTAGAAAAACAAAAAACATAATCATAACGCTGTATATATTGAAAATTAATATAATAATAATAAGTTAAATATGTTCGTTACCTGCGTAATGAAGATTCACACTTCGGTCGCACGACGCGCGGTGCACAAATGACCTATCTCACGTCATGTGACGTGATCTACGCGGCGTTTTAAAGCATGTAAAGCATGAAATTGAACGAAAGATAAAGGAGCTCTACAAGAGGAACCCGAATCTTTCGGAGCTTGTTGTGAATAGCAACTACGAAACCTCTCAAGCAACTTAGCATAGGACGAAAGCGAGAGCTGGTCGTCGTTTCTCCAAGGTCCAAAAAGCTCCTGACCGAGATGAAAATAAAGAAGCGATAGCCAAGGGGCCATCCACATTTTACGAGGAATGCCTATCATCTACACCTAAAGTTGGCGAAACAGTATCCAAGGGAGTTCCCACTGTTCAGGTCAAGAGTAGCAGAGCACATGGTGCAAGAGGACCATAAAATTACGACAGCGGATGTGGATATCGTCAGAATGACCGCGGACAATAGGAAGCTCGACATCGCCGAAAGTGTGGAAATTTTCAAACGCAGAAGGGAAGACCTGCTGAACACCGATTCAGGTAACGGCTCTACCTGTCTGTTTAAATTGTTAAAACGCGAGCTTAGTAACTAAAGTAATCCGTAACCTGTCCGCAACCCTTAAACTCAGTAGGAGATGTATTTTCATCCGTGGTTTTTGAAAATGTTTGTATAAATATCTCGCGGTAGAATTAGAAAATAAACCCATTCATCACTGATGAAGTCCTCAAGTAGTGGACGAAACAATTTGTTTGGAATTATTTAACAATAAAGTATAATAAATGGAAAATTTTTGGGTGTCTCAATTTTATAAACGATGAAATTGTCACGAAATAAAGGGGGGTCGAAAATGTTACTAACTAGGAGAGGCTCAGGTTATGGAATCACAGATTTGGACGAAATTTGGCACATATGTAGAAGACGTCAAGGATTTCCGATCCTTAAAATATTAGAGCGCAACACTCCTCCGTTTTTGAGAAAAACGTCCTTAAAGTTTTTAGTGTTGCTAATGTATTATTAAGTTTTCACAACTGACAGAAGCGGTGCAGTGTAGGTAGCAGCACTACTAGCTCGCGATCAAGGGGTCGTGTGTTCAATTCCCGTCGGGGTATTGTTTTTCTTTTTGAATAATTGTCGACGTCGTGTGTTCGATCACCGGTGGGTACTGTTCTTTTGAATATTCGTGGATGTAATTTTTTATGGTGAATCAACAATGTTCACCTACAAATACATTTATTTTTACAAATCAGCAAACTGTTCGTTCATTTAGATATGTAAATTATACTGAAAACTCATTGTTGAACGGTTGCGGTGCAATCAAACAACGGTTGTAATCGAGAAATATCATAGTTGGCGGTAGGATCATCCCTTGTTCCTAGAATCAATCCTGCGCCCTCTTCGTGTCTCATAGCCAACTCGGCAAAAAGCAATAAACCAGAGTGACGCCCAACGTGGCTAGCCATAAATACTATGGTGGTCAGTAATTGTGACATATAGTAGATACTAGGGACGTAATTGTTTAGCAGTTTCATAATTTCGGATTGCTCGAAGCGAAATCCTTGCCGGATGATCATATAGGCCTTAGTTCCTAGAATCCAGCCTTTGTTATCTCCGTGCTCAGTGCCAAATTAGGTAATTGGGTAGCAATAAGAGAAATGAGAAAATGAGATTTCAGTATAATTTACATATCTAAATGAACGAACAGTTTGCTGATTTGTAAAAATAAATGTATTTGTAGGTGAACATTGCTGATTCACCATAAAAAATTACATTCACAATTATTCGCAAAAACAATACTAACCCCGGTAATCGAACACACGACGACGACAATAATTCAAAAAGAAAATCAATACCCCGACCGGGGATCGAACACACGACCCCTTGATCACGAGCTAGTAGTGCTGCTACCTACACTGCACCGCTTCTGTCAGTTGTGAAAACTTAATAATACATTAGCAACGCTAAAAACTTTAAGGACGTTTTTCTCAAAAACGGAGGAGTGTCGCGCTCTAATATTTTAAGGATCGAATATCCTTGACGTCTTCTACTTATGTGCCAAATTTCGTCCAAATCTGTGATTCCATAACCTGAGCCTCTCCTAGTAAGTGCTACATGGGGGAAGGGGGAGTTAAGAGTCTCTAAAAACTGCGTTACATAATATATGGATGACCCCCAATGGTCGCGCGAGTTATACCTATATCCCCATGATGCCTAGATAACAAGATAACGACAACAATGTCTTTCGAGAAGACCACACAGTGAGCTTAATAACGGATTCCCTTATTTTCCATAATCCCATCCATTTCATTTCAATATCAAAATTTGTTTATCTTAACAATTGTTTATGTTCAATAAGAATTTAATATCTCGTGGTCACCACAAAAGAATTGCTGATTTGCAGATCGCCATCCGCAATTCCAGACATAGATATTGCATCAATGCAAAAGATGAAATTTAATTAAATCAAACCATGGGAAAATACAGATAAGGAATTAGTATAAGTACCGCGAGAAGCATCTCGAGCGGGCAGTCTAGTTCAGATTCGATTTTTGAAAAGATTACAAGTCAAGTCGATTGTAAAAAATGAAAGTTACAAGAAAGTATTTTTAAATTCCACAAAGTGTTTCAGTTCGAGATTTCACATTTGAAACTTTATATTTTTTTGTGTTGTATTAAAGTAAAAAAAAAAATTGCGCACAAGCTGTATAAGAACGTTTTAAAAAGTTCAAGTGTTACGTCATGGACGACGCGACATGTTGCATTGCCAACTTAGACTAGATTCCGGGAAAAGAATTTAATGTGGCAAAATCAAGAGAAATTATCTCTGAATAGTTTAAAAATAAGAAAGTGTCCAAATATCTCAAACAATTTTTAGTTTGGTAGACCATTTGTTCATATGGTCGAAAAAGTCAGGCTTACACAACCCCCATTCCTACGCAAAAATTTAATAAAGGCGATAAAAAATGCTAACCAAAAATAATTGGACATGCCAGTTACATGTGTAGAACCGTTTAGCTCCAAAATTTCAAAGACCGTTGTTACAAGAGTCAAGTGAAACGTCCTGTTTCATAGTAATGGTTAACAGCTCAAACCATGATGCTGAAAAATTAGCAGCAATCGTGAGGTATTTTCATTTTTCTACTGGTAAGTTGTAGAACGCGATGTATTACCACCTGCACAAATGATGAACTGAATTGATAAGTAGTCTCTGTTTCAAGTCGGAATAAACTGGTCATCAAATTATTGGGTATATCTGCAAACAACACCAACACGGAAAGGCTGCAATAACTTCTTTCGTAAATCAGCAATAAATTATCAGCAGGTATGCATGGCTCATGTTGTCAATAATTGACTTAACAGTCCTCCGCCAATAAATTGGCAAAAAGTACCACAAACTGTCTCATTCGAACACATGATAGCTTCGGCTCCTATCTGCTTTGAAGCGTATTCTGCAAATGATAGAGCTACTCAAAAGCTATATTCTGTTTCAAGCAAATTCACCTGCAGTGCTACAATCATGTTGTGCTTTAGTTTCAAAACGATTTTTCATCGTTTTTCTATTGAGCTATAGAAAGTTGAAAGTAGATAAAGTGTCAACAAAGTAAGCAGCACGTAAATATTTCGTTTTATATCAAAACTTGGTTGGAAGAAAATCATCTCCATTCATACCACTTGAAGTCAGAGAGCTCCAAAAAACGCTGCAATACAAGACTGCGATTAACGATTCCTGAAGGATATTATTTTTTTCCTATGACCACTGTATAACTTATTTAGATCTCTGAAAGTCGAATCGCGATCTCAGTACTTAATTGGTTCATGCACCATTTTTGCGAAGGATGTATTGTTGCCAGGAATGAACTCCGAATAACACTCTGTGTGGTATGTTGATAACATTTTATGTAATTTCGCGTCAAAAATTATAATTTTGAAGCGTTCAAAGTTCTTAGTATCTCATATGTAGAGAGCAGCGCACCTAGTTCGCGATCGTATCTTCAGTTATGTGCTCCCTTCGGTAAATTATACTAAAAACTCCTTTTTGAACGGTTATACGATTAAAAGCTGTTGTAATCGATGCAAAATCATAACTGATGATGAGATCATCCCTTGTTCCTAGAATCAACCTCGTTTTTTCTCCGTGCCCTGCTGCCAATTTGGCAAAAAGCAATAAAATCAGAGTGGCGCCCCTATCTAGCCACAAATGCGAGGGGATTGAATAAGTTTGGCATGTAGTACATACTAGGGACGTAATTGTTTCACAGTTAAATACTTTTGGTTTGCTGTGGTCGAAGAGAAACTCTTGCCGGATGATCGGATAGTCTTTTGTGCCAAGAATCAAGCCTTTGTCATCTTGCCGTGTCGCCAAATTGAGCGAAGTGCAATAAAAAAAGATTCAGAAAAATAGAATTCAACTTTCATTGTGATAAATTATAATAACTTTTTATTACACAATGTTGAGTACGCGTTTTGGTTGACAAAGAATGTTTTTTTTGCATTTCTAGGATTGTAATTACGGACGTGAACCAGAATGGTAGTTGTCATAGAAATATTCGTAACAAAATTTGTTTCGATAACTGACACAATTAATTCATGATGATGGTTTAAAGTCGCAACGTGTTTTGAGAAGATCAGTTAGAAGAAAAACAATGTTTTAACATTTAAAAAAATCCTTTTCATCCGAAAGGCTGCAAGTGCACCATGCATATCGGAACATTTTGTCAAAAATTGGCGATGAAAATTGGTAATGAACAATTGATTGTATTTTAATACAATCATATATAATTTTAATACAATTTTATATTATATATCAGTTGCAGAAACAAACAAAGCGTTTCTGGAACAGAAATCTTATGAAACAAGTTAAAAGTTTCTGCAACTGAATTGAAAACAATGTGTTTTGCAACTGAAACTTTATAAATGTTTACCAGAAAGTAGAAGTTGTCATACATTTCCAAAATGATCCTTACATAATTAATGCACGCTCCCTAAGCAGACATGAATTTAAAAGTTTATGGCTCTTAAGCCTTCAATATTTCAGTTACATTCAATAGCCGGCTAATCTCAATTTCACCTTTTTACAAGGTTATCTTTTTGGCTTCACTCTCGGCACATAATTTTCTTCTAATAACTTATTATATTTGTTATTAATTTTCTTCTAATAACTAATGCAAAATCTATGCTTTTATTCTATTTTGCCTGTGAGCATCGGAATCGTCTGGCAATATATTTGCCGTATTTTGTAATCCCTAAATTAAATATTATATATAAACTCACAAAAACGTGTCGCCAAGAAAGCATGAAAAACACTATGAATCGTTCAGATTAAATTATTTCTTCGATAACACAGGAATATATTTATAGCAATTATATCTATATGGCATCCAGTTGCCGTTATTACCAATTACCGCCTGACATATTTTTGTGCAAATCTGACTCAATTTCCGTGCGTATTCCATAGTGAAATTGCCATATTCTCTTAAAGGCCCGCGCAAGCTGAAATTTGGTGGCAATTTTTTTTCGCCGAGCCACACATTTTCTATCGGATTCGCGTCTGGACTTTGTGAAGGCCAATCCAAAGTTTTCACTCCGTTTTCAACTTTCCAGCTGGTAAAGAGACGACTCCGATGTTTAGGATCGTTGTCCTCTTACAGAATCCAATCGCGATTGTCAGCTTCATATAAACCCTCGGCAGATTTAAACAAGCATTAATTAAGCACTAACCATTCGCTTTCCGAATTCCCTTTCCGAGAAATATCCGTAACCGTGCACCTTTGCCAGGTGTTTTACTATACGCCGCAAAATTCTTTTACCATTTTACGTCCAGACTCTCTTCCAGTAATTACATAACAGAAACATTGATTCACTAGTAAAAATCACATTGCTCCAATCACGGTCCAAAATTCGCTTTGCCCAGCTTAGTCTCGTTTCGATATGCTTTTTGGTCAACAACGGCTTCGCAAGTGTGCTTCTATTTTTGAGGCCAGATTCTTACAATCTCTGCCTGTTCGTACTCGTTGATTTACCTGTTCAGCAGTTCCTGTCTCGCATTTCGTAAACTCAGTGTCGGGTTCTTCTCAAACAAGCTACAGATGACCTTTTCTTGCCTTTTAGCGATCACTCTCTTAGGACCTATACCTGGATCATTCTCAAAATTACCAAACTCTTTAAAAATCTTAACCCACTTCTTAATGGACGAAACAGAAGTTCTAGTATATCTTGCAGCCTTTGCGGAACTCATTCTTGTTCCTTTTAGAAGACTTACCAAGAACAGTGCCCCAAACCGCCTTTTATATTTGACACTCATGTTGTTATGACGTTTTATCTCCCAAGTATCGAAAACATATAAACATTAGGACTAAATGCGCAACGCTTATATAATGCAGGCATTTATTCGCCAAAATAATTAAGTTTACTAAAACGGAAATATAATTAACGACACTAACAAAACTTTATAAATGAGTACAAGAAGTTCTGAATATATATCACTTTGTAAGGTTATCGGAAATAATAATTATAAATGCACATCACGAACTACTACTACATTTTATACCTTCGTTAAGTCAATTGCTAAAACTTCATTGGGAGTGATTTTGAAATTAGTACTAAACTATGGACTTATAAGGCTCGAACTGTATTCTAGTGCATTCATAGCTAGATATATTATATATGCTTCCCTGAACATTCTTAATGATATTTTTCTTACCAGTGAGTAGTAAATCTTATTTTGTTTCACAATTTCAGGCAAAATGTACAGTGTGATAGCGCGCCGACATGGAAGAATTTTGACAAGTGACTTGACGCAAGGCAGTGACAACTTCGCTATATCTGCTATTATACCTGTCATCGAATCCTTAAATTTTGCTCAAGAGATTCGAAAGCAGACTTCAGGACTGGCGTGCCCTCAGCTCATTTTCAGCCATTGGGAGGTATATTGACAGTTCTTTTAACTTGTTTCTATAATAATTTAGAGTAAATATGCACAAATCAAACACTTTGTAGATGTATGAAATGAACGGATAATGATGTTTACAATCAGTTTATTGTGGAATGTTCCTTGACATTGTGAATTGATGAAGATTTTTTACTTGAATCATTAAAAGATGTCCCGAAACCAGAATATTCGTTGAAAATTTTCAATTTTCCGATTTTTACCGGCTTTTCTTTTTCATTCCCAATTGAAATTTTCTTCGTCTAAATATAGTTTTCTTCTAATATAATCATATTTCAAAAGACGATAACGTAGGAAAATTTCGAAAATTTTGATTTGTTTTTAGTTTATTAACTTTCGAAGTAGTTTAGCAATGTCGTTATTTATGTTTGTGAAACTTTTTGTTTACATCAAAAATTCGAGTAACGTTTGGCTACAAAAAGTAGCTGAAGTTATCAAGTGTCTTACAATTTATTTCGATTCAGCTCCGACGAGGAGTTACAAAACATTTTTTTCAGAAAAATGCTTCGCACATGTTTTCGCCCTTTTAATTAACGTACGTACATATCATCTGTGAATTTTAAGTGGACAGTGTGGTGTAGTGAAATATACATAAATGCACCTTTATTTCTGATTTTACCCGAAGGAAAGCTTTATTTATAGCAAATGAAATACAGTTTAGGTTTGTGGGATAGATGCGTACGCGATCCGCTCTGGGCGAGACTCAAACTTAAACTGGGCTAACTTATATAGCGTACAACTTTCATACACCACATACAGCTCATTTCGTTTAGAAGTTAGATACCTGTATCCCACAAGCCTAAACTGTATGATACAACCGAACAAAGTTGCTACGACACATCAAGTCATATAGATTAAATATTTTTTGTATAATTTTGAAGGCGAAACTATTGCATAAAATGTAGATTATAGAGCATGAAATGTTTTGGTGATATAACTTTAGACAACATTATAATTCACCCCCGTCTTTTCCAGTTGAAGCATTTTGTGAGAATTTTCCTTCGTCACAAAACTTTTCTGTGGAGTCTACAAAAATTCACTTAAAGAACTGTTTAGTGCACAATAGTTCTTCCTTGCTGGTGCTCATTTTTAACTTCCCAGTACATGGGAAGTTCTTGTAATCGCCTGGAAATTCGAAATTGAAATTTTCAACTTTTCTTTACGTTTTGAGGTTTATAGAGTACAGTGGAACCTTGTTTATCCGGCACTCAGTCAACCGGGGCGTCTCAATTATCCGGCGTACTATTGATTTAAATTATTTTCATTTTTTTGTGCATAAAAAACCGCTTTATTAATGTAATATATATTATCAATTTATTTATAGTGCATTACATTTGTATCCAGCATAATTTCTAATTTATTGCTCTCAATTGTATATACATATATTTATGAACCAAATTTCACTTTTATAACACTCATTTTACATGAAATTTTTGCTTTGCTCGATTAACCGGCGTTTTGCCCATCCGGCGCTCTGACTGGCCGGTGCCTGTCGGATAAATGAGGTTCCACTGTATATTGAAATAGTTTCTAGAAAAAAAATGTGTGTGTGTACTATACGTACGTTCGTGGACAGTTCTTTCTACGAGCAAAACTCACGTTAACAAAGTCGTATCGGTTTTGTTGAGGTACTAATCGAAGCGTCTTTGCAATCTTAAAAGCTGATTAGTTTTTGGGACACTTTGGAGGGGGGAGTTTGATGTTTTGACCCTTTGAAAGTCATTTCTGTAATGCGCTATATCTCACGAACCAAACAGACGATTTGCATCCTTAAGGTGTCAATCGACGCGTTTTGACATTTGTGTGATTCTATAAAAAAATTTAAAAAAAACCCTGGAGCCATTTTTTAAATTTATTTTAAAAAAGTGCAAAAAATTAGGTTTTTTTCATAAACAATAAATTTTTAACCTGATTTTCGAGACACAGTAATCAATGTTCACGAAACTTATATACTCCGAACAGTTTTTGTAAAAAAACAGCAAAACTTTTTCTCATGATTACAAAAACAATAAATTACAACTAAAAAATCATTGAAAGTCATCATGACCTTCAAGGTTATTTATGTCGTGGACCAAATATAATATTTGCATCATTAAGGTGTCAATCAACGCGTCTTAATATTTTTTGTAATGGATTCGATTTTTCACAAATTTGTTTGAGCCGTTGTTTTAATCAATAAAAAAAAATGTGAAAAATAAGGATTTTTTTCAAAAAAAAAACATTTACCTGATTTGCACATCGCAATAATAAATGTTTATAAAATTTGTAAATTTATATCAATAAGAGAAATCAGTCAAACTTTTTCTCATGATTACAAAAAAAAATTAAATAAAAAATAAAAAATCATTCAAAGTCACCATGTAAAAAGGGTTCATACGAATGATTATAGCTCATATCTCTTATTCTAAAGACATTGTCAATCAAAGTTTATCAATATTTGCATAATTTGAGCAGATTGTCAATAGTCTTCACAGGACCTTGTTTTAACTTAAATGAAAAACTGCTTAAATTTTGGAAACCAAAAAAATCAATCAATCAAATTTGCATTTGTCGTAATCAACGTTTTGAATGGGAAAATGTTTTGTAGTCAACACTTTTCAAGATCAAATGCCTTTAAAAGCTTTCATCAAATATAAAATTGTAGTTTTTTGTAGTTTTGTTCTTTAGTGTTCGTAAGATTTCAATTACTTCCTTCATCATTTGTAATACATTTTACTTTTTACAAGCAATTGAACCCATTTTTGGCTGCATATTCAATGTTTCTCACGACCAACAGAAAATAAGAAATAATTATTAGTCTCATTGGTGTAAAATCGTGACAAAATACAAATTCAGTGATTATGCCGAAGTGATGGAAATTTTGAACGAAACTATTCAAAATGGCCATCACGCGACAAAATCTCTTCAGTGGGCGTAATAACAAAAACTGCATTCATTTTTGCTAGCGCTCTTTTGTCCTTCAAGCATCTATATGAAAATAACAAATAACGTAGAAAAGGCTTTGCAACCTGTCGATTGCTCCGCGTGAATATTCAATCAACACCTCATTCACCAAAATCCTTACGTAATCAATGGACACCCGCGTAGATGTTACGATTAATATTACAGTAGCGAGCAGAGAAATCCGATCAGGTAGAAAATATTAATAATTCTCAATTTTTTTGGAGAAATCTAAATGAAGGGTCGCAAAGTAATTTTTTCCTGTTAACTTATTATATTTACTGTTTAAAAATTTATAATGTGCTTGTTGAAATGTTTAAAAAAAGTAAATAAAATGGATTTATTACAATTTTGGTATTTATTGAAAATAATTCGTTATCACAATTTAATTTTGTTTTTTGATATTCTTAAATAATATTTGCATTTTCCATTTTCGTTTTTTTAAAGAAATTAACCTTACATATAATTAAAACTAAATTCAATATTTTGTGACCCCTCCCTTATTTTTAATAACTGCTTTAATTCTTGATGGCATCGAATTTATCAAAGCTTGCAGTAGTTCGTCTTTTAATTCGTCATACCAAATTTTTTCTAATAATACAACTAGCTTATTTATTGTGTTTGGATGTTCCTTATTAACTTTTGCTTTCATAATGTGCCACAAATTTTCTATCGGATTAAGATCCGGGCTATTTCCTGGCCATATCATAACAGATATTTGGTTTTCGGCATGAAATTCTTTAATCTTAAATTGTGGAAAAAGAAAAATGTGGTTAAATACACATATATATATGTGTTAAACATCATGCAATAAAATTAATACGAAACTGACCACTTTGGCACGGTGAGACGGTGCAGAATCGTCTTGAAAAATGCACTCAGAACACATAGAAAAATGATTCTCCATCGAAGGCAAAAAATGCTCATATAAAATATTTTTATAGACTGCCGCATTCACTGTTCCATCAATAAAGGCCAGTTTTCCAACTCCATAATAGGAAAAACATCCCCAGACCATTTTACCAGGTGGGTGTTTGACTGTTGGTTTGATGCATTGGGCACTTAAACGCTCTCCGGGTCTACGCCTAACGTACTGCAAGCCATCGGATCCAAACAAATTAAACTTACTTTCATCAGAAAATATAACCTTTCGCCAATCCAGATTAGTCCAATGCTCATAGTTTTTAGCACATTCTAGGCGTTTTTTCCGCATGTTTCTCGTTAAAAAAGGCTTTTCAGCAGGAATTCTTGCAGTTAAATGTTCCTCAACAAGCCGTCTGCGCACTGTATGGACACTTATCTGCTTTTGAGTTTCTTCTAAAAACTCTTTGCGTATTTCTACCGCAGTTTTGAACCGATCTTTTAGGCAAATTCTTTTTAACAGGCGATCTTCAGCCGGTGTTGTTATTTTCTTAGCCCCTGTGCCTTTTTTCCGCTGTGTGGATCCAGTGGTTTTAAATTTTTTTAAAAATTCTGCTACAGAAGACTGACTGTATCCTACCCTTGCGGCTATAGCTCGGGTGGTCATGTTCTCCTTCCACAACGTCACTATTTCCGTTTTTTTTAAATTTCGGTCATTTTCCTATTATTTGCCATTTTTATATATTTCACTTGTACTAACTTCACTGTTTGAAAAACTAGCTGAAACTGATAACGATCATAAAGGTCCCATACCTGGAAAAGTACCCAACCCCATTTTTGCCCGTTACCTGGAAATAATGCACCCGAAATGCTCGTTTTTCTACCTGACCGGATTTCTCTGCTCGCTACTGTAAGTCATTCCAAGAACTGTTATGAGAGGTATATTATTATTGTTTAAATTAGTAGTATTTTCATAATTATTATTGTGTTTGATATTTTTAATATTTATATATGTAGATATTACTGAGAAGTTGATCGTGTGGACCTCAAGACCTCATTGTTTCAGAAGTATTTTTATTTATTTCATTCTTTTGAGCTTTTTTCATAGTAGCCTTTCTCCTACAATAGAATTAAGAATAACATGACCTCCTATTGGAATTATTCCATTTAATCCTTTCCGAATTCCATTATTTAGTACAGCAATTTTTTTAGTCGCACTTCGCGGCTTGTTAAAATTTGTTATTATTAAACAATAAGGGTGTTTCACATACACTTTGCGACACAAGTTTGTAGGCAGACTCGATTAGTGTTTCCACCTATGATGATTTCTGCGAATATCCATATTCCTTCAATTATAGAGCAGTGAACACCTGATTCATTAATCTGATGGGTACAAGATTTTTATGTTAGTTTCACTTGAAAATTGCTATTAAAACAGGCGGAACTTTACTGCAAGCACATAATTTTTTGCTGATTCCGCGCGAAGTAAATTATTTATCTGTGAAGTTTATTGAATAGAATTCATAAGCCAGCTGATAAAGCAGAAATGACTAGTGGAAAACCACTAACTTCGATGAAATTGGCAAAATAAAAACATTAAAGGAAGAAGGGTATTCGAACAGAGAAGTAGCTGGAAAAGTCAACAGGAGTGCAGAAAAGTTGACGAATTTCTAAAGGACTCCGAAAATTTTGGGAAAAGTAAATATGAAGCTGAGACGCCAACATCTGAGAGGCGATTATCAGTTAGCCAGCATAGGTTTAAAAGCATTTTATTCTGGAAACAACGTCGTTTCTTCTTTAATTCAGCGTTCAAACGGTTCAGTAGTCCCACATAATAATCTCCTGTGATTGTTTTTTAAGTCCCAACATAGTCGATGAAGATTATGCCATGTGTACCCCAAAAAATTGTTGTCAACCTTTCCAGCTGATGAAGCAACTTTTTCCTTCTTCAGTGCACTTGAACGGACTTCAATACATTGTATTGACACATGTCGCATCTACGGTTATAAATCGACGCAAAAATACATCATGACTACGTTGAGACATGTCCAAACATTGTTTTGAAATGAACTTGCCAGTGCGTTTTTGATAACTTGTGAGCAAACGCTGCCCCCATCTCGCTAAATGCCCATATGGAAATTTTCGTGTAAAATGTTGCTTACACGTTAATATCATATGTTACGAATGCTCACTCAATGATCTTCCGACCCAATGTTATGGATTTTATCAATCATTTCTGGTGCAGTCAGCTCTTCTGGCAATTTGAACGTTGTCAATCACGTTCAAATTCACCGAACCAACATAAGTACATCACCATTTAATCTGACGGAGCAGATTCTCCATAAATTTTACAGAGTATTAAATTCTGTTGACGCTCTCAACGTCGTAAATTATGATAAATCACCGGGAACAAGTTGAACCCAGAAGTTAACAACTTAATTTTATTTTATATGCCCAATTTAATCGTGAATGGCTATGTCAATATCAACAGTTGCTCCGAAAAAACTGATTATATGTAAGATATTTATTTAAAAAAATCTTTTATATGTAAAATTTCGTAAAAAAATATTTTTTAATAGAATACCCTAAAAAATTGCTTCCACTTCACTGTATCCAATAAAAAAAAGTTAATTTAAATAATAATTAACAATATATTTAAAAAAAACATTTTGTTGATTATGGGCAAATATGCTATCACAAACGATGCCAGGCGGTAATCACACTATGTATATAAATTGTGGAGTATCCACTGTATTTTATTCATTGATTGTCTGTGTAAATGCAGTATAAACATTATTTATTTATAGTAAATATCAATTATTTTACATAAAATGAATAATCTATTAATTTTTCGCTGTATATTGCAGAATCATATAGATATATTTCACTTGTATTTGAAATTATTTTTAAAACATTCATATAATTTTAAATAAAACTTCTGAAAACTCTGATAGCAACACCTTATTTATATCATGTTAAATAATTGTTAGTTACCTTACATAAACAATGTTTATATTCCACCAAGAACAATTAAGCATCGTATACATTTGCGAACCAAAGAGTTGCGAACCAAAGAGTTCGCAAATCGTTCTAACTCTGTAATGATAATCATATTATACGCAAGGGCGTCGCCAAGGGGGGGAGCAAGTAGGGACAGCTGCCTCACCTAAGAGATTTAAAAAATATAACCAAATGCAAAGCTACTAAAATCCTAATATAAGGTCAATCAGTTTTCTTGCTTTGCCGATCAATCCCGCACGTCAAAACTCGAATGAATTAAATGTCGAGATTTCAGCGAGGTTGTCGGGAAAATTGACATTAAGAAAAAAAATCTTTAATTTTTTTAAAAATCTGCTTTTACTTACAAGTACTCAAAAGGCAATTTAGCCTTTTTCAACCAACCTTTATTTTGTTGCCAAATGCATTTAATACAGAAAGTTTGATGAAGAAAGAAGTCCAAGAAATGTTTGCCGGATTCATTGAGCTGAAAGGTCTGGATGCGAAATCTATTGCATATAGGGTTACCATCTGACCGGATAAATCAATCAATTTTAAAAGTTTAGACCGGACTCCGGATTTCGTTCTAGACCAGATTTTTCCTCATGCCGGTCAATAAATTACAAACACCGTACGTCAAATACCGTACCATGTTCAATCAAATAAATAAAACAAACCGTGATTTGTCCTCTATATGAACAGTGTTTAATATAATATTAGCACAACGAAATCAACATGTATTGCTATCCTTATTCTAAAACATGCATTGGTGTCTTTATGAAGTGGTTGATGCAATATTTTAAAAATATTATGCAAAACAAAAGATATATTAAAATATGTAAGCCAGAGAACAAAAGATATATTAAAATATGTAAGCCAGAGAGGGATGAAAGTATTGGTCGTAAAGCATAGCACGCATCCTCTCGTTATTGTCTTTGCGTCTAAAGTATCGCGTGGTATCGTTTGCTGATTGCATTTCACTAGTTTTGCATTGTGATTCCGTGAGTTACGTGATAAACATTATAAATAGCAATGGTATCTTCAAGTAAAAAACTTTGTAAATTCACAGATATACTAAGAGCAAAATTTTCGGCGTTTAGAGAACGTCGAAACGAACATGAAGTAAAGTTTAGTGTTTGTGATTGTCGATCGGGTACCAAGGTGCTGCTGACAAACAAAAGCACATCAATACCGAAAAGCACAAAAAAATCAGAAATCGCGCGCATCAACATGTAAGTTAGAAATTTTTTTTCTAAGAAACCCAATTATAAAAGTAGCGCAGTCGATGCCACTCTTGCATTTCACGTTGTGAAACATCATCAAAAGCATGGACTGCACTCCGCCGTTATTAAGGAAACTATTTCCTGATTCCGAATTGGCCAGGAACTTTGCTTTTGCGAGGACCAAATCTGAGGCAACTGTTAATAATGTCATTGCACCTTATGGTATTGAAAATCTCCTTCAGAACCTACAAGATATTGGATTTTTGGGTTTGTCGACAGATGCCAGCAATCACAACGCCGACAAAATATTTCCCATCGTTATTCAATTTTTTGATAGTAAAACCGGATGCAAAGTAAATTGCTGGAATTATCTGCATTGGAAAATGAAACTTCGACTACCATTGCCAATTATCTACCGACGACTCTTGAAAAGTACAATTTAAAGAATAAATGCGTCTCTTTTACTGGTGATAATGCAAATGTGAATTTCGGGGGTGATGCACGAATTGAAGGTAACAATGTAATCTCACATTGGCTGCCCAGCTCATATTCTTCATAATGCAATACGTCATGCTACAGATCTGTTGGAGTTCGACGTCGAATCTCTTGTGATGAAAACTTTTAATCATTTTTCAGTTTATACTGTACGAACAGAAAATCTAAAAGAAATGTGCAACTTTGTTGATATTAACTTCGAAAAACTATTGTATCACAGTAAGACGAGGAGGTTAAGCCTTTTTTCTACAATCGAAAGAATTCTTAAATTATACATGCCCTTAAAAGAATTCTTTTTGACAACAGACAAGCCTCCAGCTCTTATCGAAAAGTTTTTCGAGAGAAATACCAGCGAAATATATTTGTTTTATCTTCATTCGTTGATGGCTATATTCAATTCAAAAATAACGTTACTGGAAAAGGAGAAAAACTCAATCGTGGAAAAGCTTTCTGCTTTAAAAGGAGCTATAGAGTCACTAAATTGACGAATTCAATATAACTTCATTCATTCCAAGGTACGAGACCTCTTTGAAAAAAATAAAATTAACGAAGACGAACGGAACAAAATAAATACTGAAATTAAACACATGTATGAAAAATGCATGAATTACATGAATATTTGGGTAAAACCTTTGGAATCATTGAAATGCCTTGAATGGCTACAGTTCAGGAAAAATCAGGAGCTACAATTCGATAGTATAACAGATTGTTTAAAATTTTTGAGAGACAAGGGAATCACTATTGACGACATTAAACTCTAGCAGACAACCAGTGGGCAATTTTCTTCAATGCGCACAGTGATAGCAGCTGTTTTACGGAATTACTGAAAATTTGTCAATACTTTTTCTGCATTATGCCACACAACGCAAATGTGGAGCGAATTTTTTCGCTTATGACTTCTCAATGGACAAAAGAAAAAAACAGGCTGTCAGTTGAATCAATAAGAGGAATATAACTCACACAATACAACCTCAGACATATGAGTTGCGCCGAATTTCCACGAAAACAAACTTTTGAAAGCTGTTGCAGGTGAACACAAATACATTGTGCAAAAACTGTAATTAATGTAAATAAATTCTTATTTTAGTCAACAGAGTTTTATTATAAGCCAAAGACCGGACTTTTCACAGAAATCAGGATTTTTTACTGCTTGAGACCGGCTTTTCAATTTCAAGCCCTGGTAACCCTAATTGCACATAGCATAGATTAGTTTCTGACAACAGAAGACCTTAATCCAGATAAATGCGTTGGTTTTGGATTTGACAGTTGTTCGACGATGTCGGGAAAAAACGGTGGGGTACAAGCAATCTTACGCAAAAAACATACCAAAGCCCTGTTTTTTCATTGCTCGTCCCACAAACTGAATTTAGTAATCGATGATTTCAACACACTTCCTGAAATTCGGAACGCCATAGGAACCACCAAAGGAATCTGTTTTGAGAAAGAAGTTAATACCTAATATTTCCAGGCTCTGCGAAACAAGATGGAGTGAAAAATACAAAACTATCAGAGTTTTTAATAATTCAATAATACTGGATGCCTTAGAAACCTTATCTCGCGAAGGAAATTGTGCGACCAGAAAAAATGCCTTTCAACTCTATGCGGCTGCTTTCAGAATTTCGTTTATTCTTGGAATTATGTTGATAGCCAAATGCTCCGTTTTGATGGAACCTATTGTTAACGTACTCCAATCTGTAGCTTTGGACGTGGTCAATGCCTCAGAACATGTTAAACAGATTTTGCAATTACTTAAAAACCACCGTGACAATCCCGAAAAAGTGACAGTCAAAATTATAAAGGAAGCTACTGTTGTTGCGGAGAAAGTCGGGCTGGACATTATATCAATGCCGCGTATTATTGGAAAACAAGTTCATCGAAGCAACCAACCAGCAAAAACCACTTCAGAATACTGGAAGAGGTCTTTAATAATACCATACTTGGACTCCATTATTGCATCCCTTGAAGTACGTTTTGCTGAAGAAAACACTCCATCATTCGCATTGTTTAAATTACATCCAGCGCAAATGCAACCGAGATCAATTGAAAATCTCAAAGAAATTTGCGAAACTATCGCCCAATGTTATGATTTACCGAGTATAAAAAATGAAATCGAACTTTGGCAGCAATTGTGGCACGATAAGCCCAACCCAACAAGTCTAACAGTTGTTGACGTCCTAAAAGAGGCAAAAACCTACTTTCCCGAAACGGGAAAAGCGTTGAAAATTTTGATCACTCTACCGTGCACGATCTGTACAGAAGAGCGACCGTTTAACAATCTCAGGAGATTAAAAACATGGCTAAGAAGCAATATGGGGGAAAATCGCCTTAATGGTCTGGGCATGATGAGTGAACACAGAAAACTTATAAATGAAAACTTGCAAAATTTTCACCATAAAGTGGTCGAAAAATTTACAAAAAACCTCCGAAGATTGTGTTTTAATTAACTGTAATTATGTCGTAAATTCTTTTTGTTTCATTTTTCTAATAAATATAATAACTCCGTTACAAAGTTTTATTTATTGTGCAATCGAGAGCTCGTGCAGCTTTACATATTGAACTTTGATTTTTTTTACATTCTTCATAATATCAACTTGCCCTCCTTGGGCCATGGGATGGCGACGCCCTTGATTATACGTCATATAATAAAAACATATTAACTTCTAAGTATGTGGGAAGTTCTCGTAACTAGTGTGAGCATCGAAATCGAAATTTTCAACAAATCTACGTTTTAAGTGTCTGCATTATCTTAAAGCAGTAAAAGCTGTGATGATGTAAAGATGTCTGTAAAAGTATATGTTTGCACGCAAGTGTTTGGATATGTTTGTATGCATAAATATTTTATAAACTTTTAGATATGGCGTTTGAAGCGTTTTAACGTTTATGTCGTGTTTAAAAATAAAATTAAAAAAAATTATTTTTCAGTTTTTTTCCTTTCAAGTTGCATCTTTGACAATTAATGTTTTCGAAGAAACGATGTTGTAAAAACTAATTATCAAATAAAACAAGCCGTGAGGTGCGACCCTCAGGTGCACACCGACAACTTCTCAGTAATATTAATGTAAATATTAAAAATTCGAAACACGATAATATAAATCAAAATAATCATACTTTAAATAATAATAATGAAAACAACGCATTACATGATGAAATCAGTTAAGGGGTTATTCTTCTAAAGAATAAAAAGTATCTCAAGAATAGCTGTTGAACATTTCACATCGATATCTTTCTTTGTTTTGATTCTGTAGCAGTTTTGGCTCCCCTCGATATTTTGTGTAGCGTAAGCTGCCTTGAAGCGCTCGAACATCTGCATAACGGTAAATTCTTCAATATATACATCCGAATTTCAGTGTGTATGCATCATAAGCAGTGTTAAAAATGTTTCAATTTAGGAAAAGAAGAAATAAACCTCGGAAATGTAAAAGTGACAATTTTAAAGGCAACCAATACACTATTTCTTCAGATGGTACAGAATGTGTTGAAATGAAACAATAGTACATTACATAAAATAAAAACGGATCCAACATTATCGTATTATATTATGAACTTCGCTCTTGTGTTTGGTACGAAATATATTGAAGTGTAAAACCTGTGACAGTGACATAACGTTTAAAAAAAGCTTACAGCGTGCCTTTGGATTCAAACTTGTTATTTGCTCTTGTTCTGAGAAAAAAGTGAACTCTTCCTCAGTGGATGATGAAAAAAACATCTCACATGAAATAAATAGGCGCATGACCTTCGTTTTCCGATTTTTGGCATGGGATTACACGGACTACATAGTTTTTGTGGATTTATTGATTTTGGAGCCAAGTTCAATATTAAACATTATTATGATTGTCTGGACGTTAGCATCGCAAGAAGTCTACAACATTTCTACCCGAAAAGCCTTCCAAGACGAAAAAGATACAAATGAAGTGCGAGGAAATGAGCGTAATCATTTATCGGTGTCGTGTCGTGGTTTTAGTTCCCTTATAGGATTTGTTTCCATAATTGGCAAATATTGTGGTAAAAATATAGATACCATATTTAAAAGTAGCGTATGTAAATCGTGTGACTATTGGGCCTCAAAAAAATGTACGCTTGAATATGACGCTTGGTACGAGGATCATCAAATACAGTTAATCACTCTAATAGTGCAGGAAAAATGGAAGTAGATGGTTTGATTGAACTGTTTAAATGCTGTAAAGAAAAATATGATGCAAATTATGTAGAACGATACGGGACCCTAAAACGCTCACAAACCTTTAGACAGCCAACCCTACGAAGACAACAGTGAGAATGCGTGAATCATGTATCTAAAAGCATGTTTCGCAGGTTGATTGAGGCGAAAAAACGTAAGACTCAACAAAATGAAGCTACCAAAAAGCACAAAAAGGTGCCGAAGAAGAGAAAAAAATACTACACCTAGTTTGCCTGTGAATAAAAAACAAGGGCTACGATATCGGCCAAATTCGAATCCAATTCTTTGCCACTCCCCATAAAAAACTTACTCATAAAGTAATAAAAAATTTATCGATTTATTACGGATTGGCAATTAGAAGATACCCCAAGTCTATGGAAAACATGACAAAAGAAGCGCTTCATCATACGCCGCACCAGTATTGCCCGGTCGGGCCTGACTCCTGGTGCGCTTGACAAAGAGCTCAGGCAAACAACATTACATATAACATATACATCGTGCAACAATTGGTGAAGAGACGTTTAAACTGTTGGACTGAATTTATACGGATTTAACTAGAGACGATCTATTGAAAAGGTGTTTGGGTTTCAACAGTCAAAATAATAATGAGTTTCTAAACCAGACTGGCGCATCGCTCCGACGCACATGTTTAATGGTTCTAAAATTACTGAAATCGCCAGTATGATGGCAATTTTAGTATACAATAAAGATTATCTTCCACTTCTGCAAGTAATGGAAGTGATGGGCATAACCCTTAGGCAACATGCACTCAACTTCAAATCTGAATATGACTGCAGCAAGTTATTCACCACCGTTTCAAAAGAACGTCGCATAGCAAAAAAGAAGAAATAGAACGATGTACAGGCATTAGAGCAAGAAGAAGGTAACATCTTTCAGCCAGGATTCGCAGAGTAAGCGTAAGAGTTTTCTTGATATATGGCAAAATTTCGGTTGCCAAAAAATATAAAACACCGTTTTCTCGAATCTAACTAAACTGCTGGACCGATTTACTTCAAATTTTGTGTGCATACTTATTTACTTTTTATCTTCTACACTAACAGATTAGAGCAAAACTAATTTCTTGGCAATATGGTAAAATATCATTTAATTGAAAAAATGTTGAAATTCGACACAAAGCACAAAACTTTTTTTCATTTAGCTGCACTACAACGTTGGGCTCGACAGCCACCATTTTGTTTTTATAATTTTCAAACCTAAATAAAGAGGCATGCAAATTTCAAAACGATATCTGTTGTAGTTTTTTATAAAAGTTTGAATAAAGGTGTTTTTCGGGCTATAGGTAATATAAATATATGTAATATAAAATATTACAAAAGAAAAGGGAAGAAATAATTGAAATCTTACTTACTCTTAAAACCAAACTTCTAAAAACTACTATTTTATTTGATTAAATTTTTTAAAAGCATATGATTTCGGAAATTATTAACTACCATTGTATCGGTAAACCATTTTACCTTCAAACACTAATAATCATTTCTTATTTTAAAATTGATCTTAAAACGTCATGTAATACGCAGTAAAAATTTGATGTCGATATAAAACATATTTTTCGACAATAATAATCGAGATACAAACAGACAAACAAACTCTAAATATAGGAACCTTTTCCAAATCTTCGGAGACTTTTTATACATTCATTGAACATATAGATGACTTACACTTTACGCACAAATCACTTATAACAGCAGCAGACACCAACATTAATCTACTAGACGATGATACACAATACCGAACATACATAGATACTCTTACAGCCAATAATTCTGAAGTATTAAACACAAAAACACCGACGAGGTTAATCTCAGGTACAATCTTAGACCATATAACTACAAACAGCCAGACGATTAAATACAGCACCAACTACACTTTTGAAGACTGGCCACGGCTAGATCATAGGTTAATACGTTTAATAATTAAAGCACATACAATGACCAGAGTAAAACCAAGTATGAAATATATAACTTACCTCAGAAAAGATAAATTCATTGAGACATCTAACCAACTACTTAAAAAGAAAAGAAAGAAAGTTTCCAGGGATTGGCCGGGATAATACAGGAAACTAAAGATTCTGCCACGTTTACTAAATACATCAGGACAAGGAATGTAACGTGGATTACTGAAAAAGTTATTACTGCCTCAAAGAAAAAACATCAAGCATATAAACTGCTAATTAAGGATCCTTACAGTCCTACAAAACAAAAACAATACAAAATAGTAGGGAACGAACGTAATAAAATAATAAAAGAAGCAAAGCAACACTATTAAACCATAAAGCTTGAGCAAAGCTCAAAAAATCATAGCCAGTTCTGGAATCTACTTGACAGTATTCTTAAAACAGGCGAAAAAAGTAAGACACACAATATCGAAAAACTATTCTTCTCGAATAAGATGATCAGTGAATCGAAAGAAATCGCCAACTGCCGTAATCACCATTTCTCAAAAATAGGTCAAGAAATAGTAACGAAGTTGCCTACGATACGGACATCATCATCACGAAACACATCCCCAATCTCTTCTTTTCATTTAAGAACCACCAATAAAAAAGAAATAATTGAACCTATTAATTCTCTACGAAACCATACTGCACCAAGTCCTGATGGTATCTACGTTGAAGACCTCAAATGAATCAAAGAAAATATTGCTGATACTCTCGCGAAGTTAGTAAATAAATGTATTAGGCAGGGAAAATTCCCGGAATACTTAAAAATCTCTGCAGTAATACCGATTTTTAAAGGGGGTGATGAAACTGACCCAAACAATTACAGACCAATCTCACTCTTGAATTCCTTAAGTAAAATCCTCGAAAAAATTGTAGATTCTCGAATCAAAGAATTCTTATTGCAAACCCTTATACCGATTCTTATCGTCTGAGAAGTACTATGTCCTAAAATTTTAAATACGGAGAATTACTTAATTTTGATGGAGAGAGTGTTTGGAGTAAACGGAGGTGGTTTTAATCTGAAGAAATCCGGCATGCCGAGAGGCAGGAGCTGATCGGTATGTTTTGAAGATTTCCACCTCCCAATGTTGAAAAAAAATATAAAAAAACCGTCTTACGTAAGGAAGTAGTAACCCCTACAATAAATGAACTCCAAAAATTTGACAAATAGTCAATAGAGTAAGTAAAACTAAGTAATATTATTCATATCAACCTTAATTCATTATAAGATAGATTTATTTATTTTTGTCAAAAAAATAACAAAATGGCGGACATTTTCTGAAAAACCTGATTTTTGAGGTTGGAAAATCGCTTGAAAATCGAAAAATTTCCTCGGAATCAAAAACATTCTAATTTATGCGACCAGACACTTATTTTGGGCTTTTCTTTTCTCGCTCTTTTTGTGAAATGGTGGAAACCAAAACCGAGCAATTGAAATCTTACTGTGTGGAATCGACGACCAGAGATCTTTTGATGCGACGAAAAAGAACCTACGACATTGTTGAAAGACAAAAAAACATAAACGGTCCAGGGCGATGGCAATGTTTTTTTCTACACCGTTAATCGTTTTCTTGTTTGAAGAAAAATGACGGAGGCAAACTACGCGGTAGGTCGAGGGAATAAGTGAAAGATAAGGACAGTTACTAGAGTGGATGTTTGGAATAAAATAGCAAGTTCGGAAGAAGAGGACTACAGTGTTAAGGTTAAGTTAAGTTTTATTTCCTTTTGATAATATATTTTCGGCTTTTTGTCGATCTATCTCAAGTGGTCGCAAAGTCCATCGGGAAGGTATTTATTTCAGGGGACGGTTTTTACGGAACGCTTATAACTTTTAAACGATGCTAGATACATTTTTGCTCCTGCAAATTATTTGAAAGAACTCGCAATTCCTTTCTCTTATAAAATTGTTTGCATCTATTAACGTAGGCGGTAAAATGCAAAGAATGACGAGCAAAATTTCAAAACTTTTCAAAAACAAGCCGCGAGGGTCGACCCTTGAGGTCCACGCGGTCAACTTCCCAGTAATGTTTACATAAATAATGATACTTTGAATTATAATAATGATAGGTACTTATATCAATAATAATAATGAATTTATATTAATCGTATCATCTTAGGGAGCGTCTATTGATTACGTAAGGTTTTTCGTGGACGGGGGGGGGGGGAGGTTGATTGAATCTTCACGCGGATCAATGAAAGTAAAAAAGAAATAAAAAGTTTTTTGATGAGAACTTATAGCATCTGATTTCGAAAAGCAATGATTGGCAAAAGTTTAAATTAGATAGAAGAGACTTTTTCCGAAACCACGTCATTGAAGTAGGTGAAATTCGGTGATATTATTTTTATCAACCTTATTCCATTATAAATATGAATGGTGTATTTTTTTATGAATATGTTTTGCAATCACGAAAAATGTTAATTTTTGTTTAATGAGAAATTTTTATCTTCAAAATATTTTACCATTCAATGCGTTGAATACCACAAATGCAAATCTGATAGAACTCTTTTTTAAATTTTTATCAGTTTTTTCATTAAAAAAAATGGCACTGTGAGACATCAGGTAATATTATTCGTAAAAACCTTTTATATATATCATATTTCACTAATACCTTGATGTTTTTTGTAGTCATGAAAAAAGTTTTAATGTTTTTTTCACAATAATTGTTCAAATTATATAATTTTTTTTTGAAAAAGCCCTAACTTTTGTACTGTTTTTTATGAAATTAAAACACGACTCCAACAATCCTCAGCAAGTTCTTCTTCGAGATTTAAAGTGACAGTTAGAGCAATAATCGGTACACTTCAAACCATGCTTACCACAACCACACAATTTCGAACATTCTTTCAAGCACTTACAACTAATTTTTTAAATAAGCTATCAGGTCTGTATGTCTGTAGTTTGTATTGGCTCTAATATTTTTATTATTATTTTTCCCCGGGTTATAAAATGCTGATGTTGTATCGCAGCCTGAAAAAGCATGAACTAAACCAATTAACGAAAGTATAGAATTTCTAATTGGTGTCTCCAAAAGAAAAGATTTATAGAAGGAAGCAAAGTTATAAACTGCCTCAGACTTTTTTTCCTTTGCTGGGCTTCCAGAAGTAAATATTTTTTTTCGCACTCGCACGCAATGTTAAAATTACTAATACGCCGATATCATCTTCAGTTACTATAATAGCAGGTTTGACATCTGATATTATATTTATTGCAGTTTGTACGATTAAAGTATCAGCATCTTCATATGCTTGATCTGTATTAAATCCAGCTCCTCGAAGTTTCTGTTGCAAAAGGAGTATAAAACGATTTTTGTTTGTTTCGTTCGAAAAAAAATCTCGGGATACTTTGCACGACGTTGCACATTGAAATTCAATATCCGGACATATTTTCTCACTTGACGCCTTTCAGCTATCTTCGTGCTTTTATCGCAGTTTTCAAGATATCCGTCGAAAATAATGTAGCTGTTAGGTGAATAATGCTTATTTACGGTATTTAGGTATTCAAAATTATATCGAAAGTTCGTTTCTGTGGCCAAATTACTTTATGAAGGAGGAAGCCTCCATCAATGACATGCACACAATTGAGAGTGAAAGGAATCTCTGTTAACTCTTGAAAATTGTCGCACAACTTTGATTTATCACATTTTCGAAGCAGACCATCTTTCAAAATGGATGGAGAAAATGGTGTCAGTTCATATTTTAAATAGTGTTCTAGATGGCTTTGCGTATCTTGCATGAATGAATGATAATTTGTTTATCTTATTACCATTATTACCCAATTAAATCACTTTAAGATTAAATATACGGGCAAGAATACATAAACACTAGCACATATGACTTTTACATCACTTCTAAACAGATGCCTCGGCTGCTCTACTGTTACTAACGGTTCGTTGTAAAATCTCTTCATATGTTACCTTACATATGCTTAAGTTCAACAATACGCAGAATATTGTGCATTCATATTTTTATTAATATATCGTAAAATAATTAATTGAAAAAAGATTTTTTTTCTTAATTTGTTTAAACAAATGTTGTTTAAATATTTATACAGCATTAATATGACAATAACTGCATTTAGTACATTGAACATTATATGTTTGGGATGTTTTTCTAGAAAAAACTTCTTCAACATATGAAAAAATATGCGTCTTCGGGATTTGGTAATGCGATATTTAGGCTTCTCTGTTCTAGTTACATCGGCTCAAAAAATGTGAAAATCGCTCCACTACAAGCCAAGAAAATGCTTTTTTTTACAACTTTTTATTTAATTCGTTGCAAATGCCCGTCACCATTGACCGGTTGCATCTCAAAAACTGATAAACATGATTCAATAACTTTTTTTTAGAATAAGCGTACTTTAAAATTCTTTCTCACCTATTTTTTGGAATTTAATTTAACTTCATGCTTACCGAGGTATTCAATTTGTTTATTAGCAAAAAAAATGTTTATAATATCAAAAAACTCCTGAGGCCGCCTTAATAATTTGATTTTAGTTTTGTGAAATGCATTCAATGCGCGAAGTGCTGTTCTATATGTACAAAAAAAATTCAAACTTCTATGGACTTTAGTTTCTGACTTGAAAGATGTCACAAAAATTTGAATTTTTTTCAATAAATTTTGATTGCCAAGCTGTTATGTGAAATCTACTGAATTGATTTCAATTAAAATGTGTGTGCTGTTTTATTCTATCATGAAGATTTTTTAGGCGAACTATAAAGGTCCTGAATTTATTTAAAATGATAAAAAAAATTGAATAACAAGCGGTGTTTTCCCAATTTTTTAAAATTATTGCTATTTTGTGGTAAGGAATAAATGTTTTAATTACTAACCAATCCTATCTTGTGGAAAATTTTATTTCGCAACTTTCATTCTCACTCAACTTTGCTTTGGAATGAACCGTTTTAAAGTTAAGAGTGACACAACTAGGAAAAACACGTTTTTTTTTAATTTTTAAACATTTCGATTTTTTCATGTTCCCGACTTTTTTGAGAAGGAGCATAGATCAATTACTGTTATACGAGTTATTCCACAAGTTTTCCTGCAAAAGTCAGCGTGCTCAACGGTCAAATGTAGTCGTTGTTCTACAGATCCGCCCTGTTATATAATGGCACTTGACATGCCGGCAACCATGTGTGGTGTTCGATGAGGAATTGTGCCATGGGAATCATAAACAAAACAAAAGTGATAAGTATGTAGGGAAATCCCAAATAGCGAAGAGCTATCGAGAAATATGATTGATAAGGAAATTATAGACGATCACTCACGCTTTGTTACTCGGTCCAGTGATTGGGACACCTTTCCAACCACTGTCTTGCGGAAGCCAAGTATATCACATTAGCCGAGCACTTAGCTGTGTCGTAAAAATAAGATCAAATTTATGTGCCTGACTATTTATTTTTCCCTAACAGTCAACGACTTATAAAACGTTTGAAATATTAAAGATTGTTTTATTTAATTTTTTATACATTTCCCCTTTATACTGCTGCTGCTCCCGTTGTTCTAATCTACAGTAATATGGCATATTATTCCAATTTAAAACATTTGTTTTATTACAGATAATTGATATAGATCCATTTTGGACACCGTCTACCGAAGAGGAGTATTTGCATTTCGGTGAAAAGGGGGATTCGATTAACAGAGCTAAACAGTACATGGATGCAGTTCGAAGACGAAAAGGTCTAGCTGTTGAAGAAAAAATTGTAGAACACGGTGAAAAGCAGAGAACGTTATCCAAAAAGAAATGATAATAGGAAACGAAAAAAATCAATAAAATATGTATTATTAAAATTATTTTCCTAACAATAAATGAATTTTTATTTAACATATTTAAAACAATTATTTCATTTGCTGATATGGCCTGAAAATAAGCTAGATTATTTCATTTTTATGTTTTTGTAGTGTACTTTGTGGTTTACACATGTTACATGATTATCAGTTGATACAATGATTCAAAACACTTGGATAACTGAGGCGTTTTATATCAACTGAATTAATTTTCATAAATTTTACAGGAGGCGTTAAATATGTCTCACACTTGGGCATTTTAATTCATGTAAATGAGTTAGAAGTCACTTCAAAGAACTTTATAGCACGATTATTTTTTATAAACTTTTCAATGTTATTTGAAATTAAATATATTTTTCGAAAGCTCTGTTTGAAGTAACATTTAATTTTTTTCGGGAAGTTATTATATTTGCGTAATTATTTTGTTTCTGGATTGCAAAGAGCAATAAATTTGTTATTTCGACGGTATAAAGACAATAGCTGATGTATTCCGCAAGAGTTTCTAGTATGATGTCATCACGTCATTTGCTGTAAATAATAAGAGAATTCAAAAATTATTATGAAGTGTTAGCTGTTATACAGTAGAATCTCGAAAAGTTAACTCGCGGAAAAGTTAATCGCTCGGTTGAGTTAACCGCTCGGTTAAGTTAACCGAATTTCAGCTTCCACGTACCGCTCTGAAAAGTTAACTTTTCAGTTAACTTTTCTGAGCGTCCGAATTTTTCAAACCAACCGCTTTTTTCGGTCACTAAAGGGGCAATTTGGCTCCTACCAATACGATAGTGAAGACGACATTCCGTTGTCTAAATTGATTAAATCAAATAGTGCTTACGACGATACACTTCGAGAAGTTCAATTGTTGATGTCGAAGCTGGGTGATAATGTTGACATCAGCATTGATGTCATTGAAAATTGGAACAAGGATCAAATTGCGGAAGATGACGATAATTTCGAAGTTTCCGATAATGATAACGACGGGTCAATTATCGAGGAAGATATTCAACAACCAAAACTGAGCTTCTCGAAAGCAGTTGAAAGGATCAATATCTTGATAAAATTGTTTGAAAACAATAACGATGCAAATCAGGTGGCAGACCTTGTCCATATGCGTACGAAAATGATCAAGAGCTATTACACAAAAGAATAGAAACAAACAAGTCTCGACTGCTTCTTCAAACGACTCCACAAAAATTAATTAATATATCGCACGAAAATGATCAAGAGTGACTGAGAACCATAAACCAGCCGGTACAATTTTTTTTTGTAATGATGAAAACTAAGTCATTGAAATAAATTTAGCGTGTTATTTACAAAAAATCTATATTTATTATTGTATTTTTTTCAATTTTGAAAACCACTTAGAAAAGTTAATAGTTCGAAAAAGTTAATTACCCTTGGGACATTTCGGTTAACTTTTTCGAGATTCTACTGTATTTCAAACGATAAGTTTATTCAATTGGTGTTTATGATTGAAACTTACAATTTTAGCATTCAAATGCCTTTACTCGAAAATATAGCCTTGTAAAAAATCCATCATATCTCGTTTTTAAATAATTAGTTTCAAAAAACAGCAACAAAAATATTTTCCAAGTGCTTGAATTTTTTCAATGAGTTTTGAACAGGCTTAACTAAACATTTTGATATTTCATCTACCCATACGTAGCATAGGGTGCAGATTGAATTTTTCCCAATTTTATATTTTTAACTTCCCAGTATATGGGAAGTTCTTGTAATCGCCTCGAAAATTGAAATTGAAATTTTCAACATTTCTTTACGTTTTGAGGTCTATAGAGTATATATAAAGTGTTTTTAAAAAGGGAGATGTATGTGTGTGTGTGTGTGTACGTACGTACGTTCGTTCGTGGACACTTTTTTCTACGAGCATAACTCACGTAAACAAAGTTGTATCAACTTCGTTGAGGTGTCAATCGAAGCGTCGTTGCAATTTTAAGAGCTGATTAGTTTTTGGGATACTTCGGTCGGGGGGTTTGCTGTTTTGACCCTTTGAAGGACATTTCTGTCATGCGTTATATCTCGCGAACCAAACAAACGATTTGCATGATAGAGGTGTCAATCAACGCGTATTAGCATTCGTGTGAATCTATCAAATTTTTAAAAAAATCGTTGGAGCCGTTTTTTAATTTAAGAAAAAAAAGTGCAAAAAATTAGGTTTTTTTTCATAAACAATAAATTTTTAACCTGATTTGCGAAATTTAGTAGACAATGTTTATAAAATTTATATACTCCAAACAATTTGTGTAGAAACACTATCAAAGCTTTTTCTCATGATTACGTAAAAAATTAAATTAAAAATAAAAAATTATTAAAAGTCATCATGATTTTCAAGGTCATTTTTATCATTCACTATATCTCACGAACCAGATATAATATTTGCATCATTAAGGTGTCAGTTGACTTTTTAATATCTTTGTGAAGTTTTTAACATTATAAAAATTCGTTTCAGCTTTTTTTTTAATTTAATAGAAGAAAATGCAAAAAATTATAGTTTTTTCCATAAAAAATATTTTTTAACCTGATTTGCACAGCACAGTAATACCTGTTTATAAAATGTATACATTCTTATCAGTTTTTGAAGAGAAACCGGCAAAACTTTCTTCCTTGATTATGTAAAAAACTAAATGAAAAATAAAAAATCATTCAAAGTTACCATGTAAAGAGGGTTCATACGAATGCTTTTACTTTATTTTTTTTATTCTAAAAAATTGTTGTAAATTCAATCAAAGTTTTAAGATATTTGCATAATTTGAGCAGATTTTTAATAGTTTTTATAGTCTTTTAATTTAAAAAAATTGCTTAAATTTTGAAAACCAACAAAATTTTCAACACCAAAAAGGCCCCCACCGATTGATCCGCGTGAATATTCAATCTGTCCTCATCGACCAAAAACCTTACGTAATCAATGGACCCTCCCGTAGACGATATGATTCATATTAACTCATTCCTGTTACTGCTATGAATACCTCTCATTGTTGTAATGTTGTTGATGTTTATGTAGATATTACTGGGAAGTTGACCGTGTGAACCTCAAGGGTCGCACCTCGCGGCTTGTCTAATTTAGTACTTCATTGGTAAAATATGCAAAGTTCACGTTTTTAACAGTGGTTTTTGTAACCACTTGTCAATTGTAAAGTATGGTGAGTCCATCAATAAATTATGAGAGCGTCACTGCCTAATAAGCGTAAGTGCCCCGTTTGATGCTAACTTAAGGCGCAGCAACATTGTTTTTCTTTTTTTCTGGATTGCGGATCAGCCATACAGACGTTTACTTAAATCATTGAAGTAAGACTATCGGGGGAGGAATTTCCATGCAATGAGTGAGCGAATTTTCTATTAGTCTTTTTGTCTCACTCCTGACCTTTTTGTAACGTAGTTGCAATTTGCAGTGACAAAAAAAACGCAACGAAAAATTAAATTGGTTATTTCCACATTTAATCTAGGGGTTTCTTGTAATAAATAATTTAGATCTGTCGATGAACAAGTAATTAGTGATTGTGATTCGAAAGTTCTAGATTACCTGATAAAATAAGGAACTATACAATGTTTTTCCGAAATTAAAAACGAAGAGCTTTTGGGCTTCAATAATACATGACATCGATGAATAGGAGTGTCTTTTCATTGGTAAGTGTTAACAAAAAAAAATGTCAATTTTGTGACTTTTTCATTTAAAATTGGAAATTTCTTCAATTAGAAAAGTAATGTTTATATAAATTCGTCCGCCATATTTTTGTTGTAACTTAAAACAGAAGGCAAATTAAAATGAAGAGGCCACATACCTTCTCTTGTAATTGTTTAATAAAATGTATTGTTGGTTAACGTGCAAAAATTTTCAGATTTCCGAAAAACGAAACGACTTAGACGTTGAAGATGTGTGATATCGGGCTTCAAGTAAAATCTAGCATTGGTGACTGCTTTGAACACTTTTATCGAAAGGATCTGGCAGCTAATGGCATAAAGCCGTTATATTTTGAAAGTGTCATTCCGCCGATAAAACTTCAGCCTAGTTTTCATATACCATTGCCGCCCAATATGTATCTTATATGGCTTTAGTCCAAAATCTTTCCTCAAAATTTTTCATATAGTGGACGGAAAGAGGCCAAGTGGTGTTGCATGAACATTGTCCAATGGAGTATACGTGGACATAAATCTTTCCATCGAATTGCGTATCAGGTGCTGAAATGTACGATTATATGCACCATTAATTGGACGAAGTGCTCTATAAGTTTGGCGCAAAGAACGCGAATTTAGAAAATAAATTTTCACTGTTTTGAGACGTTCCAGTGTAATTTTGCAACATAACAAAATATCAAACTGATAGCAAAATTTGACAGCTGTAGTGACTGATATCTCTATTGAAAATTCTATACCTTGAAAAACACTCTTTATTAGCATTATTTTTAAACAGTCTTCAAATTTTTGGATTATTATCGAAAAACTATTTCTAGATAAACATTTTCGTTTAGGAAGTTTATATTCAAAATACTTAATATACATAGAAGGTATATAAACTAGACATGGTAGTCTATTCCCGATTCCCAAATGCGTTCACTACTTCGCATGTACGTCACTGATGCCAGAAGTCACCGAAAAGTGCCCAGTAGGAATAGCATCAACACATTTTGGACAACACGTTCCGCCCAGTAGGAAAGGGAAAAACCCAGGAACGGCGCACATCGTACAAGAAACAATTATTAGTGGGCACAATTGCACTCCCGAAAGGGTTTCAGTAAGAGAAAATGCGAAATCGTTCAGTCATGCACCGACTATCCGCCGTCGGTTTCCGCCATTTATACATTTTGAATTGTGGCGCCTCGTTTTCTTTCGCCTTGCCAGATGTGCACCCTATGTTTTGTTGATTTGGCAGCCCAAATTTTTTGGCCAAAATGACGCACGTAATGCCAGCTGTGCGAGCGAGGTAGAAGAAAAGCTGCGCATGGGTTTACCATGTCTAGTTTATATACCTTGATATACATATATGTTGTAAAGTGAGAGAGTATGCGGATGTGCAGAGTGATGTGCAGTAGAGTGAGTGAGTATGGGAAACCGGGCTTCCGAGAGATTGTCGTGAGTCGAGCTAAAGTTCGTATGCAAGCGCGACTGGTCTTTGGGAGAGTTAGTTCTATTTTCACTGTTGGCCGCTGAGGGTCGTTTACTTGAGTTCTGGGAACTCAAGCGTTATTCGCAAATGTAAATACGGAGTTGCACTCAAGTGACGTTTTCTATTCCTAATAAAGGAAATTAATTAAAGAATCCTGACGCTTAGTGAATTTATAAATAAAGAATTTAATTATAACAACTCAGAAGTGGCATATCACCTGAAGAACTCGTTGTGTGCCCTAATGTGTACTAAAGTGCCCAGAAATTGATCTTGTCCAATAAAATAATGGAGAACGGAGACGTTGATGATGCAGCTGCCGCTGCAGCTTTACTACAGATGCAACAAAATGGTCATCAAAATGGCGGGAATCAACATCCACCAGGAGTCCAACCGTTAGGCCCGCAAATTGGCGGAGCGCTAAACGACGTAATTCAACCTCAGCAAATTGTGCAACCAGACTTGGCAGACGCAAACGGCTCAGCTTCTTAACTCTGTCGTTCCACATAATAATAAATCAAACGAAAACGCAATATAGTGTTTTGCCTGATTTAAAGCATAACATCGCAGAATTTAATGGGCAAAAAAGTGCTGCGAGTGCAAAAATATGGCTGACTCAACTTGAATCAACTGCGACACTTCATCATTGGACTCATGCGGTAGCATTCGAAACAGCACGCAGTCATTTGGTCGGAGGTGCGAGAAATTGGTACCATGCAAATATTGCTACGATTATTGATTGGGCATCGTTCCGCAGTGCTTTCAAAGCAACTTTCTTAGCAAAAAAGACTTTAACCGAAAAATGGCAAGAAATGCAGCGTCGAGTTCAAGGAGAAAACAAAAACGTTCGTGATTATTTCTTTGATAAACTTCTTTGTGCAAAGCCCTAAACTTCCCACCAAGAGAAATCAAAACGCAAGTCGCTGTCGGTCTTTGGTCAGGAACTACTGCTGCAGCAGTTATGTCTCAGTCTTATTTCGACGATAATGATTTACTGCAAACAATAGAAGAATTCGAAAAAGTGGAAGCGGCACGTAAACAACGTGTTTAAGCAAGAGGCGGTACACAAAGAGGAAGCAATGAAGTTCCACGAAGTAGAATGAAATTCCGAGGATCCGTGATGACGCAACACGAAGTGGCCGCGAAGGTGAACCGGCGATCAAGAAAGAAGGTGGCGGCAACGATTACACTTGCTACAAGTGTCAAAAACGTGGGCATACCGTGAAGAACTGACCTGAAAACTTAGAATCCAGTGTAAAGTGTTTTCGCGCGAAATTGCGGTAGACCGCATCGAAGGTCTGAGTTTATACCGAAGGCTGAAACTAAAATCGTAAACATTTCGTGTGAGCCTAGTTCCGCGAAATTTCATAAAATTGTTAAAATCGGTAGAGTCGGTGGTTTAAAAGCCGTCATTGATCCTGTACTACCCGGATCAATGACGGCTTTTAAACCACTGCCTTATCAAAGAGTCGTTGATCCTCAAACATGGTTTCGCGTTTATTCGAAGACCAAACCTAATTAAAGGCGTTAGCAAGCCGGACGAGTACGTAAACTCGAGCGGCATCATCAAAGAGTGTTTTCACGTTGACGATTGCGCGGAAGATGATATTATGTTTCGCGTTACGCCCGATGATGTGTTGCCAGGACAAAACTTCACGGAATTGCCAAGTGTCGTGTACTACAAGATAGATGATAAGGTAGTGTTTAAGAGACGCGATGAGTTTCCATTCGCTGATTGTCCTATCGTAAGCGAAGAGTGTTTAAAGGTCAAGATTTAGTGTGATGAAGATGTTACATTAACACCTGCAAGTGTGAATTTTGTTTCTACCAGAGTAAATGGAAATCGGATGTGTCTGCCATTTCGTAATACAAGTCATAACAAGATAACGTTAAAAAGGTATAACGAGCTTTCAAGTGTTGCACTCGCGTTCAAAGCGGAAGCACCGAAGATCAAAAAAATATTCAAATCCATAGTCGAATCGGTCCGTCGGTCAATAACGAGCACAGAAATGCCTTTCTGGCTCTTCTGAACGAGTACCGCGTATGTTGAGCGAAACGCGACAGTGATTTGGGTTGCACGGATCTAATCGAGATGGACATCGTGCAAAAACCGGGCAGTGTACCCATATATTCAAAACCGTACAAGACTAGTATTGAGCAGCACGTGACTGGAGGGCTCAAGGCATCGTTTCGGATACTAATTCTGCATATGCGAGTCCTTGCATTCTCGTGCAAAAGGCTGACAGTGCACAGAGATTAGTTGTTGATTATCGCCGTCTTATTAAAAATACGGTTAGAATGAACTTCCCGATGCCGAATGTAGATGATGGCCTTGAAGAGCTTCACGGTGCGCGTATTTTCGCGATTTTAGACTTGGCTCAAGGTTATCACCAAATTCCTTTGATGTAACACGCAAAAGAAAAGACTGCGTTTATAACACCGGACGAGACTGGACAGTTCGAACGCGCTATGTTTGGGCTTATCAATGCTCCCTTTTATTTCGCGAAATTAATGAAAAGGATTTTCGGTAAGCACGAAGGTGAAATTTTAATGCATCAATATAAAGATGAGATTTTAAAGCGCAAAATAGATGTTTTGAAAAAGCCATTAGATAAGCGCACACGCCGAGAAAAAGAGGAAGTTAATGGTTACGTACTTCATTATTGTGTGTTATACAAAGTTGATGAACAAACTCAAGTTGAGCGATACGTTGTGCCGGCTACGATGCTACGATGTGATCAAAAACCACCATTTTTCTGGACATTTTGGAGTTGACCGTACTGTTGCCCGTATAAGTAAATTCTAATATTTTCCGCGTATGCGCAACTATATTAAGAGACATATACTGCCCTCCTAACCCAAAAAGGCGTATCTCATATTTCCTTGTTTTTAGATATAAGGAATTTTAATAAATTTCAAAACCGCACCTACATAATCAAGTTTTTTTATGTTATTTTTTGGGGTAAATACAATAAAGATTGAGACGACAATGACATGGTAATTAACTTGTCTTACATAAACTACTATTTTTGTTTAAAACTGAGATACGGCTAATTGGCTAAGGAATTGTGAACAAAAATTTGAGATACGTCTCTTTGCGCTAACGATTAATTAATAGATAACGTTCGATTCTGTTTCTTACCACATGGACTTGGATAGGAGATTGAATCATAAATAAAAAATTATCTAGAAACGATTTATTAATAATGTTATTCATGAAGAATACGCTACAATTGTGGGATACTAAAAGAATTTTTCAGAAAATAATACATATTTATACTGGAAATAAACCCAAAAGTAAACTAGAATACAAAAAGAAAAACATAAATATTGTTCAGTTCTCATCTGAAACTGGAAGAGTGTCCCAGAATTGCAACCGATTTTTCATAATTCCAGACAAATTTTTTCATTATATTGACTTTCTTCTGCGAAGATATTCCAAGAACTTTTGTTTGTTTTTTGGGTGGCTGCAGATTTCCATTTTTTGTTATCTTGGCGGTTAAAAAATTAAGATAAAGTGATGGACCACCAAATTCATTTTCATATGTGATATTGTACGATCCTCTGTGGACAGTTACCTGAACCATATCATGTAAATATGGCCTCGGCTCTGTACGAATTAATTTATATTGTGAGGAAAAATCTTCCCAAATGTAAAAATGCTGTAGTTCCATTGGCAGGACCTCGGTTTTATGAGCAGCACCTTTTACGGGTTGTACAAAATCTGAGAAATCATAAAGCTTGTTGCCCATTTTATTCATGGAAACCTCCACTCTGTGATGAAAGGAGTCGGCAGCCATAAACGTATGGCCCGGCACAAAGTATTTCATAGTAATTTCATTGGCACATATTTCATCGGAATTTACAATATGTATATTAAAAATGAAAATAATGCCCAATTCTTGTTTTGCGCTGTGCAATTGTCGAGCCATAACCTAATTTTTAAAACGTCTCTCTTGCTAATAAAGAACTGGTAAAATGTACTGATCAACTCTTCTTTGTTTCGTTTGAACAAAACTTCATGCTTTATATTTCTTTTCTTTACAACTGGAACAAAACTTTCGTTTAAACTGTTAAACGATCTGTAAAAATCGCACTTTTAAACATCTCAAGCCGTGGTAACATTATAACTTTTTCTAAATCTGCGCAATATACTATTTCTCCTACTTCTTCATCTCTTGCGGCATCTTCTCTGTATTTTGCTCGAGATTTGTTTGCTCCCTCAATATGTTTGCTCCACGTCATGCAAACATCACAATTTTCATCGAGATTGTTCTTTGTATGACTTTTATTATGTAAGTTAAACACCTCGCAACTCTCGCATTCTTCATGCCCAAGGTTAGCAAGTTACACATTCATTTCCTTTGAATGTTGAAATGTGCTGGCGAATGACTTCATCGTCTATGTTATTATGGGGCTCTTTTGTATATCTCATGTCTGACACAGGCACTACAGAATTTTTTTGTGTTTAATAATGCTTGTCATCAGGTAATGTTATTTGAATGTTCTTTGTAGGCTCAAATTCACCCTGTAGTAGTGATTTATCAGTTTCCAATATATTTGGTAAAACATGGCTCTGAGTGACATGAATCTGATCATCTATATTTTTGAAATCAATGTTTTTTAACCTGAGAAAATGAACCTCCGCCTGTTAAAGTTCCCTGTGTTATCGGCTCCTTAGAGAAGGCAATTATCTTCGAAATATTAATATTGCTGTTGCGAACACCACCTTAACCAAATTCACCCGAAGAAAACAAAACACTATCACTTGTAGAAATATTGCTCTGAACAGTTTCGTATATCGGAAATGTCACTACTGCCCTCAGAACTTGCGTCCAAATTGGAAGGGACATACTCTTCATCGGAATGACGCGCCCGTTTATATTTGTTGCTTAAACGTTTCTTGGAGAACTTTTGTTTTGTTTTCTTATTTAAAGCCAACATAACTAACTTAAGTCCCCGAGATCCATTAGATTTGTCCATGATTAGATCTAAAACAATAATATACGATGCAGCGGCGAGGGGTGAAAAATTACTGTGGGTAAGCCGGTGATTTTCTAGCATCAGTTTTCCCAGCTGATTCGCAAGCCGGGAACGCTACCGGCTTTTTGATTTGTTTCCATATCCTATTGAGGAAAACCGAGCTGCCATTCCAACAAACGGGAGTTGAATGCCCACGGCACCTTAAATTATTGATGAATTCGAGACTCGGAAAGCTTTGAGGCAACTCTTACAGATGTTGATCGCTTTGCTGGCTATTATGGAACTATGAAGATGTGTAGAATGAAGAGAATGGAGTATGATGGGATAAACACTCAGATCAAGTGGAACGGTTGTGCATGTTTACAGTGATGCATGCAAGTAAATAAACACTTTATTCCCTCATAAAACGGAAGTGTTAGACATTTTTGGAACATATTTGGGAAGGGAAGCCGATGGGAATCGGCTTATATGAACGCCTCGCCCATAGCATAAAGAATATATAGCACGGACACTCCGAGCTGTCAAAGTCGACTTGAGACAAAAGATGCCTAAATTACCCCTCCTATCAGAGAGAGCGCTCTGGCTTTCGTTTCTAAGCTCGCGCGCGAAACAGTAGGTTGAAATTTGTATTCAAATTTCTCCAGGCCAGGTTGTGCATATGTAGAGAGACGAGCTCGCCATTTTATAAAAGTTAACCGTGTACGTGTGCATGCCAAAATCAGCTGACTTAACGCTAGAGTGCGTGAAATCAACGATTGCGGCTAGTACCCGATGCGAATAAACGACTGATCGAAGCATTTACGGCTGCCAGATCAACATAAACAACGAAAATACGCGGCATCGTGATTTTAAATAGCAATAAATTTTATTGAAAAATTTTGTATTTGAGTATTGAAAAACATATATAAAGTGTTTTACCAGATCAACTAAATTGAGAATTCGTTTAATTTACAGTTTATTGGGTTTTCAAAGTTCTTTGAATCTCTTTCACTCTCTGAAATGAAAATTTTCGGTTTCTGACGCGCCGGACCCGTCACTCGGAGCTGATAATCGGGAACGAATGCAAAAATCATACAAACACAGCGTTAATGCGGAGTCTTTCACTACAATTTCACCCAACTATTGATACCTGCACACATTCACTAGCAAGGAGTTTTCAATGATTCCGTGTTGCAGTGCCAAGGAAATGCAATCCCTTCTTCGTTGCTCTATATTCCTAGATAAATAGAGCACCGAAGAAGGAACTTTATTTCCTTTTTGGAAAGTATCAGCCACTTTTCACATTGATTTGAATTATGGCCATAAAACACTTCGCCAGTTACTTCGCGTTGCTTCGCGGGACACCGACGATCACAAATTTTGACCGCGTTATTTTTCCGCACTTGTCACTACGCTTTGTTGCAATTTTCATTAAAAACATTAAAAATCTAATTACACGCGATATTTCACACGCGAATTGTCAAATACATACTGACATTTCTCGCTGTCAGTCGCGATTCAACGAATTAACGAAATTAGCGTCTATGTGCATCTTTGTCTTTCGTGCACGAACCATTCGCATGCAATTTGCCTACTCTGTTACGCATGCCAGGATACACGCATATACATTTACCTATACTTAGACACCGGCTGGCCACTTGGGTTGTATAACAGATATGTGGCAAATTGACTGGAGTGTCCGTGCTATGTATTATTTATGCTATGGCCTCGCCACTGATACGATGTCTAAAAGTTTACCTCAAAGTCAACATAAAATGTTAAATTTTCTTTTTTTCGGTGGTGAATTTTGTATTTCCTCACCTTATAATATATGGCCGGCCACGGACTAGTAGGTACTCGCCGAGCAACTAGTAAAATTTCGACGATTTCCTATGAGCCGAAACCTGAATTTGATAATTCGGAAACTGGTTTTGTACTCTAAACAAAACAGCAGAGTATTTTCCTCGCCAAGAGCCCCCCTTTACAGCGCAGATTCTGTGGCAAATTGAGGAATCAATCAGGGAAGCTACTAAGTGATGTAGACGTATCTCTGTGAAGGTCAACTTGTAAATTGCCAGAAATCCTAGGCGAAGTAGACGCTTCTCTGAGTAGCGGCCGTTTTGCTCAGAAATATGAGTTACGTCCAAACTGCTTAGGTTTTTGTTTCATTTTTGAGATACGTCTTATATTTCTAGCACTTTAGCTGCACAATACGGACGAGATACGTCCATTTCGCTAAGGAAATGGATTAAATACAACTCAAAGTGTCCTTATATAAAGGAATAAGAAATTCAGTGAAATTTGAGATACGTCTTTTTGGCTTAGGAGGGCAGTATAGCTTCTTGCATTGATTGCATCTATGCTGAAAAGAAAGCCGGTAGACAAGCTAAAGAATTACATCCTATACCACCGGGTAAGAGGCCGTTTGACGTGGTAAATTTAGATCACTTGGGACCTTTTGTAACGTCGTCGAAGAGGAGTAAATACATTCTCGCAGCTGTTTGCAACTTAACAAAGTTTAGCCAATTGTATGCAGTTCGCAGTGTCAAAGCTCAACCTACTGTGCAGCAAATCGAAAAGTTCATCGAGCGTTTTGGAGCTTCTTCTCGCTTTATTACCGATCGTGGCTCGGCTTTCGATTCAACGAAATTTGACAAGCTGTGTAAAGAGGATGGCATTAAGCACACGTTAAACTCGAGTCGTCATGCACAAGCTAACGGTCAAGTCGCGATTCAAGCCAACTTAGCGGAAGCAGAAGGAAAAACATGGGACAATATTCTGAGCCAACTTGGGCGTGATTTGACCTGTTCAATTAGCAAAACGACCGGAAAAACGCCATTCGAAATGTTGTACAGTTACATTCCGCGCTTTAAAGAGGGACAAAGTCTCGAATTGTCGCGAGGTGCCGAGACGTATCGTTTACCGGAAGAAATACGCAAAGAAGCCTTCTTTAAAATCGACGTCGATCAAAAGCGCGCAAAAGAAACGTAAGATAAAGCTCGAATTAAAAACGTTAAGTACGACTTGGGTGAAATAGTTTTTATGCGTTGCAACCCAACCGCGACCGGGGAGTCAACTTAACTCCAATCGAGATTTAAAGGTCCACTCGTTGTGACCGAAGTGCTACCTTCTGACACCTATCTAGTGCAGGACTTGACTGCTTCAAAGTCTAACCGACAAAATACGACGACTACACACGACAGCCAGCTTAAAATTTGGCGAGGCAATTATATTGATAAAGACGACCCTTGTGAACAAGAATGCAGTGACTTGCCTTGCGAAACTTCAGATGAAGCAAGTGATGTGGAGGACGCGTAGGACCAGGAGTCCTCTTCAGAAAATTCTGAAAGCGATAACGCAGCTTTTGATGTAAATTCAACTATTGTAAATGAAAATTCTGCGCCCTCGGACAATCAGATGAATGTGCGAACTGTTCGCAATAGAACTCGTCCTAAATATTTAGATGATTATACTACTTAATCTGTATTTGTTCTTCTTAGTTATAAGTTTGTACTTACTATCTAACTTTTTATATTGGAAAACCTAAAAGTCATGTTTAATTTAATTAATCATAATATTCTCCTATCTGTAGTCGCTTGAGGGCAAGCTCTATAAGGATGACCGATTGTTATATTCAAAATATTTAATATACATATATGTTGTAAGAGTGAGAGAGTATGCGGATGCGCAGAGCGATGTGCAGTTGAGTGAGTGCTAAACGAGAGTATGGGACGACGGGCTTCCGAGAGATTGTCGTGAGTCGAGCTAGAGTTCGTATGCAAGCGCGGCTGGTCTTTGGGAGAGTTAGTTCTATTTTCACTGTTGGCCGCTGAGGGTCGTTTACTTGAGTTCTGGGAACTCAAGCGTTATTCGCAAATGTAAATCCGGAATCGCACCCAAGCGACATTTTCTATTCCTAACAAATTGAATAAATTAAAAAATCCTGACGCTTAGTGAATTTATAAATAAATAATTTAATTATAAAAGAAGTACGTGAAGCTCTATATTTTTGCAGTGAATTTTGCAACATTGGTGCATTTATGTTCAAACCAAACGAGTTCTCGACGAATAAATTACTGAAAACGACAATAATTACAACGAAACATTTGCAACGCCTCGATTGGCAGCAATTGGAAGTCGATCTTGTCATAGTATGTTAAAATTGGGATAAATTTATTCAATCACTTTATTTAATCAAATGCGTTATGCTGTTCTTCTTCCCAATGTGAGACAGAAATATAGTAATCTACGTAGCGGTTCAGTCAATGCAGGAAGTTCCACAATGTTTAATTGAATTCACATTTTTCAGAGTTCAAGGCACGCAATGCAATCGTGCCTTCTTCTTGTATAATGGAGTCAAATTACATTTTTTTGCTTATTTACACACCTAGTTAGCTCAAAATAAGCCTCATCGCTAAAAATGATTGGACGGTAAAAATGCGGTTCAACTTCCAACTCATTCTTAGTTCATTCACCAAACTTTTGACGCAAACAATAGTCCAATGGCTTCAATAGCTACAGTAGTTGAATCTAATGGGGCTGAAGTCTAAGAACTTTCCTCAAAATTGGACGGACAGAGGCCAAGTTGTTGAGAACGGCGTCGAATTGATACATTTGGATCTTCAGTCAGACTACCCTATACAGCAGCGATAGCTGCCTCGCTACGCATTGTACAAGCTCGTGCTGCAAATTGAACAAAATGTCAAAATGACAGTATAATTAGACAGCTACAATAAAACATATTCCTATTATATCATAAAAAACTCTACATGTTAACTCTCGCTTTTGTAGATTTGTTGGCTGGAAGTATGGGTCAGTTACTTGAGAAACTTAATTTTATTTTATTTTTATTATATTATCATATATCCTACATTTCCACTTATGTCAAAACCCACCGTAATCAATGTTATTGGGCTTTTATATTGTAGAAGTATTTCCTAAATTGAAAACTGGGCCAAGTTTTTAAAAATATTTTACATGTACCAAGTGTCGTCTACTCAGTTACATATATGTGTTCTCATTCAGAACATAAAAAACTCGTGTTTTTTTCCAATAGAATTTTTGTAATATTACGTTATTAACGTAATCGATGATGTTCAACGAAGCTAATTAGATTTCTTCTTTGGTTTCATTTATGAGTGAATTGCTTCTTTCTTCTTCTAAAAAGCCGCTTTCAGTTTGTCGTTTGGAAACAATATGAATAAAGCTGTAAAAAAGCGGGCATTATTAATGACCACAATTGCAATCGATAAGACTTACATTGCTAAAATAAATACACCACATTGTGTTCCAATTGTTAGTAAAAATATAGCTCCTAGTTTACCAATGGTTGCGTTGTATATCTGAGTGTAGAGTACACTGCTTATAAACGGTACCGCAGTGTCGCAAACTGAAAGTAAAGCAAAAACTTTGCCCCTCTCTGCGTCTGGAACAGATTTCGAAACCATGGAACGAATCACTGGTGCAGTTGTGGGGCCTACGCTGGAGATCAAGCTTCCAAAATAAAACATCCACGGCGCACTAGCTATCATATATATGACACGAGCAAGTGCATGTGCTGTCGATCCCACGAATATGATTATCTGGCAAATTCATTAAATTATAAAACAAAGGCATAAGTATGCAATAAAATTACCGTATCTTTCCATTTCAACATTTTACTCATTAAGGGTATACAAACGAGCGTCATTATGCAATATGCACTTGATTGAAATGTTTTAAAATTACTGTAGCTTTCAACATGCCAGTCGAATTTCAGTTGAGTGTAAAGATACAAAAACGGCTTTTCATCGCGTTGGAACGTATATAATGCCATCATTGCGAAAAATGTTAAAAGAAAGGCTCGTTTGTAACCTTCACGTTTTTTAATGATTATTTGAAACGACTCTAGGGCGTGTTTTTTGTCAAAAAAGTCCGTGAAAATTCTAAACGTGAATGTTTGTCCGAAAGGCTTTTGCTGATCCGTAGTTTGCCACTAAAATGAATGTTTGATTAACTAGATTACTTTAATTCGATTCTTACTTTTAGACAATATAACGAGTATATTATTGAGATTATTAATAAGCTTGCATTGATAACGAACATATAAGCGTATGAGCCAGCTAAAACGTTGTTGAACAAAAGCGATCCTGCAATTTCAGTTAATAATATGCTAAGCCGTGTATAAGATTTTATTTCGCTTTACCTAGTGCCACTCCAACAGGTATAGTAAACAAGTAGCACACCTCCAACAAGGCTACTCGAACAGTTCTGTTACTGGGTGTTGATACATCTGATATGTATGCAAAACAGGAAGCGAATATTGCAAGGTCTGCTCCAGTCAGGGCACACGGAATGGTTGCTGTATAGGTGATATATTGAATCGGCCATCGATCTAAAACGGAAAAAAATATTACAAGCCAGTCATACATATGTACTGAATAGGAAGTAATCTGGCAAAAAGCAATAAATGATGATGGCGCCCATAGTAAATAGACATACGAGTATATACGCTGTCACATATGGTAAATATTATGGACATTATGTTCATAATTTCAATTTGGTGTAGTTTTGTGGTCTACATATCGTCCCTACCACGTCAAACTATCGAATGTTAAAAATTCGTTTTTTTAGTTTCGATACTATGCTACTGCATATGGACGGTCCTCGAGAGATAATTCGGGCCCGGGGGGATTTTGATATCGGGCCCCCTTTTTCCGATACACTTACAAATTAAAAGTGGATGACATATCAGTCCATAAATAAAAAAAGTAAAGAAATATATATAAATACGTATAAAGTTGTTTTTCTATTTATTGAACATTCCATTGTGATTTTTCTTGTGTTTTTATTATTATATGTTGGTGTAATAAAACCTGAAAATATAGAAAACACAAACATAAATAAATAAAAATAAATAAATAGAATGAAAGCACATACATTTTTATAAATCTTGTCCATAATTCAGAAGTACGCTTTTCTTGCCTTAGCTGATGCAAAAGCGTCAATTATTTGTTTGAAGTCCAGTTCTTTAGCAAGTTTAGCCTCAAGACAAAGTATTGCCCATCCAGTAACTCTAGCTTGCGTTGAACAGGAACGATTGTAGTCCTTAATTCTCGATAGGACACTGAACGATCTCTCAGCACTTGCAACCGAAACAGGTAAAGTGCAGAAGATTCGCAGCGCGATGCAAATATTTGGAAAAATTGTATCCAAATTCTTCGATACAATTTCATTTAAAATATTAAGTGGAAGAAGTTCGCACTTGAAGTTTGCTCCAAAAACGGTCTTGAGATGAATCATTTCAACTGAAAGCTCATCGGCCACTTCAACCCTATACTTTTGAATGAAACAGACTGCCGCAGCCTTTACATCTTCGTCCTCCATATGTGGAAATCGCCACAAAAATGAAAATATATCATTTAAATGTGTGATTGTCTCGAATCTTCTATTTATACCGGCGATGATGGAATCGATAACAACATAAAACGTATCTCTTTTGAATTCCGTCTCACTGTCATCTTCACATGTATCACATTTTCTTTTTCGCTTGATGGGCAATGAAGAGGCAATGTCTGCAAATCCCTCCACCACAATGTGACTCTCCGACAAGATTGAAGTCCATTTATTCCGGAGAAGTTGCAGGTCATCAAGCAGACTTCTAAGATTGAACACTTCGACATCAATTGTTGCAGTCTTTGCTTGAAGGATAACATTTCTATCGTTGATAGCTTTGAGGATTTTATGCCAAATATTCGACATTAAAATTCATCCGAATTTGCAAATATATTTTATTATGCCATTTACATCATTACGCGTTTCCGCAGTCAAATTCAAACTGGCTACCTCTTTCAAAGCATCTTTGATTCCGGGAAGATTTTTTGTAAACGGTTTCACTGCATCTATTCTAACTGACCATCGGTTGTTGGACATTCCGTGCAGTGAGCATGCAATATATTTCTTTAAAATCTCCCAACGTTGTGGACTACTGCTAAAAATATTATAACATTTTTGTACAACACCAAAAAAAGTTATTACTCGAGGGCAACATTCAGCAGCGTCAACTCCAACTAGATTCAAAGAATGTGCAGCGCAAGGCGAATAAACAGCGTGTGGATTTTCTCGAAGAATATAGCTTTGTGCTTCAGTATATTTACCACTCATGTTACTACCGTTGTCGTAACCCTGACCGCGGCATTCCATCAGAGGGATGCTATATTCATCCAAAACCTGACGAATTCAAGAAGCAATTGCTTCCCCGGTTTTGTTGTGGCAGTCCACGAATGCCAAAAAACGCTCTTCGACGGAATAGTTTCGGCTAATATATCAGTGCAAAGATAACGCAATATGAAAGTAGTTTGCTCCACATGGCCTGAATCAGGTGGCATCTACCATAATGGAATAGTACTTAGACAATTCTCTTTCTTTCAATATGAAATTCGTTTTGAATATCTGGTGATAAGTAATGAACCTGCAATCTTTCGTGGGACTGCTGAGAACTCTTCACTTTATCCAAATGTTGGTGTATTATCGGGTCGTAATGGCTCATTAGTTCCAAAATACCTAAGAAGATTCCATTGCTTCTGTCTCCAATTAGATGGCTCTCTCCTCTTAATGCTAATCCCCTTTCCCCAAGGAATAGGATCGTGTCAAGTATTCTCGACAAAATTTCTCGCCATTTTTTAGCCTCACTTGCTATTTGTTCGTGAACTAAAATATTGACTGTTGACTCATTATGAATCCTTCTTTCCAGTTCTCGTCATTTTAAATAATTGTCAATGTGTCCATGAAAGTTCTCATGTGCAGGAAGTCTGTCGTAAAGTTTTTTTTCCATGCCAGCGATTTTGAATACCCATCTGGTTCAGATAAATGCGAACTGACCAAATTTTTTGTCTTGAATGAACGGCAGGGCAAACAAACGAAGGAATCTTTCTTCCGACTCCAAACTAGCCAATCACGTGGTACTTTCTCACCATTGGGCAGAAATCTGTTTAACGACAGCGGAAAGGGTTCGTTTAATCTATCGCGAGGGATACATGAAGGAATATCTTGATGCCCACGACGAACAACTTCTTCAACTACTTGCTATTGTAAAAATTCTGCCTCAAGAACGCTTATATCGTAGTCATTAAGTAGTTTATCAACTACTGGTCTTATTTCATGCACAGATTTAGGGCTGCTAAAACTAGATGAGTAAGTTTTTGGTGAATGATCCATTGACGTAAGGCTGGTAGATGGAAGGTTTTCCACTGGCAGTCCGGGAAACAGGCTGGTGGATGGATTGGTTGGCGGTTTGTATGGCTAACGGCTAGCAGATGGAAAACTTTGCGCTGGTGGTTCGGTTGGCTGATGATTGGTACATATATAAGTTTTTCGTGCAATCACCCCGCTCTTACCGTTTCTGAGATCCCGATTTGTGGTGATATGACATATTGACGAACTGGAAAATTTGCAAGAACGTAGTTGCTTTATAAGATCTGATCTCAGACTATTACAAAAGCAGGATTACTATTGAATTTGTCCATACGTAAAGTCATCCAATAAGATTTGTACATAAGTATTTTTTACACTTTTAGTACTATATCTTAAATATTCACCCTTGTCTTGAGAATGGCATAATTTTTCGTACAAAAGTGTAATGTCTTTTTGGAGGCGTTACTCGCTTGTTTTTAATTCACAACTTTTTTAAAAATTCATAGAGATGCTTATTCTATGGGTTATGTTATGATGAACACTGTAACTGATTAACACTTGTTAACATTTTTAGGATTCTTTGAATATGGGGTTTTATGCGAACAAAATATCAAAAAGCGCTAAAAACTACTATACGAAGACATTATTGGATGACGTATGTTCGCAAGATTGCTTATAAGCAAAATGAAAACATAGAAACCTTATTTGAATTTTTATTTTAGGTAAAATTTATTTTAATGTGCTTTCCGTCCTGTCCCCATGATGTATTTTGGTCTCTGATAAATAAACATTAACATCTACATTATATTTGATACTCACAGTTTTTCGACGTATTTCACAAAAGACTGTAAGAAGTAATTTATTATAATTTTGATAATGCTCTTCACACTAATTGCACCTTAACACTGATATTTTACGCAAGTCACAATACTTGCGCTTTTAAAAATTTTTGTTAAATTAAACAGAATAACTATCCAGTATAAATGTAAACTATTTTTCAAAGTCTGGGATCTATCTTCTTAGAACTTTCACATTCAAATGCGTTTTTTAAATATTCATTTATAAAGTCCTGTACGAACCAAAGATAAAGAAAATTGAAAACGATAACGCATTCAAATACCTGTCTATGAAAGCAACAAAAAAGTTTCTTATCGAATAACGGTAACGGTAAACAACTTTCGATGATGATTTTTCTTCGGACTGGAAGGTCGAAATGTTTAAATTGTTATTGCTAAGCTCGGGAGAGCTTTTTCACAATAACAATTTACACATGTATACGTTCGATAATGTAAAACTATCCTTGGGTACACCATAGAACCAATGCACGAAATTTAGTAACCTTAAAACTGAACGAACGAATCACTTGCGATGTAAGTGAATCGTCTTGTGCTACACATCACTGGCTCGAAGGCACAAGACTTTATTTTAAAAGATCCAAGGTATATAAACTAGACATGGTAAACCCATGCGCAGCTTTTCTTCTACTCACTCGCACAGCTGGCATTACGTGCGTCATTTTGGCCAAAAAATTTGGGCTGCCAAATTATCAAAACATAGGGTGCACATCTGGCAAGGTGAAAGAAAACGAGGCGCCACAATTCAAAATGTATAAATGGCGGAAACCGGCGGCGGATAGTCGGTGCGTGGCTGAACGATTTCGCATTTTCTCTTACCGAAACCCTTTCGGGAGTGCAATTGTGCCCACTAATAATTGTTTCTTGTACGAACTCCGCTTTCCAACGCTGTGGTCGGGGAGGAACTGGGGGAGGCACAACCGCCCTCAAGTATGCTTGAAAAAGGCCGCATAGCCGGGCGAGTATCTTGCAGAAAGAGGATCCGGGGGTGTCGACCAGCAGATGTTTAGTACTCGGCCTAAGCAGCCAGGAGAACTGTCTCAAGCCAGTGCAAAGGAGGAGAGGTACTGAACCGATCCTCAGAATTGAGGTAAAGGAATGATGTTAAACAGGGTCTATCATATATATCCTTGGTGTAGAGGATGATAACCCTAAATACGGCGATCGATCCGGAGCTTTGCGTTTGGGGCTCAATCGAAGGGGTTGTGCTTGCACTTCCCCGAAACCTTACCAGAGGTATACTGGTGCCAGGGGTTAACCGGGCCCCCAGGGACTTGTCCCTGCCGGTTTTGGTTGAGGAGCCTGTGGAGGCTGAAACCTGGTGGCTGTGGTTGACACCCAAAGCGGGTACAGTCATTATAGATTCAGTTTGAGACCGGTAGCTATTCGGCAACTCTTCTGAATTGTGGTGCATTGGCGTGCTGTTGCGCTATCAACAGGGGAGCCGCTTCCCAAAGAATGGCGAGGATGCTGATAGGTCCGATCCTTACCAAGGATTACGACGGAGTCCATGCAAGCTCCCGATAAGATTCTGGTATCCATACTCAGAAAAGCAGTGCTCGTAGCCTATGGCTACGGATTACTGACTAGTATGTTTATGGGGGCCTTAGTACGAGCCTATCGTACTCGTAGCCTGAGAAGCTCGTGGTGTTAAGACTTATCATATCAGGCCACCACGTTAAACAACTAGGAACGCTTTCTGTTTCTTGTACGATGTGCGCCGTTGCTGGGTTTTTCCCTTTCCTACTGGGTGGAACATGTTTTCCAAAAAGTGTTGATGCTATTCCTACTGGACAATTTTCGGCGACTTCTGGCATCAGTGACGTACATGCGCAGTAGTGAACGCATTTGGGAATCTGGAATAGATTACCATGTTTTTGTTTATATACCTTGCAAAAGATCGGCGTGTTGATTTGTTGTTACTGTTGAAAAGCTGCTGCTTTCGTTCCATTTCATGCTTTATAGGTACATAAATTTGTGCATCAACTCCATCGATTAAAAAAAACGTAGTTTACGGAGTATTGAGATCTTCTCATTGATAATGTATATGATCACATATTTTCAGGATGAGCACAAATTGAATTAAGCAAAGCTATATAAAAAATCCATGAAAGACCAGAGACCGTTGTCCTGCATATGTATTGAAATGTAGTTTAGGAAACAAAATGTGAGAAACTTTCACCACAACTTTTAATGTATATATTAGTGAGTATGTACTAAAATATAACTTCTGTCTCAAAATCCGGGCCCATTTTAAAATTGCGGGCCCGGGGGGAATCCCCCAGTTCCCCCACCCTCTCTACAGGCCTGCATATGGCACGACATGCCTTGTGGCAAATCGCCCAATCTCTAACCCTATTTGGAACACGGGAAACACCTGGAACGAACTATTGAATATGAATGATTTTTCATATTGTACTCTGTCAAAGTATCGAATACTTACATTCGCTCGTTTGCTGTAAATATTATGATATTTGAACAATTTCATAGTATTCAATATGCCATATTCGTTACGCAGGCTTTGCAAAATTCATAAGTACTTTATAATTAGTACATTGCATAACGTCGAATGTGGCATATTCGCTTGTTTGAAAGTGTTAATATTGACACAGTTGGTCCGACGTAATCATCAAACTATCAAATAAATCGCACGGTTCTGAGAAAATTAGGAACAAAGACACGTGCGCTGTTCCAAAAAGTGGTAACGCTTTGATTTCGAGAAACCCTAATACTCGAATCAACTTCTCCTAAATCTCCACTACAGTTAAGGGTTCATTTCCTTTAGTTATTCAGTTTGTGGCTACATGCTTTAGTAGAATGTTCTCCAAGCGCGAATTATTTTTGAAAAAGTTACAAGACGATGCTTTTGGGAGGACCGCGTCGTCCAAGCCCGCGCCGCATGATTCCTCTTCCTATGAAAACGAAGAAACAGATACCGTCACCAATAATGGTAAGTATTCTTATTTAACATAACTAACAGGTATCTAACTTTATTTTATGACTTTTCATTTGCGAATCTACATCTCTTTCAAATTCAAAAATAACACATCATTTAGAATATAATTGTGTGCTACCGAGTAACTTTATTGTTCATCATCCGATTGATGATGGTGATAACAAAAGCAACCCCGGGCAAGTTAATTTGTTCCTGAAGAATTTACGAACACAGATTTTAATTTTTATGTATACCTGCAATAATAACTATTATCATTTCCTTTTCTTTATTATTTTTTGATAAAGGTAATTTCATAATAATTTATAGGAAACCTTTTTGTATAAACTTTTTTAACTTTTAATTTTTTTGTTTGGGAATTATCCTTAGTTGTTGGCCAAGTTTTATTAATTTAATTATTATTACATTATTTTGTTGATTTCTTACAGTTGACAAGAAATATGGTTAAACCGCCAAACGAAAGAAAGAGCAGCCCAATGATGATAGTCTAAAAGGTTCATTTGAAACGGAATCAAACTATGAAGAGGAGATTGGAAATCAAAAAGCTGTTTCTGGCCACAGTGGAGAATCAACGGATCAGGGACAAATTGTATGTAGTACATCTTTTACTCATGATTCACCTAAAAAGAGACGTAAATGTAATATTGCTGGTTGGAAAAGAAATATCAACAAAGTCCATAGGCTTAAAGGAGAATCTTACTGTACAGTAAGTGGTAAAGAAGTTTCGGTCAAATGTTTGAAACCGTCCCCGTGTATTAATAACGGCAAACATAAATGCTATGAAAATATTCCGGAGGACAAACGACAAATAATATTTTCCAATTTTCACTCATTGGAGTCCCTGCATAAACAACGCGAGTTCTTCATCCGTCACATTACGCAAGAAACCCCTAAAAGAAAGGTTGTCGATGGGACATCAAGGGAGGGCGTAACTAAAAAATATACAATATCGAGTGACAACCAAACCCACCGCGTGTGCAGACAGTTTTTTCTTGACACTCTTGGGATTAGTGAGGGCTTAATAAAGGGGGCATTCCAAAAATTATCTCCAACGGGAGTTGTAGAGTCTGATAGGAGGGGCGGGAAAATATCAAAAAAAGAATTTGGAGCTGATGGTCAACTTGTCGAAGATGATAAAGAGTCCGTTAAAAAGCACATCTGTTCATTTCCTGCATTAGAGTCTCACTATTTTCGAAAAAAAGTGACTTTAAATATTTAGATTCAAATTTAAACATTAAAACAATGTATGAATTGTATAAGGAAGAGTGTAAAACTAACGGGAAGAGAGAAAAAAGTTATGAAACGTACAGGAAAACATTTAAAACGTACAAGTTGAAATTTCCATGCCATGCCACTCTCACATGGAGTGTGACTCTATTCACTCCAAAATGAAGTAAAGTCGAAAAATTCCCCAGTACACACTCTGGAAGGATGGTCTCAAATTATTAGAATGGCACGCAGCAAGCCCTGTCCATTTGAAATCACTGAGCTAGTGCACGACGACTTTTTAAACTTTAACACTAAAGGCGCTAAATTTGAAGTAGTAAAAAGTGGAAACCAAAAGATTAACACAACTAAACAGAAAAAAATGTTAAACTTAGCGACGCCGTGTGGTATCAGTACCGCAAAACTGAAAACAAGAAGACAACGATCGACGCAGACGTCTTTATTACACTTGCTTCGAAACAAAAAAAGGGAAAACAAAAATCAACCCCCATTGCCCCTTATAAAGAGAGGCTCCCGATCACTGAAAAATATCTATTATCACTATGTGCCCAAAATTTGATCCCAAGGTCATATCATGCATATTATCAAAATTTACCTGCTTCCAGTGACCACAGAGATTGTCTTCTGGAGCCCAATGCCAGTGAATAATAAGAACAAGTATGACTTTGCTCATTATTACCCGGAATGCCGAATTGCAGGGGTTAGATTCTAAGATCAGATTCCATTTTCATTTTTTTTAAATATAAATTTGGTTGTTAAGAAAGTTATCTTTAACACCATTATTTTAATTTTTAATGAGTCATGAGTATTGAAGGGTATCTACAAATTTAGTTTTTATAAATTATTTTAAGAATAAATTGGTTTTCTTATGCAGCAAACTTTTTAGTGTTTCATTTTTCCCATGTTGAATGTGTAAGTGTCAAAATAATTACAAACCAAACTATCTAAAATGCCACATTCACACGTTTGAAACAGCGAACCAAGATAAATCACTGATTAGCACTCAGTTGCAAAGAAACGATTATGATTTATTGGTAAATAAAAAACAGTAGACTGAAAATTGTTAATACCATCTGAAAGAAGATTAAAGAACAGATAGAAAAAATCAAAAAAGATGCTTTTTTGGAAATAGGCTGATTTTGGGTTCACTATTAAAGGGGTTTTTTGCTCTCCTGAAAAGTACCGATTTTCACATTCGATAGTTTGACGTGGTAGGGACGTTATGTTAAAGTTTTTGCTACATTTATTGAATTTGCATCGCTGATGTCAACTATTAGCCACAATCACACATCATCAGCTTATTTCCGGCTTGTTACGCTGAGTTTAACCCTCGTTTATTGTTTTTTATTTTGTTGTGTTGCTGTCTAATATTTTAGGGATTGAATATCCTTAACGTCTACTAATGGTATGCTCAGTTTCATCCCGATTGAGACTACAAAGTCGTGCAGTCTACTTGCAGAGTAAACTTTATTGGGCTTTGCGATTAAAATCAAAACAGATGAAGTTACCAAAAAATGTTTTCTCCTTTGTTGACCACGTTAAGTTAACATTATTTTGCTATACACAATATTTATGTTTGCAAATATCCAGTTTTCGTCTTCCCTCTTTTTTACAAATAATTGAACAACTTGAATCTAAAAATCAAAGGTTTTTTTATGTTCCCTAGGACCGTTTTAAAAATATTACATCCTGTTATCTTGTGGGCTCGAATTCGTACGATCAGCTCTTGAATTATTATAATCTTACGGCGAGATATTAAACTTTTTTGTAGGAGCGGTGCTTTCCGAGATATGGGGCCGTCTCACTTTTTTTTTGTTCTCAGGATGGCATCAAGAGGATTGGAGCTGTAACCTCAGAAACTTCAATTTAAGCTCAAATAGTGATATACTACACATTGCGCCAAAAATCTGGCTGCCTTCTGAAATGCTCCGCGAGTTTCGCCACCAAATCCATCCGCCATCAAAAGCCGATTATTTGGCCGAAAAACGCGTTTTTCACGCGACTTTCTTCCCTTTGGGATGGAATAACTCCCGTTACTGTACAGTGATTGGAACACTCAATACCGCAAACGGTTTGTGACAAAATTGTCTTAGAAAAGTATCCCAACGTGTTTCGCGTTAAACTTGAAATTAAAAAAGTTGTGGGCCCGAAAGTTGTTCTCCCCTTTTTGGGTGTGGTTTTTTTTATTATTGACACCACGTTAAAGTGATGTATGGACGACTTGCTAAAAACTATATTCTACGCAAGTTTTCCATACACAACTTTCTTGTGGAAGCCACGGTTTCGGAGATATGGGTGTGTTCCACTTTCTTTTGTTTTCACGATGGAACCCAGACGCCATCATCTGTGACCCCAGGAAATTAAACTTCTCAGAAACCACGGTTCCTACAAGAAGATTATAAATTGCAAACTTGTGTACAATTAAATTTAAAGTAAAATGTGCATAAATAACTTTTACGAATTGCCGTTCTTAAAAGAGTTGCACGCCAAAAACCAAATTTAAAAAGGGGGGATCATCCTCCGAGCGCCACAACTTCTTTGTTTTCACATTTAACGCGAACCACGTTTGCAAGTTTTTCAAAGACAATTTTGTCACAAATCATTTGCGGTATTGATTGTCTTAATCACTGTACATTGGCGGGAGTTATTGGGAAAAAGCTGAACGAAAAACGCATTTAAAGGCAGAATAATCGGCTTTCGGTGGCAATCGATGCCGCTCGAAAGATTATTCCCCCTTATCAGCGTCGCTTTTACGTGTTACTTTTTAATTATTGACACCATATAAAAATGAAGTTTGTCTCATAAAACTTTTTTGCGGGGGGCGTGATTTCGGAAATGTGGAGGTGTCCCCCTATTTTGTTTTCAAAATGGACCACAGCGGATCGGGGCAGGAACTTGAACTTCAGCGAACTATGAAATTGGTCACACATTGCAATAAAAATCAGCCTGCCAGTTCAAAATGCACGGTTGACGTCAAAATTCTGACCAATTTACTGAACTATGAGAAGAAAGATGATTCCCAGGGACATCACAGTATATTCGGGGTTTAGTGTTATAGTTGTGATTGCACTTCGTTTTCCCGGACACACCATTGTGACCCTGTTGAACGAACCAGTTTTTGAGTCACCGTCGCAGTCGGGACCTCAATCATAATCGCCGAACCGAGCTTTTCTAGTCTACCGCGACCGCAAAGATTAAAACCTACCGTCAGCGAGCAATTAGAGGTCGATGGTCTCCGCGGCAAGGAAGCATCGAAAGGGTTCGCCACTAATTGTGGTGCCCATAGCATAAATAATAACTAGCGCAGACGCTAGAGCTAAATTGCCACACATCTATTACACGACGAGTTCTGTGGAATTGTGCGCGCATGTTGGTGTTCTAATTTGCATCGGTGCACGTGTTATTCCCACACACGAATTGCTGACACACAATTGCGGCCTCGGGACAATACATTTTCCCAATTCCAAATGGAGAAATTTCGTTGGGTGTTTTCACTCGTCTCTTTGCGCAATACTGTCGAACAAATAATTGGAATGCCTCTATTCCGGCCTAATGCCTAATGCAAGTTAAGGAAATACGCGACTTTTGGGAAACGCTAAAATAGCGTCCTCAGCAGTTAGCTTCCCTCTAAATGTTTTCGGAAAGCTGTCGGTAAATTTTCTTCAATTTTGAATGAAGGAATTTAATTAGTGTATTCATCCAATTTAGGATAAGTTTATCAGTTCTTGTAAAGATTTTATTAACGAAATATTTTTTTGGACATGGCGTGTAAAACCAGTCTTATATTTTTATGTGTAATTGAAATGTGCAACTTCGACCGACGAGTATTATCAATCAAAACGTCTAAATCAAAATATGCCTCGTGGGAAAGCCCCATATACAATTGAAACTTGCACCTGTGACGAACAAAGCGAAAGCCTTGCTTGATAATCGGATCATATCTAAGAACAAAGATCAGGTCTTCTTCTTGTCTCGGTATCTTCATGTAAAAGTAGTAATAAAAAACTGTGCACACATCTTGCAACAGTGGTGACCAATATGTAAACAGAAAAGGGTCGAGTAGAGAGAACAACGAGTAAGAAAATATGATACTTATACTTGAATTGCATGAAATTATGGAGAAGGAATGTTAAGTGAAATGGATGTGTGAAAGTAGCATCGATATGAAACGATGCGAGATGGTTCCTCGATCATCAAAAATGGTCGTGGCAGATTAGTCTTGCCGGTATGAACGGGGAGGCAAGGGGTTGTGCCGTAAATGTCGAGTGCAAGCATAACAGGTCCTTTATAATTATCAGAAGTGAGATTCAATCTTAGTGCCGTTAGATGTGTGTTAGAAGTTTTTCTGTCGAAATAATCTGCTGAATGTCGGTAATGAAAGAAATACTAAGTGAGTTGCAGTGTTTACGGGAAGAAGTGGCGGAATTACGTAGAGCAAAACCATAAAAGGTCCCGCGAAAAGAGTCAAGCAGTTCGTTAAACATTTAAGCTTTTTCGTCGCAGTCATCATATTATGTGAAAATTTCAGTGCAAGTGGGATTTGCGGAAATGTTCTTACATTTCTCCTTTCGACCCCGCAACTTCAAAATCTTGTGTAGAAAGCTTGGTACGTGATTTTCAGTCGATGGCTAGACTGTACAAATAGACAGGTCAGATAAAGTTTTTGAATTGTAGCTTAAGGTTCGATGGCCCTCTAAACTTTGCCAGCAATAGTACCAAGAGAATGTATCTTTGTGGTCTATTCTTAAGATGGAACTGAATAAAAGTTTTCCTTCTGGTCAAAATGAGACTGCAGCTCTAAGGAAGTTGATGGAAAGGAAACGAGGCTCAAACGTTATATATTGCAATTACTGCAAACAAATCGGTCAAAGACGAAGGGAGATTGTGCCAAAAGAGCAATAGCAGTGCTTTCAAATTCATCAATTTGCCAGTGATTGTAAGACCAAGGCGAAGAATATTTGACAAATGCCAAGAAAAGTTTCACTAGAATGTAGAAATTACGAATACAATCCAAAGGTGAAAGTTGGAGGTATACCTTTAAGAGCCTTTCTGCATCTGGGCAGTTATTTCCTTACAATATCTCAGAAAATAGTAGATGAACATGGATAGCTCATTATCAAATGTGATCTTCGGATGAACGGATTTCGTGGATTTACTGTGACATCAAATGTCAAAGTTAAACAAAAAGTGACTGTTTATTACATCGAGTTGGACATAGATCTTCTTATGGTGCCCAAGAACGTACAGCAAGTTCCAATAATTATTGGTATAAATTTATTGGACCAAGCAGATATCACTTTACTCAAAACTAGAGGATAATTAGCATAAAAATTTTAAAAAGGACACAGTTGTAAATTATAAGCCTGTATGGCTTTCTCTTTGCCCTATCAAAGATTTTAGACGCAAAAATCGATGACCTTTTCGAAATCGCGATCCTTGTTATATGATTCAAAAAGAAGGACAGTGTTTTCCGAATATGTGTTAGAGACAATGTGAACTCGCTGGCAAATAAGTCTATATTTACTTCTCTAAATTTGATGAGCGGTTATCATCAGATACATATGGCGGAAGTGGCGGAAGAAAGTGGAAAATATACTCACTTTGTCTTCTCATCGGACCATTACGAATATATACGCGTTATCCTATGCACTAGCAGCTTTTTTGACATTAATGAAAAAAACTGTCGGACATAAGACAGGGTAAGGTACTCATACACATGGATGATATTTTAATGTTCAAACAAACAATCTAAGAAAATATGCAGTATCTGAGGGGCTCACTTTGAATGCCTCCAAGTGAAGGTTTTTTAAAGAAAAGATTTATTTCATAGGACATAGCATGACGCCAGGTGAAATTAAAGCTGGGGCAATCAGCAAATACCAACAACCAAGGGCAGACTAAGAAGTTCGACAAACCCTGGGGCTGAATGGGTACTTTCGAAAATTTATTAAAAATTACTCCTTGTTACACGATCATTGTCCACGCTACTTAAAACAAATGGCAATTTTAATTGGCCAGCAAAAGCAAGTGGAGCGTTCCAAGAGCGTTGTATGGCGTTATATATTCCAGCTGCGATGAAGTCCACACCGACGCTTGCCAATTTGGATTGTTACAGGAGGAGATCAAGGATGTATGTATTTTAGTCGTGCCACACCAAAAGCGGAACAAAAATTCCGTAGCTACGAATGCAAAACACTTCCTATTGTAGAAAAAGTAGAAAGATTTATGTACTACATATAACAAAAACATTTATAGTAGTCACGGATTGTAATTCGGTGAAGTGTACCCATGAAAACAGAAACTTAATACCTAGAGTTGCAGGATGCTGACTGAAAATTTCAGAACTTGACTTCACTTTTGAGTATGGAACCCAAATACAACATGCGGATGCCTTAAGTCATTGTCCTAGTCAACCAGCAAGTGAAGCAGAAGCCATAGCACATCACGTGATTAAAATAAATGTCGATACTGAAGATTGGTTAACGTTCTTGCAGTTCAAAGATCAAACACTCAAAATGATCAAGAAATTTCGCAAACCCACGGTAATATAATAATATAATAATTTTTAATCGCCCCTATAGAAAAACAGAGCAGGGAAACGAATTCATGGTTCCAGCAAAGCTACGAACGAAAGTTATTCAATTTGTACATGATAATATGAATCTAGAAAGAACTAAAACTCTAGAAATACTGACCAAATACTTTTAGATGCGGAAATATATCGCAAATTCATTGCGCAGTTGCTTGCAATGAGCGTACATTAAAAAACGATAATGTGATACTGGTAGGCTTCTATATATACCGAAGAGACAAGCTTTTCCATTACACACTATGCATATTGATCATCTGGACAAAGTAAAGGTAAGACCCAGTATGTAATTGAGGCCTTCAAACACAAAATTTCCTTACAAGAAATGGTGTCATGTGCTTGCAAAAATTGACGAATGCCAAGCACTGCCAGATTTGCAGAGGATAAAGCACTTTCGCGGACTTCATCTTTCACTTCTACAGATGAGACATTTTTTCGGTCATTTTGGATTTTCTCTAAATCAATTTGTCAAGAGCAAATGAAATTTGTGCCAACGAAGACGTTTCACCATTGTAGTTCAATGAACCGAAGTTTCTAAAGGCGTTTTTCACGCCTAGCATGAAACGTGCATATACGAGCTCTGGCAGTGCCCCGACCAGTAGATAGCTGCCATTTTGTCATAAATGGCAGCAAACATATGATAAAGGGCAGCCAACATATGCTAAATGTAAACAAACATTTGACGTTGTCCCGTAGTTGTTCCTACTGGGTGTACCTATACTGTGGTGCAGACGTTGTATTGATTTGGAAGAGACTTAACACATACAAATATTATTCCGTTTCGGGAAAAAAACCAAAATGATCTTATATAATAACCAAACATGGACGTTCGTTTTATAAAAAATTTGCCTGTTTACTGAATCGATGAAAGCTTTTTTTGACGTGTTAATTGTAACCAGTTCACGAGTTAAGCCCCTAACTTTTGAGCAGATGTCATCATAAGCGTTTCTTCAGCCAGCACCGACAAAACAAACATGCCGAAAGTGACCCGTAGTGGCGGAATTGTCGAAAAATTGACATTTCATCACTTCAATAATATTGCGCAATATTTATGATTGCACAATATTATTGAACACATTCTTGCACCACACATGTTCAATAATATTAAGTCAATAAAATTGACATGGCATTCGGGTTAGTACTTTCTTGCAAGGAACATATCAGATGACGAAGTTTTGGCAGCGAATAACCAGCGCTATTTAGTTAAAAAAAGAAAATGAAAACGATTTTGGGTTAAAGAATGGTTAAAAAGAAGGCCAATCTATACTCACGAAAGACTTTTAAAGGACTTAACCTTAACTGCAGAAAGACTTTCAAAATTATATGAGAATGGATATTGGAAAGTTTGAAGAATTGTTTCAATTAGTGAAACCTCTTATACAGAAAAAGGACACGGTTATGAGGGACAACCGTCAATACTATCCCTATTGTGCAATCATAAATATTGGGCAATATTATTGAACGAGAATGGGCCGCCTAATATAAAGATTGATGTTAACTCGCATAATAGCTCTGAAAACATGCTGGCGGAGTAATGCTGTTCTGGGCGACGAATTAAGTCTTAAATCGCCTGTTGAAAGTCGAGATATTGTATTTGAATACTTGATTGATATTGTATTTGAATACTCAAATCACAATTCGTTATTATGTATTGTCATGTTTACAATCCTAACCTTAACTGTTTTGCGCAAATAGACAATAAATATAATATGTTCTACATAGAGATAACTATAAATGGTTATGCCCCAAAGTTTTAAAATTAAATGTTTGATATTTTGTGGCGCAACTTAGTTACTTTGGTAAACAATAATTTTCTTTTCGAAGCTCCGTGGAATAGAAGTGATTTTTAAGGTTCTGTCTTTCACGACGCATTCTGGTCAAAGCGCGTTTTATGGTTTCTTTACTCATATCGGTTTCCAGATTTTTATCGCGGTTAGTTGTACAATGTAACCTATAATAATTACTTTATTTAGGAAAACACTAAAAAGGAAAAAATGAAAGTTTAAGATTTAATTTGCGACAAATGTACAGCGATGGAAAGCGCTTCTCATCGGCGGTAGAAAAAGTGGTTAGTAGTAGTCATTATAAAAATTTTTGCTATTTTTTTGCTTTTTAATTACAAATTTGTTTTTATAATTCCTACTTGTAGTGTTTCTTAAAGCAGAATCACTGCGAGTTTTTTTAGAGGATCCTCCCTCTTTCTTGATTTTCAGTGTGTAGAAACTATTCCGTCCGAGGTAAGTATCAAATGGAAGGCATGCTGATACGCAAGCGCTAGATCATGGTAGTGGCATCTGCGCCTGGCGAACTTAAATAAAGTTTAAGAGTTTTCTTAAGTATTGTAGAATATGAGGCTTAGCCGCAAAGTGATATTTGTTTTTGTTTTTAAATTGTTTTATTTTTGTAATCCGGCATTTACGGCAGCTACGTTCCCGGCAAATAAAGTTCATGACGTCAATGGAACGAAAGTCTCATTGGATTTATTTTCACTGCGACTTCGACCTTCGTTGCAAGGAAAAGGAACGAAGGAAGACTGCATAGAAACATCGGAAAATTCTACAAATTCGTCAAACACAAACAATAACTCAAATAGAGAAAGCACAATCTTTAAAATACTCATAAATGCAATATTTAAAGACCAATTTATTTGAGATTCACAGTGAATATCAGGAACAAGCTTCAAGAGAAAATGAATTCCCACCTTCCCACCTTTTACCAACGACCAAATAAAATTGGTAAATATAAAACACTGCAAAAAATCGAAGTCCTGATATCTTAGCTCAACATGGATGAACATGATGAGCATGACATGAACTCGCCAAACTTATGACCGATAGATGGTTGAATGATAAAATAATCAATTTTTTGGTTAAATTTCATCGTCCAAGCAAAATAGAAATCAAGCCGCCAGGTGCTATGCATGAAGGCGACACAAAAAACTTCTCAGTAATATTTACATAATACCAAAAACATTGAACATAATGATAACAACAATGAAAATAATAACAAGCCGTGAGGTGCGACCCATGAGGTCCACACGGTCAACTTCCCAGTAATATCTACATAGATATTAAAAATATTAAACACAATAATAGTTATGGAAATAATACTACTTCAAATAATAAAAATGTACCTCATAAAAGTTATTGGAATGACTTAATATTAATCATAACATCTACGCGAGCGTCAATTGATTACGTAAGAATTTCGGTGCATTGGTTTGACTGATGATTCACGCGGATCAATCGGAGGGGGGACAGGTTTCAAAGCAGTTTTTTCATTAAAGTTAAAACATGGTGCTGTGATAACTATTGAAAATCTGCTCAAATTTTGAAAATATTAATAAACTTTGATTGACTTTACAACAATGTCTTTAGAATAAGAGATTTAAGGTATAATGATTCGAATGAACCCTTTTTACATGGTGACTGAATGATTTTTTTTTATTTTTTTTTGTAATCATGAGAAAAGTTTTTGCTGGTTTCTCTACAAAAATTGATAAAAGTTTATAAATTCTATAAACATTCACTATTACGATGTGCAAATCAGGTTAAAAATGATTTTTTTTTGAAAAAAAAAACACTATTTTTCCAAAAAAAATTTAATAAATCAAAAAAATCGCTTTGACGATTTTTTTAAAATATAAAAACATCATCAAGATGTTGATACGCGTTGATTGACACCTTAATGATAGAAAGATTATATTTGGTTCTCGAGATATAATGAATGACGTAAATGACCTTGAACGTTTAATTATTTTTTTGATTTATTTTTTTTTGTAATCATGAAAACAAATTTTGCTGATTTTTTCACAAAAACTATTTGGAGTATATAAATAATATAAATATGATTACTTAGGTTTGAAAATCAGGTGAAAAATTTTGTGTTTTTGAAAAAAAAACCTAATTTTTTGCACTTTTTTTTAAAAAATTAAAAAACGGCTCGAAGAATTTTTTTAAAAACTTGATAGAATCACAGAAATGTTAATACTCGTCGTTTGACACCTTAAACATGAAAATCGCATGTTTGGTTCGTGAGATATAGCGCATAACATGGTTGACCTTCAAGGGGTGAAAACAGCAAACCCCCCGACCGAAGTTTCCCAAAAACTAATCAACTCTTAAAATTACAAAGACGCTTCGATTGACACCTCAACGAAGTCGATACGACTTTGTTTACGAGAGTTATGCTCGTAGAAAAACTGCCCGCGAACGCACGTACGTACGTACGTACATACACACAAACATACATACTTCTTTCTAAAAACACTTTATATATACTCTATAGACCTCAAAACGTAAAGAAAAGTTGAAAATTTCAATTTCGATTTTCGAGGCGATTACAAGAACTTCCCATATACTGGGAAGTTAATAATGAAAAGAACTCATTAGAGTAAGTAGAATGAGTTAATATTAATCGTATCACATTAGACAGCGACCATTGAATAGGTAAGGATAAATTTTGCCGAAATTGAAATTGCACGGTTTTTGAATGCGATTTTTGTGTCTACGTCAACTGAATAAAAATTTGTCGCGTGACTACTATTCTTGAAAGTTGCATTGAAAACTTCCACAAGTGTATAGAGACATTGCATTTGTAGTAAGACTAACAATCATTATATATTTTGTAGTTGATCTTAAAACATGTTATGCTGTAAAAATTAGATGTCGGGTTATATGTAAATATATTAAATCTGACGTAAGACAGAAGGCAGTAACTAAAATCATACGAAACCTTCCAATTAAAGAACATTTCATTTTAAATTTCAGAGATGATCAAATTTCACAAATGATATTTTCGTTATCAATGCTCGCTTGTTTTTGCAAGTACAAAAAATGTTAATAAACGCTCTTTAAATCATCTAATTTTGCAGCCAGAAGTGCAAATTAGAAAAAAAAAATATTTTTTGCGTTTTTTTTTACAAAATTAAAGAACAGCTTCGCTTAATTTATTGATAATTGCATCAAATTATAAGAATGGTTATACGTATCGATCTATATCACAAGACCTTCATTAGAAATAAGGTCAAAATGTTCGTATTAAACACTAATTCACGACACATACTATTTTTTTTCTTTATATATGAATATGTTCTGAACAGATATATGAATATGTTTTGAATGGTTTTTATTTAAATAAAAAGCAGGTGACATCTTATTTGACAACACGAAAACTTACCTTCATGTCAACCTAAATTTACTTTTGAAGAAATGATCAAAGCGAAGAAAAAAACACAAAAACTAAAATGTCACAAACCTATAAATTAAACATTCAGTCAAACAGTAATTTTTTTTTAATTCAACCATGGGCTTCAGAAGGATCCCAGTTTAAACAGGGAAGTAGTCACTTTATCCAAAACTCGACAGTAATTGGGACACTATTATTTAATCCTTATTCTACCCACTTTTTAAATTGAAAAAAGACAGAAAAACTTTCAAACGAATTCTTTTTAGTGATTGTCTGGGTTAGTATTTGATACAATAATTGATTCATGAGTGCAACGATGGCACTATAGAGTGTCATCGACTTCACGCTAGCATGAGAAAATCTGTTACACATCGATTATGATAACTTATTGGTGGTTAATACGTATGGAGTGGAGTTAAATCTGGTTATGTACAAGATTTATAACGTTTAGATAAAAGAAGGGTTAAATTTAGTTCAAAAGAAGGGAAGAAAATATATACAACAGGCATCCTGGTGTCAGAGTCTAAACCAAAAGATTTATTCTTTCTGGATTTGAGCATGACCGAAATGTTGAAGTATTTTCTTGCATATAACACTGCTATATCATTATTGCTGCGGCCTAGTCGTTTTCAAAGATTTTTTTATCTCGCTAACATAAATTTCACGTCATATTACACTTCACTCGTTATTAAAATGTTTTGACTTAATAAAATAACTTACGGTTCAATGCATTGACGACAATCATAATAGAATATATTAGTTTTCCAAATAATCCCATTACCAACGGAAGTTTTCGACCCCGTCTATCAGACCATGATCCGAGAAACAAAGCAATGCAAATTGGAAAGATGTTTGCAGATATATTATTCCACTGATAAAAAGTGGAAACTGTGATCTAGAAAGGTTTAATTTTGCTTAAGAAAAATAACCAATATTTTCTGTAACGTTCAACTTACTTGAACCTCCTTTTTAATGTCGGAATAATTTTGCAGATTTATATTATCGCAAATATCGCTGGTAAAGTTGTGGTTAACTGTGCAGGCCTTATAGACAAAAAATGCTTGTTCGACGACGGATGTTATCATAAAAGCTAACATATACAATGCCATAGAAGGCTCCACTGTAATTTTTTTGTACCATGGCAATCCACTTCCATCGGCCTCCTGAAATAAAAATTACAAGCGCAAATTAAAGCATTTCGTATATATATATATATGTGTGTGTGTGTGTGTGTGTGTGTGTACGGTCAAAACCGTTTATAACGACTTTGAAGGACCGATAGTTTTCGGTCGTATTAGCCGATAGTCGCTTTAAAAGGCTGCACTATATGATACACATATGCACATCATCTGAAATATAGCATCTTCTAGTAAAACACATGTATACTCAAATATGTAATTCAGTTCAAAACTATACTTGAAAATTTATGAGCAGACACATTTTCATTGTACATACTTATAACATAGCAAAAACAATTTAAGCATACAACAACTAATGCTCAATACTAAGAAAATCTGTTATTTTTTTTTTTATAACGAAGTGCATACGATTTTTGCATTTCATATTGCATACGCTTCAACGCTACGTGATTGTTACATGAATCGAATTCTCCATGAACGATTAGAAATTTTTGTAAAACTGTAACTGCGCTGAGAGCTTCGCAAAATGATGGTACTGCAAATTCATCTTCTTCGTCTTGATTTTCATCAGTATGTTGACTTTGGATGTCAGCTAAAATATCCTCTTCACTTGCTTCCGCACACACTAAAAGGCTGCTGTCCACCTCAATAAACTCTTTAATGTCACTATTTGGCAACAATAATAGAAATGCTTGGGCTAATTTCGCCAAAGGAATGTCATCAGCTTCATCATAATCATCAGGCATAATTTGAAGATTGCCCTCTACATGCATGGATGAAGATAAACCTTCGAAGCCAGCGTGACTGAAGCAATTGGCGATAGTTCTTTGACTGACATTATTCCACGCTTCGGGTATCATTAAAATTGCATCAAGGATATTAAATACTATTTTTTGATCTCCTTTTTCGATGCTTTGTAGCATATGCAGTACTTGAATTTTTCTGTACTGTGTTTCAAGAGATTTTATTACACCCTGGTTCATCGGTTATAAAACTGAAGTGACGTTTGGCGGTAAAAAAACGAGCCTTATATTTTGCAGATTATTCACTACGGGATGAGCAGGACAGTTATTGTCCAGAAGAAGAATTTTCTGACTTTTGATTTCAGCTTCGTGTCCCAGTTTCGAAGCCATTTCCCAAAAATTTTGGATGTCATCCAAGATTTGGCATTGTTTTCGTAGATGACAGGTAGGGAATGTATGTTTTTAAAACATCGTGGCTTCTTGGCGTTTCCTATAACTAACAGTTTTTCTTAAGTAGAACCTGTCATATTTGCAGCAATCAAAATAGTGATTCTAGTCTTAGACATTTTCCCTCCAATACAGTTTTCACTTTTAAATTTCAGGGTCTTATCTGGAGTCAAATTATAAAGTAGGCCTAGGTCGTCTGCATTGAAAATATCTTTGGGCTTATAGCCTTCGCACAAAACTGGCCACTTATGAGAAATTCATTCTCTGGTTATACCATCAGGTACACTGGCAGCTTCACCACAAATCTTCCCGGAAACAATATCATGGCGAGCTCGAAAACTTTGTATCTAAGAGGAAGAACAGTTGAAATTTTCTTTTCCCAAGCGCAAAATCATTGGCCTTTCCTGGAGAACAGACCCACTGATTGGAACATTATTTATTTTGTTAGACTAAACCACTTGATTAAAGCTACATCAACGTCTGTATGTTCAGATGACCTGACCCGTTTGATTTCAAGATTGTTTTGCTCAAAAGATACTTAATTTTTGCCTTTCCAAATTGTTGAAATAGTGAAATGCGACACACTCATCTCTTTTGCAATGAAACTGTTCGTCTCTCCGTTTTCAAGTCGCCAAATAATGTGCGACTTTTCCGCTACACTGAACACTATTCCCTTCTTTTTTGTGACATGACGACGCGCACTGTTAAAAAGTTTGCATTCAACTGAATGATTCACAAAACCAAACAACTATCCAAATCGCAGCTGCTCCAGCCGCAATTCCTGGAATTACTTAAAATACAGCAAAATTTGTTTGGCAGTCGTTATAGCCGCTACAATTATCTAAATTTTGTTGTAAAACGTGTCGCTATAGACAATAATGTCGTTATAAGCGACGTCATATTAAGTGATTTTCTTGTTGAAGGGTTTGTGTGGAGTAAAAACGGGACCTCCACATTTCGTCGCTTTATCCGGTATGTCGTACTAAGCGATGCCGTTATAAACGATTTTGACTATATATATATATATATATATATATATATATATATATATATATATATATATATATATATATATTTGTGTGTGTGTGTGTGAGAGAGAGAGTGTGTATGTATGCGTTTGTGTGTATTTACGTAGCGACGCCAAAATGCAGACAAATGTCAAGTTGAATTTCCCGTCGTTCTATACCACTTGTAGAGGTCACTATTGCTGTCCTAACAGCTTGATGCATGTACCAAACTGTCATACCTTCGAAACAGTCGCAATTTTGAAACCTAGTGTAGTAGGCGGAGTATAACCAAAGATCCACCTAGTGCGGAGTATAACCAAAGAGTCAGGATGTGCGCTCAGCGACAAAATTCATTCCCAGAAGAATCAGGTACCCGAGATCGACTGTATATAATGTCGTGAAATATAATGAATTAAATAAATCTAGCGAAGGTTTTCCAACAATCACGAAGAAAACTTACTCGATGGGACGCGTGGTCAGAAAGTAAACGGGTAAACAGCCTAAATTCTTTGGACTTCTATGTATAGAATGTCGTTGACAGGATAAATAACAAGTCTAGGCATCCTAACATCGTATCAAAAGCCACCATTGAAGCGGCATCCGACGATATAAACCGTGGCGCCTTAAAATGCGGAAATGCGGTTGCCCTCCAGAAACTTTCATGTGTGTCGTGCCGTATGTTTGGGGCCGTAATCGTCCTGAAACTTCCATATCATAGGAAGATTCTCTTCAGCCCATGGCAACATCATGTTTTCTAAGATGTGAATGTGCCTTTTCTTGCTAAATATTATATATGGCGTATTGGCTCAACTATACCATATATACAGTAGTACCTTGATAATGCGGGTCCTCGATTAACCGGGGTTTTTCCCCTATCCCTTTTATATTTAATTTTTCTGATTAACCGGGAGTTTTCTTTTTTTCATTCATGTATTCGTTTTGTCTTCAATTTTCCAGTGTTGTGTTTGAATGGTCTAATAAAATTTAAATGTACCTGAAATGTGAAGAAAAAAATACTCGTACATATGAGAAACATTTCTGAAAAGTAATTATGTATGAACGTCTGATGTTTACACTTTTAAAATGAATTCTCTCTGTTTACGTTTCAAATTTCAGCGGAACTCTTCCCCTAACGTTTTACGTCTTAACATCGTATTTCAATGTTGTTCAATAATTTGAACTGTAAGAGGAAACGTAAGCAAACCGTTTTATCACTCGAGAAAAAGTTGAAATTTTAAATCGTTGGTGATAAAAAAGGTTAAGGTGTAAAAAAATCGCCATAGAATATGGAATTGGCGAACAAACTGTCCGGGATTTAAGAAAAAATAGAAAAGAAATTCTGCAATTCGTTTGTTCGGTGGAATCAATTGCTTCTTGTTCGTCCCGGAAAACGTTGAAGACATCGAGAATTGTGGGACTCGATAAAGCCGTTTACTAGTGGTTCAAGCAAAAACGCTCAGAAGGACTTTCCATTTCCGGACCGATGGTAAGCGAGAAAGCTTTATGGTTTTACAAAGAGTTAAAAATTGATGAGCCTTTCTCCGCTTCGCAAGGTTGGCTTAGTAATTTTACACAATTGGAAAAATCAGCACCTGGTCATAAGTCCAGCAAAAAGAGATTGACAGTTATAACCTGTTCTTACACCACTGGAACACACAAATTAAAGTAAGCTGTAATAGGAAAAGCTAAAAAACAACAAAACGGTCATTAAAGGATACCGAAGTGAGGAGTCTTCCTTGTGATTACTACAATCATCTCAAAGCCTGGATGAATCGAGCGTTATTTATTCCGTGCTTGATCATCTGGAAACACAAGAGCTTCTTCAGAAAGCTGTACTACTTCTTGACAACGCTCCATCCCATCCTAGTCTGTCAATTGTGAAATCTGATGATGACTCAATTTTCGTTCATTTCTTACCCGCAAATGTTACTTCATTGATTCAGCCTAGGGGCCAGGGAGTTATTTCTAGTTTAAAAAAGCGATATAAGAAAATATTTTTACGATTCCTCCTTGGAGTGGCAGAAAATGAAAATCTTCAAGAAATTTTGAAAAAATGGACAGTAAAATTCGCATTTTTTGCTATTTGGGAAGCTTGGAATGATTTACCGAGTTCGACATTAAAATTGGCATGGGCTAAGGTTCTCGACCCTGAACTTTATCAGTCTGCTACTAACCATACATTAGAAGCTTTGGCTGCTGAGCAACAAGTTGACGAAGTTTTACCTATGGCTCAGACAGTTCCAGGTTCCACTGATGTCGATCAGGCGGACATGATTTATCAGCTTAATGTAGATGAAAATTTGGAAGGATATGAAAAATTAAGTGATAAGGAAATAGTTGAGTTGAATAAAAATGGCACTTCTACATTTGAACTGCAACCAGAATCAGACAGTGAAGGAGAAATTTTAATAGAGACGAACAAAGAAAAAATCCTCATTCAAAGACCATAGAAAGTATCGAAAGTCTATTAAATTATTTTGAACAAGAAAATGCTGACTACACCAAAATATTAGAATTACGAGAAATAAAACGAGAGGTCAGAAATAAGATGATGAAGAAATAACCCAAAATGTTCTACTGAAAAATTAGTTTTAATTATCTGTAAATTCGTTATTTTACTATAATTTTCATGGAATATAAACACATACACACATAATTTCATCTTATCTCATCTAATAAATATAAATTATATATCAATATATATTTATACACATATAAATATGGACAAAGAGCCGTTAGCAAATTTAGCTGTGGCGTCGAACGATAAATCAGTCAGCAGAGTTGGAAGGCTGCTTTTGGAAACAAAGATGTCTGGTCGCGTCTCGGCTAGAGTCTACAGGGCTTCAGCGACTGAGTTGGCCCAACTGTGTCATATCATTTGGACTTACTTATTTTTGTGATAGAACACACACACTCATTTCGGTTCGGGTGTGAATAATTGAAAATATACCTTTTTGACGCGATACGATTCCGAATTACTTCATGCAGAAGTGATCTTTTACCCGCACCATTAGCTTGAACCGTTACCCGGTCGAACAGCAGAATACGACGAGAAAAGAAAAATTTCGCAGAAATTTACTGCTGCGTTGGGAAGGGAACCCGCAATTTTAAGGTTGAACTTTATAGACGGATGAGAATCAGTTATTGGGATAGCAGGCTCAGTTCTCGGGTTAATCATTTTAATTCGCATTCAAGACGCCTGAGATGCCATAAACATTGGTTTCACGTTAATGTTTGCGTAGCGATAATTTTATATGTTTGTATGAGACCAATGTATCTTCCGGCCGTTTTGAATATCCGAAATCACGAGCTGTTTAAGTAGACCACATTATCTATCATCGTTGATAAGTTGCCAATAACATTGATAGAAGATGGAACGCTTGCACATTACGGCATCGATGCTCGCAGATGTTTAAAGTAAATGTTGGAGGACGCTAGCCTGGTCACGGGAGCTCTTTTGTATGGTCTTCACGTTCACCGGACGTAGAACCCATGAATTCTGGTTTTTGAAATTATTTCAAACATAAAGTCAACGATGTTCTAGTTGAAAGAATCAAGCAGACTGTTGCACAATATACCGGATGCCACTGCGCGTAGATACAATCTGTATATTGTTAAAAATATGATGAAAATTTATTATAACTCTCAAACGTAAATATGCTTATTATCTGCATATTAAACATATTTTATGCGATGAAAAGCGATTATTTTAATTAAATTAGCGTGTGCAGATTCTAAGCCGATGCATATCTTGAAATGAGAAAATTTTCAATAGTCCATATATTTCAAATTTCGTCAATATTTAAAAAAACAACTTTTCAAGCAATTTTAATGTTAAAAACTACGATCTTTTTAATCATGTATATATAGGGTAAAATAAGGCTTTACTTTGATTCAATTGATTATATCGCCACAGGTAGAACAATGTGGCGATAAATCGAAACTAACTTTTTACGGTGTAACTGAGCCTGCTATCCCAATAACTGATCCTCATCTGTCTATAATGTGCAGCCTTAAAATGCGAGTTCCCTTCCCAACACAGCAATAAATTTCTGCGAAATTCTTCTTTTCTCAGTGTAATTTAGGTAATTTTCATATTGTGTACCAAAATACTGCCCCTAAAAGAATTCTAGCACTTCCAGATTTTTGCTTTGGATTTTGCCGCGAGATGGCAACTGTTATGTTTCCAACACGAGGCATTGTTGATTGTCCTCTCCTGTGCTAGTTCCTTTGTCATCGCTCGTATATAGTTCACGTGTTGTTTCATTTCTGCATAAGCGTTAAGGAACATTATGTATGAGACTTTATTATGCAAGTTTGCATATGTGTATTCTAGAATTTTCTGTTACATATTTGAGAATTAGGTACCCGCAACTTTAAGCCACCTTAATATCAAAACAGAGATAATCGCTTGGTTGAAACAAATAGTGTATAGCATTAACTCCAAATATGGGGAGAAGTGTACTTACAGTTTCCATGGCCAGACAGCTCTTCGTGAATGACACTGCTGATGAATTGACCAAGCGGACAAGCCAAGGCACTTCACACGCGTAACAGATAGAAGAGTACTTTGTTATTCCATAAACGATTGAAATCAGTTCTTATCTCCGCGTAGATAGTTTTCATAATGAACGCATCTTAACAACAAACGTGCTCAGGTAAAGCGCGTTTGAAGTGGTAACGGCCTAACGCTGAATAATTTTATGCCAGGCTTGTGATTGCTGTAGCTGTCGGTTCATGGTACGATGGGTTGATGAAATATAATCCAATTTTTTTTTCTAGTAAAACCGCGTGTAGACTAATTTTGAAATATTTAACTAAGCATTTCCCCGACAAGCGCTTGAACCTTTAAACGTAGGCCTATCAGTCACTTCTCCCACACCGAACAAATGTCTTAATTCTTGCATTTAGTGGCTACCATGAAGTTATGCATTGATACTCAACTATATTACGTCTTTCTCGCCTTACGTTTTATTTGACCGATAACAGTACCTATACGAAAAATTGTTAATAATCCGTAGTACACAATTGAACAGATGAATTATTTTTCATTGTATGTAAACTTACAATCACAAAAGTAAAGTCATTTTATAAGTTTTATAGCAACGATGAATTTACTGTACTTCAACTTGCACTAAGAATGAAATAGAAAGATAAATTTGAAATTGAGCTAATGTATTTAAAAGTTTATTAAAAATTATAAAATTATACAGAATATATAATTATATATATATGTATATGTTTTGTACTCAAATATGAAAAAACATCAAATTTTGAAGGTGAAAAATATACATACGACCTACTTAATTTATCATAACGTATTTTAGAATAGTGTTTGTAATAATGTCAGGCCTCCCTTTCCCTTGATAACATCTTGCGATCGTCTCAGTATCAATTTTACAAAACGATTGGTGATTTCAGTTGAAATTTTGCTCCACCTGCCCATCAATTTCTACTTAAGAACGGGTCTGCTCTATATATTTTCCAGCTCATCCCATTAATGTTCTGTAGGGTTTAAATCTGGGCTTTGAAGAGGAAATTTCAACTTATGAGACACATTATACAGAAGCATCTTCGTGAATAATCGCAGCAGATGTTTGGGGATCGTTGTCTTGTTGGATGTACCAATCTCCTTGAAACCCCAATAGCTCAACAGACTGCTTCACATTGTCTTGAAGTATCTTGAAGAAAACAAAACGATCCATGGTTGCAACTAATTCCAATTAACCAGCTTCAGCAGCCGTCATACAGGCCAAAACCATAACTGAACTGGCAGTATGCTTAAAGGTTGGAACTAAGTTCTCGAAATTCCTTGTTTTTTATGCCAAACTCGCTGTTTGCCATCGTCTGACCAAAGGTTGTTCTTTCAGAAGTTTTACCTTAGTGAGTTCTTGCGAGTTACAATCTGTTCCTCCGATTTACCTCTATAATCAACGGCTTTCTTCTTGGAACCATGTTATTGTATCCCTCTTTTCGCAGTACACATCAAATAGTTTCAGGATGTAATGTTATCCCCAATGAACAATGAAGCTGCTCCACCAAATACTGTGCCGTCGCTTTTGGTTTTTTTGCGACTTCATTAACAATACTTCCCGTACCACGCGATGAAAGCTTAGATGGTCGGCTGTTTTAAGGTTTATTTTTGTATTTTCCTGTTGTCTTAAAATTCTTCATAACACTCTGCACTGAGGACTTACTAATGCTTATTGTTTCACGCATAATTGCACAGACTTTCTTCGATTAATTTAACTATTTAACCAATTTCTTTCGTTTTTTGAACTCATTTTAAAAAATTATACTTATGCCGAATTTATAACATCAGCTCTTCTGTTCACCAGTTCAAAAAATCACGAAACACATATTCATTATTTTATTAATCTTAAATACAACTTTTATTGGTTATCGTATGCAGTGGCGTACCCAAGGGGGGGGGGGTTACGGGTTCAAACCCCCCCTTGAAGAAGAATTGAATGCTGAGTTGACTCTGTGGTACAGAGAGATAGGGCATCTTGAAATAGTAGACCGCCCAAAAGCGGTCATAGATGGGTTAAGCATGTGTAATTCAAACATTTTGCCAAATATATCGAAATTGCTAGAAATATTGCCTGCAGCAATGAACGGCTTAATGGATTGGCACTTCTAAATATTCATAGAGATCTCACTCCATCTACAAAAGATGTGTTATATGAGCTAATGAAAAAAAATCGTCGTTTAGATATTTCACTATAATTTTATCCGGCGAAAAGTTCTGTTTTATGCTTGGAAATAAAATTTGAATCCCATTTTACACTGTTTCTCACCGTTACTTTAAATGAGTTTTGAATACTAAGTTTGTATCATTATCGGCATTTTAAAACTTTGATCACGTCGCGTAAATTTAGAAAATTCGAAGATTCGAATGTTATGAATTATATATCTCAAGCATATTTACATAAGGCCTCGTCATTACCTGGGAAGAGGTTGGTTAAAAATAATAATCGATGGCGCAACCGCCAAAATTGGGCCTTCAGGCAATATTATAGTTATTTCATTTACTTGACCAATAGAATATTAGGATGTGAAGTGGTCAGGAACACGCTCACCCGTGATTATTACCCTGATTTGATTCAGGTTCTCATTCACAGCAGAGTGAAATGATAGTGCGGCATCGAATCTCATTCCCGAAAACTATTTGTCGACAAGGAGCCTTCAACTAGCGTTAACCACAAAGTCACCCACTTTAACAATTATTTGCTGAGACACTCTGGAACGTGGGAGTTGAGTGAGATTCAGTATCTCTTCGCAATTAGATCTTTCATCTATTTCACAGTAAAATTGACGGCCTATGGTGCTTTAGACATCCCACCTAGGGGTGATACGGGCATAGTTTGCACAAATTGGATCCGTGTGTGCCGTTATCTTTTAATTATTGTATGAAGCCTAGCAATTTTATATATAGACAAAGAGTTGGTAGGAACATTAGAATATGGTCACCTGATTGAAAGTTTTCGAAGTAAAATTCCAGAAAAGTGTAATTTATTTAATTCGCACCCATATCTTAGTAGCAACAGTTATATTTTTGAATGTTCATATAATTTGTAATCTGAGGATTAGGCCTAACACCTCAGTAAAAAAAATAAACGCGTACAAAGAGTCTACCTCATGGAAATGACGACAAATTTGCTTGAGAGCGCGGAGTTGCTTCCCTGCATGGGCTGCAAACAAGCTTAGCCAGCCCTGATTACGATAATACTGTGTCTGTCCTTAGTGACAGTTTCACTTTCCCACGGCATTTACTTGAAGGCTTTTCAATATATGTACTTGCAAACATGCATATATGTACACTTTACGGTTCCAAGGAAGTCTACAAATACAGTGTAGATTCTTTCACACGTCAAGCGCATAGTTTTATAATTTGAATGAAAATATCATGAATGATTCAAGTAAATGAAACCAGACTGCAATCGGGCTAAAGTCTGCCAGAATTATTTTTGGAGGACTCCAACTTTGACCGGTGAAAAAGTATGATTAAGTATGATTACATAATTATATCTTCATATCTACATCGAAGAACTAGCAAACGTACCTAGTCAAGACTTCAAAAATATAACCCCCCCCCTTATCAAAATCCTGGGTTCGCTACTGATCGTATGTATACTTTTCACTGCCATTAACCCCTTCCGTATTTCTTCTAAACGGACTGCATATCTATCAATAAATTCTTGCTACTGAGTGCATGTATGTATGTATTTCTTAAAATACAAACAACCGAAGAAACCATCAAATAAATGAAGATACATGTGATTTGTGGGGGGTATGTATAAGTTATTGTTCAAATGTATATCTGCTGCTCAAACCCTGAAATTTATTAGAAAATAACATGCATTTTATGTAATTATTTGTAACACTAAGGCACTTCGCACACTTGATCCGCTCAGCTCAGCTCAGCTCCGCTCAAGCCTTAAGAAAAAATCGCAAAGCTATGCAATCAGGTGTAGGCCCACACACTTGATCCGCTCAGTTCAGGTCCGGTGCTTCCGCTCAGACCGCTTCAGCACTTTTCGGATCGAAATCGATTTTGTGCGGATGCCGGAACGAAATCAAATGAGCAAATGCTTTTATTCTATGTAAAATTTTATTTGGTGCATTCGCAACATGTTTTCGGAGGGAAAATTAATTGCATTAGTGCAACAGTATGCCATGCCGTATTGTACGACCTAGGGCATAAAGACTATGAACTGAGCGAAGAAACATATTGAAAGTATGTCAGAGCTGAGCTGACCAAGTGTGCGGTAATCCTGCTGGAGCTGAGTTGAGGCGCGGAGCTGAGCTGAGCGGACCTGAGCGGATCAAGTGTGCGAAGTGCCTTAGGCTGAGGCTCCACATACGATTCCAAACCGATTATTATTTGGAATGCGTAAACAATAAGAACGACGGGCGTCAAGGCTCCACGTACGATTCCAAATCTGAAATAAGAACGTGCGAGGCTCTTGAATCAGATTGTTTGTTTAGTGTTCATTCTCGTGTCGGTGCTCAACGTGAAAACATCTGTCTTGCGTTGTTGATGGTGTCAGTGCTGAAATCCTAAAATGGATGAATTCTGGCACTAGGGCACACTTCTCGGCAAACATTCTCCCACGCCGCATCATTCAATTCCCTGTTGTGGTAGTCTTTATCCGCAATACTCCATATTACCGGATTATTTCCTACTTCCGTTATCACCTGCTCCATGGCCTTCTCCGTTCACTGCCTTTTAACGAATGAACACAACGCATGCGCATACAGAAAATCGGTTATGGAAAACCGGCCGTGGAGCCGGGTGTCATCCGATCATAAGATCGCCATAAGGCGAAAGCGTGTAAATGAGCGAGAAGGAAGCGCCTTCGTTATGATTATGAATCTGAACGTCGACCCGGGTCGTTATGAACCAGACGGGTCGTAAATCCGGCGTTATTGATCGAATCGGACGTGGACGCAGGGTCGCCCGGTTCTCATATAGATAACATGCAAAATAAGAAAAGGTCGCGCCGCTATGACGTTCATTCTTAAAACAAACAAACCGAAACCGATTTAGAATCGTATGTGGAGCCTCAGGCTTAGGCTGAGGCTCCACGCACGATTCCAAACCGATTATTATTTGGAATGCGTAAACAATAAGAACGACGGGCGTCAAGGCTCCACGTACGATTCCAAATCTGAAATAAGAACGTGCGAGGCTCTTGAATCAGATTGTTTGTTTAGTGTTCATTCTCGTGTCGGTGCTGAACGTGAAAACATCTGTCTTGCGTTGTTGATGGTGTCAGTGCCTAAATCCTAAAATGGACAAATTGTGGCACTAGGGTACACTTCTCGGCAAACATTCTCCCACGCCGCATCATAAAGTTCCCTGTTGTGGTAATCTTTCTCCGCAATACTCCATATTGCCGGATTATTTGCAACTGCCGTTATCACCTGCTCCATGGCCTGAATGAACACAACGGATGTGCATACAGAAAATCGGTTTCAGAAAACCGGCCGTGGAGCCAGGTGCCATCCGATCTTATGGCGAAAGCGTGTAAATGAGCGAGAAGGAAGCGCCCTCGTTCTGATTATGAATCGGAACGTCGACCCGGGTCGTTATGAACCAGATGGGTCGTAAAACCGGCGTTATTGATCGAATCGGACGTGGACGCAGGGTCGCCCGGTTCTCATATAGATAACATGCAAAATAAGAAAAGGTCGCACCGCTATGACGTTCATTCTTAAAAACAAACAAACCGAAACCGATTTGGAATCGTATGTGGAGCCTCAGCCTTACTCATACTTGGTACACGGATAAAACTGGAAAGCTTAGTACATTGTGCGAAGTGAATCTATACTTTTGTGACTGACATCACATTATATGAGATTATTTGTAAACTATTGGGTTAACGTGACGTTCGGTTAGAGCAAAGTTTAAACTATGTAACTGTCAAAGTTGACAGTTTTTGTCTATTTTTTTTTTTGTTTAAATGGGCCCCGGGCGCCGACTCCGTTGTTTTTGTTGCCTGACGTACAATGTCGAGCATTTTAAATATCATTTGTTGTTGGCTTCGATACTTCTGGCATGCTTCTTCAGCATGACTATCTGAATATAAATCGATAGCACGGGCTGACATATATAGTTCCTAATATGTCTGTCGACTTATAACCTTGTGGAAAATATGATCTTGGATTTCCTTAGCCATCCTATTCCGGCTTGAAATTTACCGTTACCAAGTTTTCGTGCGAACGTGAAAGCTTGCAAGGAGCAAGATTTTATGCCGGGTTAGTTGAATACACTTTAAAATTGCACTGCCTAGAGAATTGTAGATGCACGGTTTCATTTTCTTTCTAAACAATGTATTGAATCAACTATGACTAAAATTTTATTTTTCCATATTGTTGACAATGTACTTCTGAGTATCCCAAACTCTACATCAATTACTTTTTTATCACCTTTCTTAACGCTTTCTATCGAAGCAGCTTCCTCAGTTATCTTCATTGACAGCAGCTTTCTTCCTGACATATCTAAGAATGATACAAACAAGCTTTCATTTAAAAGATTACACAATTTTTTTGTGTTAGAAACGATCTTTATTTTTTCACGACATATTTAGCGCATAATGTAAACAAAACGACACTGAAATTTTATCAATAAATCTCTAAATTCTCTCATTCACATTCCTACATAAACACAAAGTAGCGAAATAGTCTGGGGTAACTCCGTTTGTTCTTGTCATTAACTAGTTTTTTTTGTTTCATTTCACAGTATATTCATCTTATGGAATATTTGAATTCAAGAAATTCGTCTTACAGAAGTCATAGTCATAATAGACGTCATAGTAAACTGTTGGATGAGTTTGATATCGACAATTCACTTTGAGATTGTGAAGTTATCCGTGTTCTACTTTTCCTAAATAAGAAAATACATTAATATATTTGATTGTAATATGCGTTAACATGTGAGTGAATCTGCATCAGGCTTTAGATGGCAATAGTTGTACATCAATCGTAATGTTTTCTCCCGGTTTGAAGGCATTCAAGCCATTGGAAGTGCACGGTTTTATATATTTCAGCATATTTTCGTCAATTAATAAAAACTCGCTTCCTATTTTACCTATCATAAAAAAATTTAATATCCTGTTGGCGCGGATTTCCCTTTAAAAATAGAGAAATAGAGGTATTCGTCCAGAAATAGCTTCTTTTGATTTTTTTCCCATCTGCAGTCGTTGCAATTTATTCTTCTGGTGAACATTTATTTTCTTCTTCAAAACTTGCATATTTTACGTAGGTTCCAAAAATGGTCAAACTCACTAACATTTTCCCCATCATCAAGTTCTTAACTATCGCATAGTTCTTCCAGAATGAGTCATAATTCCTTGTCATTTCCTTCTGGTTCATATTTGGTGTCATGAAGCTCATCGTTTTCTACATTGGATCATTCTATAGGTATATTGTTTTATTAACTTATTTTAACTTTTTATTATAATATTTTTTCGGAAACAGATTTTATATCATGCAAACTGATTGCAAAAGTAACTTTATTGTAATAAAATATGTGTTTTTAAATGAATCTTTCTCTAACAAAAATTGGTACCTTGAGGAAACTTGAATTATGCTGCTTATGATAGACAATTTTTACAAGCTATTTTTGAATGTGACGAAGCAAATGTCATTCAAAAATGATTTAGGGAGTTAAAGAATAAATAAACGACACGGAATGCCACTTTGATACATTTGTATCAAATTGGAAATATATTACTTTAAAAAATTATTTCGCATACATTAATACTATATTTTTGAAATGGTTACTTTTTCAGCTTTTGCAGCTTAAGGTTTCAATCAGATACGCATTTACCGCCGTTAAAATATCATGCAGCAAAAACATTCTTACAATATTAATTTAATTAATCGTAATATTAATTTAATTAACTGGTTCTTAAAAAAAACTTATCTACTTAAATGCGCAATCAAAAATTTCCGAGTATTAATGAAAAGGAAGTGTTGCAAAAACATTGAATTCACACGGATATATAATTGAAACACAAATAAATTTATTAAATTTCAGAGAACTTTAAATCGATTCAATTATAAAATTATTAACTTTGAACTCCGGAAACGTCGACGATTTGAATGCATCAATTTTAAAATCATTAACTTCCTTTCCATGCGAATAATAATGACAACTTCGTTGGTTAAATTTTAATTCGAAAATACATGAAATATTTTTATATGTCAATTTTTATTTGATCTGTCACCCGAGTGATCATTTCACATTAAAGTCAATTAACTCACTGAGAAATGAGATAGAACAGAAATACTTCCGTTCATTTTTTATATGTACCATTTCTTAAGCTTCTTCTTTAAGAAAGAAAATAATATAGTAGAAGAAAACAAACAAGTTTTTATTTATTTTTGTCCATTTTGGCGAACGCCAAAGCGCAATGCAGAAAAAGCATCCATGATACTGGATTTAAAATTTTGATAAGCAATTTTAAATCGTCACCTGAATGCAAAAATTACACAGCTCTATGTTCGATATTTTGAGATGTTTGTATTTAATTGGAATGAGCACTGCCTACAGTGTAATAAAAAAAAGTATAAAGTAAAAGTAATATGATGAATATATTCATCCATAGTCGTCGTTATTTGCATCCTCCGTTAGAAAAGTTCAAAGGAAATCCATAAAATATTCGCGTCAATGCAAAACATAATTAAGATTCCTGGATCTGAAAGGTGGCGGAATGTATGTATATTCTACAAATCTCACCAATTGTGTTTTCAGACAATTATTCGACCAAACTTATGTTGTCTTGCTTACAAACATGTATATCTATCCAAAACTTATTTTCTTGTGCATCCCATAAAATCAAAATTTCTGTTTCTGTACCTAAAGGCCTACTAGCCAGATAATATTGCTGCCTATATTTTTTAATAGTATTTTAACATATCAATTTAATGAATGCAAGTCCCGCAATAATAAAGGCAGCACTTGTAACTTACGTTTATCATTGGTGTGCCACGTGAAAACTTGGTGGATAATAGGAGCAAACCAAATTTATTTATTGTGAAAGTTAGAAAAGAAAATTAATTTGTATCTTGAGAACCGCGGCTCGGATTGATGTATTGTGTATCAGCTTGTGTGAAATATAGTTTGAAGTTACTTCTCCACCCATTGTTTTTAGGTTGGCACTAAAAAAAATACCTAAAATCCATCTCTTTGTTTTCGTTTGCATTACGATAAGCATTCGGCAGACAATTTAAAACAATTGTTTCATTGCAACTAATGTAAAGTATCATTTGTTGAAATCGGTGTATATTCAATGAGTTAATGCATTTTGCTGCTCTCAGTCACTCGAAAACTATTTTCAAGATCAAAAAAAGTTACAAGAAAAGGTTAAAAAAATGGAAAAGTCCGTCTTTTTTTTTGTCACCCAAAATTAATTCTAGTTTCAACCATAGCAGCTCATTTGTATTTTAAAATGCCGTTGGCATTTATTGTTTCAGACTAACCTGACTCGGGATATCATGTCAACCAGTTTTTAATGGGACTGCATTAAGGCCACGTTTTATTATATAAAAGTTACAAAACATTTTAATAAATATTTCGATAAAAAATACTGTTGAAAATTCATGCCGAAACTGACCCTTTAAGGAAAGATAATTTTGTTCGGAAAATATTTTTTTTTTATTTTTACATTTTAAAGACGTGTATTCAAATTGATAGCAGCTTATTTCCGAATGCTTGCATTCTCATATCAAAAAATAGATTGTTAAATGATTGCGAAGCGAACAATTTACACGGTACTTAATGTTCTTTGAGACGGTTCAGTTTATCACGATTTTAAGCCTAAAAATATGTTTTGGTGTATTCTGCACTAAACCATTCATACATTTGAAAAACAATTGTGTTAATCAAGCTATATTAAAAAAGACAAAACACAACCATTTTATAAACTTCGATTCATCAATGTTGTTAGGTTTCTGTTTGAAGTTCTTGTGAGTAAAAAGGAAGAAAATGTATAAACGAAGGCAAGACTACCGATCCGAAACAAAAATATCCAAAGTCAAAATGTTTGCACAAAACTATCCAGTCGGAAAACATTCTGTACAAAAATATCCCTTACGAAAAGATTTCTTGCAAAATATTTGGTTAAAAAATATCCTGTGCACATTGCGGACCAATAATATTCGGTGTTAAAATTTGTTGAGGAAAAGAGGAGAGAAAGGATATAATCATAATTCTACTATGCTTGTGAAGTATTGTTGGAATAAACTTACTATTAATTTTAGCCAACAGTTTCCAAGACCCGTCCATGCGAAATTATATAGCTTAGAAATATTTTTTTCACGTGGCTTTCGAGACGCCATATCGTCCGTGAGTGTCCAGCAATTGCATCACCGATGCTGCAAATGACTCATAACGAGATATTCTTAATGCGTAAACCGAAATGCAAACTTATACTTTAACATTTAGCCTTTAAAAACTGGTGAATATTTTTTTTTATTTGAACGTATAAAGTGCTATCATACACAGTTAAATCATTTTTTTTACACAAAGAAGTATTTGAATTGACTGCAGTTGACGATTGTCTACAGAAAACGTAGAACTAAAAAAAACACGGAAATCACACAGAGCCTGAGCCATAGTGCAGAAAAAATGTCCCTGCGATTCATCGTCATTAGGCTTAGAATCAGGGAAGCTTCAAATTGAAAGTATTCAAGAAGTCAGTGGAACCAAATCAACTCGATGAATATTAAATGGTCAGCAAATTTGAAAAAAAGCAAGCAACTACATGTGAATTGAAAACAGGTGTGAAGGGTAATTGTAGTCTTTTGATAGCTAAGCTAGTTTTCCACGGCGGTTTTATTGTGTGCGCTTAGGGACAAAACGTCTAGTCTTCATTTGTATCGCATATATTTCGACGGTAATGTAAGTGATGACCAAACATCTCTGTTTTGCATAACTCAAGTAACTTGGTTGGTCGGTCGGTCGGCTGTAGTGTCAGTCCACTTTATTCGAAGGTGGCTCATTTATTTATTTATTTATTTCGCCAAAGCAAGGCAATCACATGTCAACATTTAAAAATATAAATTACAACAATATACTTAACCCTAAAATACGTGCTACATTCAACGTTAATTTATACTGTTGTATGTACGTCATAATTTAAGGATGGATAATGGAAGGGCTTTAGAAATGCTGGATTTAAAATTGAACTTGGAGATGGTAGGGCAGTAGTGTTTGCTCAAAGTGTTAAAGATTTAACAGCACCTATTAACTGGTTCATTATCTGCATACCTAGTAAGATGCTGATATTCAATTAGTAAACGTGTATTATGCGTACTTCTGACAGGCCCATTAAGCTTTGTTTTATTCGTTAAATATTCCACTTTAATGTGGCCCCTAATCACGCCAAAGGCGAAACAAGAGGACAACACTGTTCTTCTGGTTTTAAGAGTAGACAAATTCAGAAGCTCCAATTTAACTTCATAAGGAGGCAGGATTTGATAGTCATCTGGGCTATAAAGGTCTCTCAGAGCAAACAACAAGAATTGTTTTTGGACAGATTCTATTCTCGTATCATGGACTCCGAAATGTGGCTTTCCATACATTACAGGCATATTCAAGTAATGGGCGAACCAGTGAGGTAAATAATGATTTAGTTACCCACAGATTTTTAAACTCTTTGGCTCGTCTTTTAATAAAGCCAAGCTGTTTATGAGCTTTGGAGAGAATAGTATCGTAGTGCAAATTGAATCATAGTTTCTTGTCTAGGACAATTTCAAGGTCAACAATGTTTTCTTTCATATCCAATACCGTATTGTTGAGAACGTATGCATTGTTCAATACTGTGGTTTTACGGGAAAAAGTCATTACAAAACATTTCCCAACGTTTAGATGAAGTTTGTCAACATCACACCATTGTTGGAGGGAAGTTAGTTTTGATTGGAGGAAAACAGTATCAGATTGAGACTTAATGACGTGATATATCTTCAGATCGTCAGCGTAAAGAAGATGTGATACGTCCGAGAGTTTTCAGACAAATCTGATATAAAAACATTAAAAATAAGAGGGCCGAGGTGATTGCCTTGAGGTACACCAGAGTGTACGAGAATCGGCTGGGACAAATATCCCTGAAACTTAACTAATTGACTGATTGAGCATAGAGCCGGTGATTCCTATTTTCTGCAATTTGGAAATAAGTATGGAGTGATCAACCCGGTCAAATGCTTTACTAAAATCTGTGTAGATTGCGTCAATTTGGTAACCCATCTCCATTTTACATAGGACATCAGAAACTAAAACCATGAGATTGGTTGTAGTTGATCGCCCCTTGCGGAAACCATGTTGTTGTTCATTTAGAAGAGGCTCAATAATAGCTGAGAGTTTATGGCAAACGATTTGTTCAAATAGTTTAGGGATTATAGATAGAATGGCAATACCTCTATAGTTCAAGACAGAACGCTTGTCACCACTCTTAAAGATAGGAATTATATGGGAAGATTTCCAATAAGTTGGGAAACTCCCATTTGTCAAAGATTTATTTAAAACAAAGTGAAGAGGTACTTCAAGCTGATCCATACACTACCACATAAAATGGAGAAAGTAAATCTGGGCCAGGACTCTTATTAACGTCAAGGTTGTTAATAGCTTGAGCAACATCTTCCCTTGAGAGATACATGTCCATAAGCAGTACCACTGGATTAACTTTGGAGGACTCCGTATCTACCAAAATCTTTGGCGGTGAAAAAACTACTTGAAAATAGTTAGCGAAAAGATCACAGATTACTTTCGGAGATGAAGAAACGGTATTATTTTTAGTCATTGACGCTGGATAACCCGATGATTTCCTCTTAAGATTAACAAAATCAAAGAACTTCTTAGGGTCTCTGATTATGTTTTCACCAGTTAAATTCACGTAGCGTTCATAGGCCTCGCGGTATTTGATTTTGTAATCTTTTGACAAATCAAAATATCTATATTTTTAAATTCTCGCTAGCATTGTTGTTAAGCTTTAGTAATTTAGAGACTTTGTTTCTCTCATTCCTTAATGCGCGCAGATTGCTGTCTAGCCGGGGCTCAGATAACTTTTTCTTCTTAATTTTGGGTACGTACCTTTCAACGGCGTCAAGAATTATTTGGGAAAATGAGGATACAGCCTCGTCCAGGTCTAACGTTGAAAGAGTTCCTAACCAATCAACGTTGTCAAGGTAAAGTTTAATGCTTTCGTAGTCAGCATTACGAAAATCGTATACAATATTACAATTGTATGATAAGGGAGTTTGAGCTTCAGTAGTAGAGAGTTCAACTGTAAATGCTGTGTGGTGAGGGATGTTAGCGAAGAAATGCTCCACAGCATTAGTAGTACTGACCACTACATCGTCATAAGTGTTGGTGAATATTAAATTCAACGAATGACCGTTTTGATTGGGACTGGGAGCGATTTGCTGTAAGTCGTTGCCATAAAAAGCACTTACCAGATGCATATCACAAGAGTCGTGAACATTTGTAGGGAGAAGACTGTTATCATCTCCGTCCGTCATAAACGATAGATTGGGGCGGTTGATATCACCTAACAATATTATTTTGTCATCTTCATTTAAAGATTCGGATAAAGAAGAGATTATCAAGAAAAGGTCGTTGTAAGCGGTTTCGTCAGATTTGGGGGGAATGTAGAAAATGCCGATTTATAGGTAGTTTCTTTCGAAAGGAACCCTGATGATCGTATGTTGGAAACTCTTATGAGGAGTAGTGTGTACAATTTCACTCGACATACTGGAATTAACACGCCTCCCCCTTGACTTTGCGTAGTAATGCGATAATCACGGTTGTCTCTATATATTGTCCAATTTTCGTCGAAAATTTCCTCATTTTTATAAGAATCACTCAACCAAGTCTCAGTGAACGCTAGGATATTAAACCGGCAATATTTCGCGTCAAGAAAGAGTTTATTTACTTTGCCTCTCATTCCACCACAATTATGGTAGAAAAGCTTGAGGCTGACTCGCGAGGATGAGTTGCTAAGAATAGTATTTTTTGAGCTCGGTTCTCGACTTTTGAAGCACAGAAATATGTTTAGACCTAACATAGGTATTTAGTTCTTGTTTAACTTAACTTGCAGAGACTCCCATTTGCTCATGATATTTTATGAACAGCAGGTTTAACGCTTCCAAGTCAACTGGAAGGCCCTCTTGATGGATAAGAACTTTCAGACTAGTTTTAGTTTTACCCTCAAAACAAGCCGAGTCTGAAGCATTATGCATATATGCTAGGAACAAACGGATATTTTCGTAAATTCTGTGATCCCGAAGTCTTGAGAGTGTATATCTTCCTTCAATATTATCGCAGGAGTTAACAGTTGCTTGACTACAGGGGGAATGAGTGGATCAAGGAAGCCTGGATCAGCAATGGCCGGCTTACTAAACGTTGAAGTGTTAGGAAGGATTATTGACCCCTCCGTAACTGGAACCAGGTCATCACCACGGACAAAGTTACTGTAAGGAGTAAGATTTGTTTGAATTAAGGGCAGTTTTAAAGAGGAATTCGGGTATTGAATAGGAACAGGAGTCTTGGATGTGTCGTTGTTGAGTAAGGTAGTAGGTTTTGTTTGTGGAGGTCCGTTAGAGGAACTGTCTTTGTTTGTCTGTATGATATCAACTTCAGTTAATATGGTCGAATTACATTTTCTACTTAGACTAGTAATATTATTGTTTATGTTCTTATTATTACATATTTTGGTTGTACTTCTCCATTTCCTAAACGTCATACCATTCCACGTTTGGTTCGATTTTAATCCTTTCGAGTTAGTTAATAACCACGCGTATCGTGATGGAAAGGAAACTTTGAAGATGTTGCCGGAACTCTTCTTCGTGCTGCATCGATGTTTTAATGATTCGACGATGCAGACATCCAGGAAAAGCTTGGTCACTAAGTACTGATAAATCCATTTTACATCAGCAGTCCTCGGAGCTCCCTTGATAAAAAACTCTTGCATATGAGAGTCCTTTTGATGTGTGGCAGAGGAATGTTGTTTTGAATTGGAGTTAAAACTTCTAATTTTATCAATTCTTCTATCCCATTCCTCTTCTGGCCAGTAGGTTCTGAATCTGAATACTTTCCTCGAACAAGTAGCATGATTTTTTTAAACTCTTTGGCTCGTCTTTTAATAAAGCCAAGCTGTTTATGAGCTTTGGAGAGAATAGTATCGTAGTGCAAATTGAATCATAGTTTCTTGTCTAGGACAATTTCAAGGTCAACAATGTTTTCTTTCATATCCAATACCGTATTGTTGAGAACGTATGCATTGTTCAATACTGTGGTTTTACGGGAAAAAGTCATTACAAAACATTTCCCAACGTTTAGATGAAGTTTGTCAACATCACACCATTGTTGGAGGGAAGTTAGTTTTGATTGGAGGAAAACAGTATCAGATTGAGACTTAATGATGTGATATATCTTCAGATCGTCAGCGTAAAGAAGATGTGATACGTCCGAGAGTTTTCAGACAAATCTGATATAAAAACATTAAAAATAAGAGGGCCGAGGTGACTGCCTTGAGGTACACCAGAGTGTACGAGAATCGGCTGGGACAAATATCCCTGAAACTTAACTAATTGACTGATTGAGCATAGAGCCGGTGATTCCTATTTTCTGCAATTTGGAAATAAGTATGGAGTGATCAACCCGGTCAAATGCTTTACTAAAATCTGTGTAGATTGCGTCAATTTGGTAACCCATCTCCATTTTACATAGGACATCAGAAACTAAAACCATGAGATTGGTTGTAGTTGATCGCCCCTTGCGGAAACCATGTTGTTGTTCATTTAGAAGAGGCTCAATAATAGCTGAGAGTTTATGGCAAACGATTTGTTCAAATAGTTTAGGGATTATAGATAGAATGGCAATACCTCTATAGTTCAAGACAGAACGCTTGTCACCACTCTTAAAGATAGGAATTATATGGGAAGATTTCCAATAAGTTGGGAAACTCCCATTTGTCAAAGATTTATTTAAAAAAAAGTGAAGAGGTACTTCAAGCTGATCCATACACTACCACATAAAATGGAGAAAGTAAATCTGGGCCAGGACTCTTATTAACGTCAAGGTTGTTAATAGCTTGAGCAACATCTTCCCTTGAGAGATACATGTCCATAAGCAGTACCACTGGATTAACTTTGGAGGACTCCGTATCTACCAAAATCTTTGGCGGTGAAAAAACTACTTGAAAATAGTTAGCGAAAAGATCACAGATTACTTTCGGAGATGAAGAAACGGTATTATTTTTAGTCATTGACGCTGGATAACCCGATGATTTCCTCTTAAGATTAACAAAATCAAAGAACTTCTTAGGGTCTCTGATTATGTTTTCACCAGTTAAATTCACGTAGCGTTCATAGGCCTCGCGGTATTTGATTTTGTAATCTTTTGACAAATCAAAATATCTATATTTTTAAATTCTCGCTAACATTGTTGTTAAGCTTTAGTAATTTAGAGACTCAGATAACTTTTTCTTCTTAATTTTGGGTACATACCTTTCAACGGCGTCAAGAATTATTTGGGAAAATGAGGATACAGCCTCGTCCAGGTCTAACGTTGAAAGAGTTCCTAACCAATCAACGTTGTCAAGGTAAAGTTTAATGCTTTCGTAGTCAGCATTACGAAAATCGTATACAATATTACAATTGTATGATAAGGGAGTTTGAGCTTCAGTAGTGGAGAGTTCAACTGTAAATGCTGTGTGGTGAGAGCTGTTAGCGAAGAAATGCTCCACAGCATTAGTAGGACTGACCACTACATCGTCATAAGTGTTGGTGAATATTAAATTCAACGAATGACCGTTTTGATTGGGACTGGGAGCGATTTGCTGTAAGTCGTTGCCATAAAAAGCACTTAACAGATGCATATCACAAGAGTCGTGAACATTTGTAGGGAGAAGACTGTTATCATCTCCGTCCGTCATAAACGATAGATTGGGGCGGTTGATATCACCTAACAATATTATTTTGTCATCTTCATTTAAAGATTCGGATAAAGAAGAGATTATCAAGAAAAGGTCGTTGTAAGCGGTTTCGTCAGATTTGGGGGGAATGTAGAAAATGCCGATTTATAGGTAGTTTCTTTCGAAAGGAACCCTGATGATCGTATGTTGGAAACTCTTATGAGGAGTAGTGTGTACAATTTCACTCGACATACTGGAATTAACACGCCTCCCCCTTGACTTTGCGTAGTAATGCGATAATCACGGTTGTCTCTATATATTGTCCAATTTTCGTCGAAAATTTCCTCATTTTTATAAGAATCACTCAACCAAGTCTCATTGAACGCTAGGATATTAAACCGGCAATATTTCGCGTCAAGAAAGAGTTTATTTACTTTGCCTCTCATTCCACCACAATTATGGTAGAAAAGCTTGAGGCTGACTCGCGAGGATGAGTTGCTAAGAATAGTATTTTTTGAGCTCGGTTCTCGACTTTTGAAGCACAGAAATATGTTTAGACCTAACATAGGTATTTAGTTCTTGTTTAACTTAACTTGCAGAGACTCCCATTTGCTCATGATATTTTATGAACAGCAGGTTTAACGCTTCCAAGTCAACTGGAAGGCCCTCTTGATGGATAAGAACTTTCAGACTAGTTTTAGTTTTACCCTCAAAACAAGCCGAGTCTGAAGCATTATGCATATATGCTAGGAACAAACGGATATTTTCGTAAATTCTGTGATCCCGAAGTCTTGAGAGTGTATATCTTCCTTCAATATTATCGCAGGAGTTAACAGTTGCTTGACTACAGGGGGAATGAGTGGATCAAGGAAGCCTGGATCAGCAATGGCCGGCTTACTAAACGTTGAAGTGTTAGGAAGGATTATTGACCCCTCCGTAACTGGAACCAGGTCATCACCACGGACAAAGTTACTGTAAGGAGTAAGATTTGTTTGAATTAAGGGCAGTTTTAAAGAGGAATTCGGGTATTGAATAGGAACAGGAGTCTTGGATGTGTCGTTGTTGAGTAAGGTAGTAGGTTTTGTTTGTGGAGGTCCGTTAGAGGAACTGTCTTTGTTTGTCTGTATGATATCAACTTCAGTTAATATGGTCGAATTACATTTTCTACTTAGACTAGTAATATTATTGTTTATGTTCTTATTATTACATATTTTGGTTGTACTTCTCCATTTCCTAAACGTCATACCATTCCACGTTTGGTTCGATTTTAATCCTTTCGAGTTAGTTAATAACCACGCGTATCGTGATGGAAAGGAAACTTTGAAGATGTTGCCGGAACTCTTCTTCGTGCTGCATCGATGTTTTAATGATTCGACGATGCAGACATCCAGGAAAAGCTTGGTCACTAAGTACTGATAAATCCATTTTACATCAGCAGTCCTCGGAGCTCCCTTGATAAAAAACTCTTGCATATGAGAGTCCTTTTGATGTGTGGCAGAGGAATGTTGTTTTGAATTGGAGTTAAAACTTCTAATTTTATCAATTCTTCTATCCCATTCCTCTTCTGGCCAGTAGGTTCTGAATCTGAATACTTTCCTCGAACAAGTAGCATGATTTTTTTAAACTCTTTGGCTCGTCTTTTAATAAAGCCAAGCTGTTTATGAGCTTTGGAGAGAATAGTATCGTAGTGCAAATTGAATCATAGTTTCTTGTCTAGGACAATTTCAAGGTCAACAATGTTTTCTTTCATATCCAATACCGTATTGTTGAGAACGTATGCATTGTTCAATACTGTGGTTTTACGGGAAAAAGTCATTACAAAACATTTCCCAACGTTTAGATGAAGTTTGTCAACATCACACCATTGTTGGAGGGAAGTTAGTTTTGATTGGAGGAAAACAGTATCAGATTGAGACTTAATGACGTGATATATCTTCAGATCGTCAGCGTAAAGAAGATGTGATACGTCCGAGAGTTTTCAGACAAATCTGATATAAAAACATTAAAAATAAGAGGGCCGAGGTGATTGCCTTGAGGTACACCAGAGTGTACGAGAATCGGCTGGGACAAATATCCCTGAAACTTAACTAATTGACTGATTGAGCATAGAGCCGGTGATTCCTATTTTCTGCAATTTGGAAATAAGTATGGAGTGATCAACCCGGTCAAATGCTTTACTAAAATCTGTGTAGATTGCGTCAATTTGGTAACCCATCTCCATTTTACATAGGACATCAGAAACTAAAACCATGAGATTGGTTGTAGTTGATCGCCCCTTGCGGAAACCATGTTGTTGTTCATTTAGAAGAGGCTCAATAATAGCTGAGAGTTTATGGCAAACGATTTGTTCAAATAGTTTAGGGATTATAGATAGAATGGCAATACCTCTATAGTTCAAGACAGAACGCTTGTCACCACTCTTAAAGATAGGAATTATATGGGAAGATTTCCAATAAGTTGGGAAACTCCCATTTGTCAAAGATTTATTTAAAAAAAAGTGAAGAGGTACTTCAAGCTGATCCATACACTACCACATAAAATGGAGAAAGTAAATCTGGGCCAGGACTCTTATTAACGTCAAGGTTGTTAATAGCTTGAGCAACATCTTCCCTTGAGAGATACATGTCCATAAGCAGTACCACTGGATTAACTTTGGAGGACTCCGTATCTACCAAAATCTTTGGCGGTGAAAAAACTACTTGAAAATAGTTAGCGAAAAGATCACAGATTACTTTCGGAGATGAAGAAACGGTATTATTTTTAGTCATTGACGCTGGATAACCCGATGATTTCCTCTTAAGATTAACAAAATCAAAGAACTTCTTAGGGTCTCTGATTATGTTTTCACCAGTTAAATTCACGTAGCGTTCATAGGCCTCGCGGTATTTGATTTTGTAATCTTTTGACAAATCAAAATATCTATATTTTTAAATTCTCGCTAACATTGTTGTTAAGCTTTAGTAATTTAGAGACTCAGATAACTTTTTCTTCTTAATTTTGGGTACATACCTTTCAACGGCGTCAAGAATTATTTGGGAAAATGAGGATACAGCCTCGTCCAGGTCTAACGTTGAAAGAGTTCCTAACCAATCAACGTTGTCAAGGTAAAGTTTAATGCTTTCGTAGTCAGCATTACGAAAATCGTATACAATATTACAATTGTATGATAAGGGAGTTTGAGCTTCAGTAGTGGAGAGTTCAACTGTAAATGCTGTGTGGTGAGGGCTGTTAGCGAAGAAATGCTCCACAGCATTAGTAGGACTGACCACTACATCGTCATAAGTGTTGGTGAATATTAAATTCAACGAATGACCGTTTTGATTGGGACTGGGAGCGATTTGCTGTAAGTCGTTGCCATAAAAAGCACTTAACAGATGCATATCACAAGAGTCGTGAACATTTGTAGGGAGAAGACTGTTATCATCTCCGTCCGTCATAAACGATAGATTGGGGCGGTTGATATCACCTAACAATATTATTTTGTCATCTTCATTTAAAGATTCGGATAAAGAAGAGATTATCAAGAAAAGGTCGTTGTAAGCGGTTTCGTCAGATTTGGGGGGAATGTAGAAAATGCCGATTTATAGGTAGTTTCTTTCGAAAGGAACCCTGATGATCGTATGTTGGAAACTCTTATGAGGAGTAGTGTGTACAATTTCACTCGACATACTGGAATTAACACGCCTCCCCCTTGACTTTGCGTAGTAATGCGATAATCACGGTTGTCTCTATATATTGTCCAATTTTCGTCGAAAATTTCCTCATTTTTATAAGAATCACTCAACCAAGTCTCAGTGAACGCTAGGATATTAAACCGGCAATATTTCGCGTCAAGAAAGAGTTTATTTACTTTGCCTCTCATTCCACCACAATTATGGTAGAAAAGCTTGAGGCTGACTCGCGAGGATGAGTTGCTAAGAATAGTATTTTTTGAGCTCGGTTCTCGACTTTTGAAGCACAGAAATATGTTTAGACCTAACATAGGTATTTAGTTCTTGTTTAACTTAACTTGCAGAGACTCCCATTTGCTCATGATATTTTATGAACAGCAGGTTTAACGCTTCCAAGTCAACTGGAAGGCCCTCTTGATGGATAAGAACTTTCAGACTAGTTTTAGTTTTACCCTCAAAACAAGCCGAGTCTGAAGCATTATGCATATATGCTAGGAACAAACGGATATTTTCGTAAATTCTGTGATCCCGAAGTCTTGAGAGTGTATATCTTCCTTCAATATTATCGCAGGAGTTAACAGTTGCTTGACTACAGGGGGAATGAGTGGATCAAGGAAGCCTGGATCAGCAATGGCCGGCTTACTAAACGTTGAAGTGTTAGGAAGGATTATTGACCCCTCCGTAACTGGAACCAGGTCATCACCACGGACAAAGTTACTGTAAGGAGTAAGATTTGTTTGAATTAAGGGCAGTTTTAAAGAGGAATTCGGGTATTGAATAGGAACAGGAGTCTTGGATGTGTCGTTGTTGAGTAAGGTAGTAGGTTTTGTTTGTGGAGGTCCGTTAGAGGAACTGTCTTTGTTTGTCTGTATGATATCAACTTCAGTTAATATGGTCGAATTACATTTTCTACTTAGACTAGTAATATTATTGTTTATGTTCTTATTATTACATATTTTGGTTGTACTTCTCCATTTCCTAAACGTCATACCATTCCACGTTTGGTTCGATTTTAATCCTTTCGAGTTAGTTAATAACCACGCGTATCGTGATGGAAAGGAAACTTTGAAGATGTTGCCGGAACTCTTCTTCGTGCTGCATCGATGTTTTAATGATTCGACGATGCAGACATCCAGGAAAAGCTTGGTCACTAAGTACTGATAAATCCATTTTACATCAGCAGTCCTCGGAGCTCCCTTGATAAAAAACTCTTGCATATGAGAGTCCTTTTGATGTGTGGCAGAGGAATGTTGTTTTGAATTGGAGTTAAAACTTCTAATTTTATCAATTCTTCTATCCCATTCCTCTTCTGGCCAGTAGGTTCTGAATCTGAATACTTTCCTCGAACAAGTAGCATGATTTTTTGGTGGAGATGCAGACTTTTGTATATTAGATTTTTTTAGAAACTTTTTTATTGGAGATGTGACCATATCCTTTGTACGGCTGAGAGAACTTTGATTCAATTTCATGATTGCACTTTTAATCTCACCAAGCACCAGTTCTTTGTGTAACGACAACTCAGAATTTACGGGTATGTGAAAGATTTTACTAGTATTGTAATTTTTATCATATACAGCAGTAAATCTGCTCTCGAAGTTGTCTACAGCACTATTAAATTGGGCTACAGCAGAATTTAATAAATCAGAGTTTTGCTTTAAGACCTTTTCTTCCATCTCCACTAGAGCTTTTTCCATGTTGCCTAGGCGATCGTAATCATGACCACTCAGTGATGAACCTTTAGCGGCAAAAGTTTCACTAATGGATGATAAATTGAGTTTTTTTTTCGTCCAGAGCTCTATCAACTTTATTTAAATTAGAATTCGTGCTGCTTTTGATTATTGTTGAGGCCAACCCATCGAAACAGCTAGCTATTTCAGTAAAGCTTTCAGTGTTTAATTTCGTCTGCGCTTGGTGCTTGAAGATGACATTATCTTTGTTCAAGTTAAGCCTGTCAATATGGCCTACTATGCTGTCAACAGAGCTAACTATGGAGTGGAACGACAACAAATTCTGTGGTATCACTTTCTGTTTGTAGTAGTTTCACTTTGAACGTGGTAGTGATGATCATCGGCGGACTATATTAACAATTTTAGGGGCAGACATTTTTGGCGGGAAATTCAAACAGTAATGGAAATCGTAAGCCCAATTTAACAAAATTGCAATATCAAACTGAAATTAAAGATATTTCATTGAATGTAAAATCAAAGTTAAACGAGTAGTAAACCAATCCAGCATATCACCCAAAGTAAAACACGTTACTTGTAGAATTATTTTTAAGTGTATATAGGAAAAGGTTAATTAAAAATTTATTATTATAATTTAAATGCCACCCTCTTCCTTTTACAACCGGGCTTGGGACAGGCTTTGGCGGAATTACGGCCCCAACAGCTCTTTATTTATTTTAAATTAAATAAAATGTATTCTGTTTAAAATTATTGAATGAATCTGATGCATATGAAAATTGTCTTCCTTCACATCCCCTTGAAATGAATGATTTTTTTGAAACACTGTCTTAAAGAAAGCTTTTCACTTTGCTTTTTGCTATGAAATGAAAGCGAGTTTGCAGATATGCTTCGGTTATTGTTTTAGTAGGATTAAATTAGTAGTCGTCCAGTATGTTGTAATGAGTTATATGAACTTACCTCAACTTCCAATGCCGAGTTCAATTTCGGGACTGCTTCTGGAATCAGGAAATTTTTTCCCCCCAATTGCATCAAATCGCTTTTAGCGAAGTGATCTCCTTGTACCTCGATGGATCTCAACCATTTTTCCCTAATAGAATTATTTGTTGGAAACCTGGAAGAATTATTTGATATTAAACTACAATGTCCGCAAACTTCAATTTCATAACAATAAATTTAATTTTCTCAACAATTTCTTGAAATATTACCTTTTGATACGCCACTGAGTCGCCGCCAAGCTTATTTCGAGAAATGTCATAAACACTATTCGTATTTTCGATGAACATAAAAATACGACATTTCTTAATGAAAACTGTTTTAAATGGGGTTCACCTTCATACAACTGTTATATTAATGCACTTACCTATGAAATGACACGGATTCATTCTTAAATTCTATTGAATTTACATATCCCGCGACTACGCACTTCATCTCAGCAATTTAAAAGTTTTCACAAGTTTTGCACTTTATTACTGTATCTCCTCTGATCAGAGGTATCTTGCACAGTATTTTGATTGGTTTTTGGCAGAAATAACTGGCAAAGACCCACGATATTCACAAAACACTACTAAATTGCGCTCACTATATCACTTGTTTATGTTCTCGAACGACTTGTCAATGACAAGCATTTGAAGTATCGTTTTATCTGACGTGTCGTTCGGGCTTGATTTCGATATCACACACGTATAGGCGTTTATTCATTTCGCACCGTTCCTGTTATTTTTCTGTTCCAAGATGCTGTCATACATGCATTTTAGTAAGCTTTCTAAATTTTGGCAATCAGAACAAATAAAGTGCTTGTCCAAAAAAGCATTGTGCCAATCTCTAGGCGCATCAATGCGAGCTCTATGAATCTTCTGTTGACAGAAAGCTCGACAAGTTACAAACTTGAACGTGTGTCATACGCGATGCAATTTGCTAAGCTGCACTTTACACTCATTGCGAATAAATAGAAATTAAAAACCGATAAGCTCACTTAAAGTTATTATGTTGCCAAGAATAAGGTCACGTTAGGCTCACTGTGGTACCACAGAAGATTAGGGCGGCAGTAGAGCCTGCGGGATGACGGAAATCATCCAGATTCTCGTATGAAGCCGGCTATGTAGCTTATATCTAAATCAGCTACCTCCAGGAAGGGCGAGCGCAAGGTTTGCATGCGCTTCTTGCTTGACAATGCTGGGCATTCGCACAGAAAGTGTTGGATTGTTTCTTCCTCATCCTCTGATCTGTAACTTCGGCAGAAATCATCGAAAGGGACACTCAATCTTTCTGCGTGTCTGCCGATCAGACAGTTCTCCGTCAGTACGGATACGATAGAACTCAACGTTTCACGGCTTGTGTTGAGGAGCTGCTTGGTGCGTTTGGAGCACAGTGCGCGCCAAGTGTGCCTGGTTGTGTTACAGGTTTCTTGGAGCAGCCAGGCCCTATTCTCAGCCTCTACGTAGTACTGCTTGAATCCTAGCTTTATGGAGGCTAGAGGTTGGCCGCCTTGGGGCGTAAGTATATACTCCTGAAGCTCAGTGGCAGTTCTCGCTAGGGCATCATCCCGGTATATCACTATGTCTGTTACTGTACCCGGCAAAGAATCACTTCACAGTGGAGCGACATCACGTTTAGTTGTGAGCGACATTCCATTGCAATTTTGGATGAGGTATGCACGCTGGATAGTGATTGGATAGTAGCTTGACTGTTAGAAAAGATGTTTCAATTTTTCATGTAAATCGCAATGACCACTGCCTGAAAAACACTGCAGTGGTCTGGTAATCGAAAGGATAGTTTCAGGCCTAGCTGTTCTGAGACACCGTCATTTTAATCCATCAGTGTAGATGTCGACCAATTTCGGTATCCCGCCTCTTTCTATAGTCCAGTCCTCCCTAATTGGGATGACTGACCTGAAACCATGGTGAAAATAGAGAATCGGAGAAGCATGGTCTACTTTCCCTGGCGTTGGTCCTTCCCTCCGTAGTATTGTGGAGTAACCAATGTTGCCCTCATGTCAGAGTCGTAGAGCTTTCAATCGAACCGCAGAGCACTTGGCCTGCTGCTTCGTAAGTAGCTCTGTCGGAAGCCAATTTAATAACATAAATAATGCCTTTGTCAGTGTAGTCCGTAGAGCCCCGGCGATTGCTGCAAACCTTCTGACCTTGTTTAGTAGGTTTACATTTGATGTTTTCGTCATAGTAGGCCACCAAATAACTGCGCCATACAGAAGGATTGGTTCCACTATCGCCGTATAGAGCCATGATCCAATTTTATGTTTCAAACCCTACTTTTCCCCAATAGCTCTTTTGTAGCAGTGGATTGCGCATGCAGCTTTGCGTGCTCTTTCTGCTATGTTAGCTTTCCATGCGAGTTTGGAGTCCAGAAGTAGACCTAAATATTTCACCTGATGAGATGGGTTGAGATTTATCTCATCAAGTTTAGTTAGGACGAATCGTGGAATTTTGTAAATTATGTCTTCTGGGGATTAATATTTTGAACGCACTCCGTTTGGTAAGAATACCGAGGGCAAAGTTTAATCTTTCAGAATTTGGCCGATATTGCTATTGCAACATCGTCTGCATAGGCTACGCAGCCAGTCGCTTCTATTTTTGACAGGAGTTTGTCCACCATTAGGTTCCATAGAAAGGGTGATAGCACTCCACCTTGCGGTGTGCCTCTGAAAATCCTCCATCTTAAGGTGCTGTTTCCAAGCGTGGAGTTGATGTTCCTGCTGTTTAGCAGTTGTCCGATGAACCCTTTCAGGTTGTTATCGGCGTTGCTTTACCCGAGTGCTTTGCCAATAGCCTTATGGCTGACATTAGTGAGGGCCCCTTCAATGTCTTGAAAACCTGCTTGCGTGTATTCTTTGACGCTTAGCGATTTTTCGATGTAGCTGGTGAACGAGTAAAGAACTGTTTCAACCGATCTCTTTTTTAAGTATGCGTGCTGCGCATTCGAAAGTGGTTTCAGAACACCTGTCAGATGTATCTCTTTCAGTCCTTCCAGCAAAAGAGAGGTGAGACTGATAGGTCTGTAATCGTTAGGTGAAGAGTATTTTACCTTCTTTCCACCGCTGCGGAATGTAAGCCATCCGAACACATGCTTTGAAAATGGCGTTCAGCCATGGCAGTGCTATATTAATACCCTGCTGCAGCTCAACTGGTGAGATGTTGTCCATGCTATGGGATTTGAAAGGTTGAAATGAGCTGACTGCCCAGCGTAAGAGCCTGTCATTTACAAGCACACTGGTTGGCATACAGCCCGGAAGAGTGTGTAGATCCGCTTTGTCAGCCACATCCTCACTACCCGGGAAATGCGTATCTCTGAAAACGGACAACGTCTCGGAGCTGGATTTCCTCCAGACCATTTGCGTCTTCAACAGACAGGAAAACTTTACGCAGGCGACTGACATCCTTGAAAGTTTCCATTTCTGCCCAGAAACTTCTCTAAGACGTGCGTTTAGCCTTTCTGATAGAGCATTTGAACTCCTTCAGTTTTAGTTTATAAGAAGACCAGTCATTAGATTCTTTAGCCCGATTGAAGGACTTCCTACATTCCTTCGGCAGCTCCATGTTGAGCCCACATACCTGGTGTTCTACCACCCAAGGTTCCTGGGCCATTATCAGCGCCTCTTTTTTTGGGCCAGGTGAAGGAGCAGTGCAGCGGATGGCACCTTAGAGTGATGGAGGTTTATCTGCAGAAACCTCAGCATCACGACACAAGGTTTTATACACCTCTTCTTCAGGAAAGGACATCCCCTCTTCAACAAGGTCGAAGGATTGGAGAAAGTCCCAAGCTAACTCCGCAATGGAGGCAGTTGGACGCTCAGCTGATTTGGGGCAGACTCATTAGATCTGCATCTTTTATGAGTTGTCACTGCTTTGGAATAGAGGCTTTGTACGCTTCTAGTGTGTTAGTTGCCCATTTCAGGGAGATTTTGTCTTTATGGGAAGGACCATCTGGAGGTAAATCTTTCAACCTCTTCAGGACTTTGAAGGGTGACCTTCTGTCTCTGTAAGCCGCAATAGAGAATTTTTGTGGCTTTTTAGCACCTGAACAAGTGGTGGTGTTGGCGCGCTAGCAACAGTGCGGGCCGGCTTGTTCGCCGTTACCTTAGTGTTACCGCTAACGTCAATAGGCTTAACTAAGGGGGTACTTGCTCCTGGCATAGCTGCCTTTGTGCATGCACCCCTCAATGGGGCGCAGAGAGAATCGCAGTCTTTTTCCCACTAGAAGGACGCATCACCTTCGTCCACTTCGCTTACGGGCTGAGTGGATCTTCTTTACAAAAATTTTCTGAACTCATTGCAATTGGATCCCTCTTCGCAGCCGCTATCTCCACTCGTTGTACAGTTCCCCTAAGACCCCATGGTTATCTATACCGAAGCAGATAGGCCATTCGAGGGTTGGCACATTCCCTTATGAGGATATGTGCTCAGAACCGGGCCAGGGATTAATCAGGAGTCCAAACTCAACTGAAACTACACGGCCAGACTAGTGGCGACAAGTTTTGAACGTACCGCGAGGCCTGCCAGGGTTTTACCGGGACGAAGGCAGCAGTGGCATTAGCCTGAAAACCATTCTCGCAAGATGTCACTCTTGCGTACTCAGTGAAGTGAAACGAGAGGTTTCTTACCAAACGGTTTACTACAATATATAAATGATCACAATGTATAACGAAAGGACGCGTGCGTAGTCTATGGTGTCGATGAACGAACGAATAGTTTGAAGTCGGCTGCTGCTTCCTGTTGACGTGTAGAGTACTTCGAACAGGTGAATTGTCCTACAGCAGTCCTCCCCAAGTGACAGGGATAACAGATGTTTAGCTTCCTGTCTTAAATGTTACTTGAAGTTTCTTGGTTTTCGGGCCAACATATGTTTTGGGTGGCTGAGATGCTGCAGGCTCAAGTTGTGTGTTTTCCAAATGTATTTGCTCGCGATGAGTTTGCATGTGGCCTTACTGCTTGGATGTGATAGTCCGTGAATTCGATCGCATAGTATTTTTCGCAACGCGACTGGAATGTATGTGCAAATGGAACTTAGTGATGTACCGCAATATAAAACATTTCCTCCTAATGCAAACTGTTTTAGCTTTAACGAAGTAGATGTTTGGAGCAGACGTTTCAGCTCTGAATCGTTTATCTGCGCCCTAGCGATGTCTTCAGCACTGGGATTAGAAATCGTTGCTAGTGCGACAACATTCGATCGTGAAAGTGCATCAGTGACTGTGTTTTTCGGTCCTTTAATATGCTTTATGTTTGTTGAAAATTGGCTGATGAATTCGAGATGTTTCATTTGACGAGGTGATGCTTTGTCTGCACGCTGATTAAACACAAAAATTAGTTTAGATAAATTATTATCTGTTTCGTTCGAAAAAATCCTTCGAGCATATGTCTGAAGTGCTTAATTGCTTCATATATTGCTAGAAGTTCTCTGTCGTATGTGTTGTAGCTGGTTTGCGCTGGGTTTTTCTGGAAAAGAATCCCAGCGGTTTTTGTATTCCGTCTTGTAATTGTTCTAAAACAGCGCCGATTGCGACGTCTGAAGCATCTGTTTTGATTAGTAAATATGCATCATCTTGGGGTGTGCCAGCAATGCTGCGTCAGCAATCAATCTCTTGCTTTTACCGAAGGTCAGATATGTTTTCTTTGTCCATTCGATTAGCTTTGTACTGTTTTTGCTATCGTTTGGCAGCTATGCATTGAGTGGTGCAAAGATATCAGCAGCTTTGTGCAAGAAACGTCTATAAAAATTGATAATCCGAAGTATCTTCGTAACTCCAGCAAATTTTGAGATCTTTTGAATGCGATTATAGCGCTCACTCGTTCTGGTAGTGGGTTCAAACCTTTTTCAGATATTTCATATCCCAAAAACTTGACCGTTTTTGCTCAAAAAACACATTTGGAAACATTTATTTTTATTCCGTATGAGTTTAGTCGTTCCAGGACTTTTTCTAGGTGACGATGATGCTCGTCGTTGTCCTGTGATGCTATTAGTATGTCGTCAAGATATACATACCAGAAGTCGATGCCGCGCAAAACCAAGTTGATAAATCGTTGAAAGGTTTACGCGGTATTTCGCAAAGCAAAAGTCATTCGGCAAAACTCAAACGAACCGAACGGAGTCACAACAGCGCGTTTTGGAACGTCATCTGGATGGATTGGTATTTGGTGGTATGCACGTTCCAAATTCAACGTAGTGAAAATCGTTTTGCCGTGCAATTTATTCATATAATCTTCGATGTGAGCTATCGGGTAACGATCGGGAATCGTAACAGCATTCAACCTACGATAGTCACCGTATGGTATCCACTGCCCAGATTTCTTCATTACAAGATGCAAAGGGCTAGCTCAAGGACTATCAGATGGGCGACGAATTCCTTGTAAAACCATATAGTCGAATTCAGAACGAGCAGCTGAATATTTTTCTGGGGCGAGTCGTCCGGGTCTTTCGGCTATTGGTGGTCCTTTGGTGACTATACTATGGCATATAGAATGCGGCACAGACGATGTCAAATTTGATGAGCTTAATACCTTTAGATACTTGTCCAACAGATAACGGAACTCATTGTCTTTAGCCAAGACAGTTATCGTGGATGAAACGCTCCATGAGCCGTTCTCGGTAAGTGTGGATTGCAGTGTTGTTGGCTGCGTGAAATTTGAAATCTCTGGGGGTCTTCAGCAAGGTGTGGTCATGCAATAGAACCACGGAGACGTCAGCGCCCGTGTCGACACGAAAGAGGATGCCACTTTGCTGGTAACTTACGAGAAGGCATCATTTAACGCGCATGACGACGAGCGTTTTAGTTTTCCGCACAGAGTTCGCAAAATTTTGGCATTTCCTTGCTTTTTGTCCGTATTGTCTATGATAAAAACAAATCGGAGGTCCTCGAGAACGCGATCTATCTCCGCTGCGGTGATTACGCGAACGCGATCGTCCTTTATATGAGCTTCGTAGCTCAAAGGCTTCTAATTTCGAGGACGAAATGGCGATATTTCTGTTGACTTCATCCATACCGTCAATCGATGAAGGGGACGCGACGTATGCTATCGAAGTCAACCTACATTCTTCTAAAAATTTAACCGTCATTTTAATGAGCGATTGATTCTTATGTCCGTCAAACGTCTTAACCACAATGCACGCACAGCATCATCCACGAGTTGTTCCGCGACGAGCGTTTTCATTTCTCGCTATAATTGCGACGGCTTAGCACTTTAGTTAACGCTTTGTCAGGGGAATCGGCGAATCGCGACACTTAAACATTTTTGAGCGCGTCGTATTTAGATTTTGGCGAGGGTGACGCGACTATGTCGGCTACTTGCTCTAAAATGGCGGAGTGTAAGGATGCCACAATGGTATTGAAGCGGCTAGCGTCACATAAAATTTTATGTGTGGCGAATTGAGCCTCCACTTGCACAAACCATAAACTCGGCCGTCGTTGCCAAAATGGTGGTGACCGCAAAGTTTGTAATGATTCGACACCTGCTGCACTATCGAACCTGCAACGCGGAATAATTGGCGTCGGTCTTGTTGTCCGGTGAATTTGCCATGGTCGTTACTAAATCACTTTAATGGAATGTTTTCGCTGTAAATTCACGCGAATTATGTATTCATTCGCAGTTTGATTAAAAAAAAACAATTCGTGGTTTCTGCAGTTAAAAATTTATTTCGCTCTTTATCCTATGTTAGCGATACTACAACTGATGATCTATCAGCCAATTGCTCTTTTATTGATCCATTATTATTTCTGGTGTCATCAACTTTACCTGACCCAGGTGAATTGCAGTTAATATGATGAAAGAGCAATTGGCTGTTAACAGCATTTTTAGTATATGGTGCAAAAGTACAGTCAAAGCGTCCACATTTTGAGGTAAACCGTGCATTTTGGGTAGGCAGAATTTTTTTTAATGCAATGCGTGGGCAATGGTATTGAAAGCTTAAGTTCAAGTTTCTGGGGTCGCAGCTCCTGTCCTTTGGGCTCCATCTTCAAAACAAAAGAAGTTGGGGCGGCCTCATATCTCCGAAACCATGACTCCAACAAGAAAGTTGTGTATGGCAAACTTGCGTAGAACAAAATGTTTAGCAAGTCGTTCATACATCACTTTTACGTTGGGTCAATAATAAAAAAGTTACAAGCCAAAAACCACACACAAAAAGGGGGGAACATCTTTCGGGCGCCACAACTTTTTTAATTTCACGTTTAACGCGAAACACATTGAAATACTATTCCAAGATAATTTTCTCGCAAATCGTTTGTGATATTTATTGTTGCAATCACTGCACATTAACGGGAGTTATTATATCCCAAAGGGGAGAAAGTCGCGTGAAAAACCCGTTTTTAGGCCAAATAATCGGCTTTTGATGGCGTACTCCCGTTGCGAAACTCGCGGAGCATTTTGGTAGGCAAGCAGATTTTTAGTGCAATGTGTGGTATGCCTTACTGGCAGCTTAAATTCAAGTTTCTGGGGTCGCAGCCCCAATCCTCCGCGCTCCATCTTGAAACAAACAAAAAGTGGGGCACCCCTATATATCCGGAACCATGACCCCCACAAGAAAAATGGGTATGGCAAACTTGCGTAGAATTAAATTTTTAGCAAGTCGTCCACACATCAATTTCACGTGGCATCAATAATTAAAAAGTCCACTAAATTGCTCCGTGAGTTTTGCGATGCCTACCCAAAATGCACGGTCAAACTCCCAATTGACTGGACTACAATGCTCGGTTCTGACCTAGTTGCACTGTTGTGTGAATGAACATTACCATATGTTACAGTTGCAATGTTGGGTGAATGAACATTACCATATGTTACTCCTCCCCGGTTTAACTGAAGATTCTCCTGAATGTTTACATCGAAAAAATTATACAATATTTTTCTTCCAAGATACGCAATGATCATAATCGTTATCGTTGTCGATATTATAAAAGTAATACTAATTCTATACGATATAATTTTATGCGTTTTTAGCTCCTTTATATCTTTATTGTTTTCGAAATTGCTTGTAACTAACTTATCAAATGTAATGGATTTAGAAAAATTAAAGTTTGATTTTGAATATGGATAAAAATATTTCCCATGTTCTACAATTTTTTTATTAGAAAAGGTTTCTTCCTGTATAGTTATTTGACAATTATAAAAGTTAACGAGATATTTTTAATTCAATATGATTTCTCTTTCATCACAATTTTGCCTCATTTCTAATTCTCTGGCATTTTTAATAACGATTCCCCTAGAATTTCAACTTGTGTTTTATTATTGTGTATTAACTTACAATTTTTCTCCAATGTGCAATGTGTACTTAATTTAAAAATTTTTGCCATTATATTAGGTTTATAGGTATATGTATAGTTAATTATTTCCATAACATACTCGTCCTCGCTATCTATTTCAAAATCTTCCTTGTTTGGTACTGGAGTGATAAGTTTCAAATTGGTGGCAATATAGTTTCTTGGAATTTTGATAGCTATAACAACGTATTTGTTCTTATATTCTACTATTCCTATTTGTGACAGTTTAAGTTTATAAAAATTAATCTCATATTCCTCAATTTCTTCCATAGTTAATATACTTGGATATAACAAATTATGTTTTGCCGATACAATATTATCCTGAATTTGGTTAACTTTATTTTACAGAAGATTTGCCCATTGAGGTTGTTATTAGCATTATTATTATTTTCTTCTATTACTATCCATCGTCCCAAAGAGCCATTTTTGTGCATTGCCTATAATGTTCAACACGCCCCTTTTCTGCCTTTTTATGAAACTAGGAATAATGAACTTTGTCTTCGCTATAACTGTATCTGTTTCTCTAACAATCATTTCGTTATTGTCGACATCCATATCTTTTAGACTAACTGAATGTAAAATAGTGCTAATCTGATTAGCAATTTCTATCGTCCTTAATTTAACTTTTGTATAACCCGATTCATCGTCAATTTGTATTGTTTGTAGTGATCCTTGTGTCACTGATTTCGTTAGGATTATTATAAAAAGAATTGCCTGTAAATTTATATGGTTTTTTAATATTTTTTAAATGTATATTATCAAGTTCCTTGATTTTATATCTAGTTTCTTCTTAATGCCTAACATGTTTATAATTCTTAATTGGTCCTTGTTGTCTAATTTCTACATAATTCTCCCGTTTTTTATTCAATTTGTTAATTTTTCTCTCTTTGTTTTTCTTTATAATCTTATGTAAACTATTCGCATCGACTTCTTCCTTAGCTCTTCTTGGCGTAGTTTTTATAGTTGAGTGATGTCTATCATTATAATTTCCTATTACTAACTGAATTTTGGCTTCGACTGGCAAACTTTTATCTTCGATACCTGTTACTTTTTCTAGGATTGTTGAATGCGACCTTGCGACCTTGCGAATTCCCAGTATGGCTATTAGGTTTTGTCTAATGTATTTCTACATGACATTCCCTAAAATATTCTTTCAGTTGTTCTGCTATGAATTGGTTGTCTAGTATCATCTTTTTTGGTGTACCAAATTTAGAAAAATTCTCAACTAAAATCGCTTTCTTCGCTCTCAAATTTTTATCATTTATAGTGTATGCTACTGAAAATTTAGTAAGCTTATCAATTGTGGTTACAAATGCTCGTTTTGACCAATAAAAAATGTCCAAATGCAGGATTTTTTTTGGGTTGGGGTATCAGTTATTTGAAATTTTGGGTTGGTCGTATTTTATTTCCTGACACTTTGTGCAATTATTTATTACCAGTTGTATATGTTCCTGGAGTTTAGGACCTTTACCTTTGATTACAATTGTACAGGTTTTGTTTTAAAGAGGCAAAACATGTTTGATATTATAAATTTTAGGACTTTATTACCAAAGGAATATTACCAGATTGTGAAAGTGACTTCGTGATCGCAATCTTGTTTGTACAGCGCTAGGCGCCTATTTATCCCTCAGGGTTTGACTGCGTATTCGCAATCTTGAATTAGGATTCAGGAATTTCAAGACGAGTCGCGATAATGCGCTGACTATGGTCAAGAAATTAATGAACAATTTGCTTACTAACTAGATCTCTTTTATACAATTTTCCCATGTACTAAACTTACCAACTAATCAATAAATCAATTGCATTCTTGACTCATCCATTTGAGGTTTATCGCTCTTTAAGCATATGCAATTCCTTTTCTCTTAGTCATGAATTTTCACTAGGTCATATGTTTGTCAACAAAAAATCCACAACACAGGGTTCACATTAGTCATATCCCAGGAAATACCTATGACATCATCTCCAATTTCGCAACAAAATGCAATATTCTGATTTCGCCACAAAAGGCAATATTCTGAGTCATATCCAAAACGCATTACCCCAAATACCTAAACTCTGAATCATTTCCGTTTTTTGTTTAAAGTTTGCATATCACAAAACCACAACAGTAATAACATTGCATTTGAAATTTGATCGGGTCAAAAAAAGTTCAAAATAACCAAAATGCCAGTTACCGGAAATTCCACAGATAAGATAAAATACGAAAGGTTGCACTATTGCGAAATATACAAATCAGATCGGCATAACGTAAACAATTGCCCTTATTTGAAAGATAAAGATAAAAGTAGGAAATAATAAATAAAAATTAGAGATGGGCTAAATACAAAATTATAGTAATTATAATATTGAGTTACCCTTAAGGAATTTATAAAATAAACATTAAAATTATATAAAAAGGGAAAGAGCTCAACAGAAAATAGCCAGTATTGATTCAAAGTGTGTTTCTATTTTATACCTTGTCGAAAATACAAAAGTTTGCAAAAAAATAAAAAGTGAATAAAATTTAAAAGTTTATTTTAAATATAAAATAACAAAGTTTTTTTATTAAAGTGGAAAAGGGTGAAGATTTTTCCGATATTCAATTTCTGCAGGAAAGCGAAATTCCGCCAGAAGTGAAGGCAGAGGAATGGATCAATGATCCTGGGCCTTGTTACGACCCAGCAACCTCCGAAATACATCTGACATTGTTAAACGCGGTGAACTTCTTGTTACAATGCCTTACAGAAATTCAACTTCTGTTAATTACCCTTAATTCTGAGAAATAAAAAATTATAAAAATACTATGTGAAAAAGTTGTGTAAAATAAAAGTGATGTTGTATAAAACTAAAAATTAATAAGTTATTATTATTGGCGCAGTCGGTAGGATGTGTCAAGTGCAATAACTTTAATAACGAGCTTCGAGAGAAAGTTCATTTTAGTGCGAACGGTAAAGTTCAATTCAGGAGCGCAAATCCTGAACTAACACTAATAAATTATTATAAACTTTGCACGTGAGTTTTAACTCTTAGTGATACATTCGAACAAATAAGACTTTGCTAAACGGGTTTCAATTAGCGAGTGTAAGCGGATATTATACACAGTGAAATTCGTGAAAGACTACAACTTTAAAGGTTCGTGTTACGCGGAAGTAAACGAACCAATAACCAGTCAACAACAACACATTATTTTTCATCATAATACTCATGAAGTACGACTTACCATCACAAATTATAATCGGAAACGTGATAAAAAGGAAAAAAGTGGGTAGAGCTAAATCAATTTTAGATACTAGTCCACATATTATTGCGTGGAACGACATAAAATGTATTTTATATGCTAATTTCTCAGATCAAAGAAATAGCACACAATTATTAAACGAATTACTTACAACGGAATTCAGAGGTTAAGTATTAGACTTTATAAATACAATCCAGAAAAGATTAACAAATTTAAATTTAAAAGTAGAACAGGAACATAGTCATAACTACAAACAACTAATATTGGATAACCAATTAGTCGCTTTAGACATTCCTAGAAAAAATAATCCAGAACCTAGTCGAACAATACTGTTTTGTCGCAATCCAGACACATCAGAAAAAGCAATATTAATTTTAACAGAAACTGGTCATTTATATAACAATAAAAGTAATAATTCAAATAAAAATTTTTCAAATCATCAAAATTTCCAAAAACCACGTCAAAATTTCCGAGAATCTAATCGAAATTTTCAAAACTCTAATTATCGTAACCAAAATCCAAATTTTCATAACCAAAATTTGCAAAACCATAATTATCGTAATCGAAATTTACAAAATCAAAACTTCCATCAAAATTATAAAAATGAGAAGTTCAAAAACCAAAATTACCAAAATCAAACCTACCGAAACCGATACTCGAATCCTTTCCAACAAAATTCTGTTCAAATCGTATCCAACAATTCGGATATCCTCAACCAATGGAAGTGGATAATTCAAAACAAATTGTACATACTAATCAGCAAGAAAATTTTCAGAAACCTGCCCCGGAACCCCCAACTTCAACAACGTTCCATATATTAGAATAAATTCTTAAGGGACTCCTCTCAGGTTTTTGATAGACACGGCTGCAGCAATAAGCATTATTGACCCAAACCTTTGCCATCCAAGTCTGAGAGTTCCGAATATAAATTCCAATATTCATACATTAAATTCTCAATTATCTTTCTCGCACACAGTACAAATAAAACCGTTTATAGAAATCGGCGGTGACGAAAAATTTACATTTATTGAATATAAACTCCATAACTTTCTAAATGGATTAATCGGAAATAATATATTTAAAAACTATAATTGTGAAATAAATCTGCAGAAGCAATATATAAAATTTAATAACAAATATTTAAATTTATATTATTCCTTAGAAGAAGAAGACATAGATGAATATGTCAATCAAATATACTTTACGGCTACTTATGATGAAAGTAATCCTTTATCAATGCTACGGACAAAGCATTTAAGTCAACAAGAGAATAAAAGTCTCATAGATCTATTAAAAAATTATAAAAACATGTTTTTTCAAGAAGGCGATAATTTGACCTTCACCCATGAAATAAAACATGAAATTAAAACTACAAATAATACAGCAGTTTATACTAAATCCTATAGATACCCACAAATGCATCAAAGGGAAGTGGGAAACCAAATCGAGGAAATGTTAGAACAAGGGATTATACGGCCAAGTAAATCTCCCTATTCTTCACCCATTTGGGTAGTGCCCAAAAAAGCCGATGCTTCAGGGAAAATGAAGTGGCAAATTGAGGTGGATTATAGAAAGTAAAATAGCATTACCATCGATGACAAGTTTCCTATCCCAAATATTGATGACATTTTGGATAAACTAGGAAAATGTATGTATTTTACAACCTTAGATCTAGCCAAGGGATTTCATCAGATTCAAATCAAAGAAAAGGACATTCAAAAAACTGCATTCTCTACTGACAAAGTTCATTACGAGTTTAATAAAATGCCTTTTGGTCTAAAAAACGCCCCTGCAACCTTTCAGAGACTAATGAACGATATTCTACACGAATATATTGGAAAAATCTGTTTTGTCTACATGGACGACATAATAATCTTCAGCACTTCATTAGAAGAACATATACTTTCACTGCAGAAAATCCTAGACGCGTTAAAAATAGCTAACTTAAAAATACAAATAGACAAAAGTGAATTCCTTAAAAAAGAAACTGAATTTTTAGGTCATATAGTGATCACCGAAGGTATAAAACCCAATCCCAAAAAAATTGAAGCTATCCAGAACTTCCCAATTCCGAAAACAGTTAAACAAATAAAATCATTTCTCGGACTAGTAGGATTCTATAGAAAGTTCATTTAGGACTTCTCTAAAATAGCAAAACCTTTAACTCTTCGTCTGAAAAAGGACAGTAAAATCAACCCACAGGATTCAGATTACGTAGACGCTTTCCAAAAGTTAAAACTTTTAATAATATTTGAACCTATATTAAAGTACCCAGATTTTAATAAAACATTTACCCTTACTACAGACGCTTCTAACTATGCTATTGGAGCTGTACTTTCTCAGAATGGTCATCCCCTCTGCTATGCTTCACGCACTGTTAACGACCATGAAACCAGATATTCCACAATCGAAAAGGAATTATTAGCTATCGTTTGGGCGACCAAATATTTTAGACCCTACTTATATGGTAGAAAATTTACAATAAAAACGGACCATAAACCTCTAACCTGGCTAGCTAATCTCAAGGAATCCAACTCTAAGCTACAGAGATGGAAATTGAAATTAGAAGAATTCAATTACGATATTGAATATATAAAAGGCAAAGAAAATTACGTCGCAGATGCTTTATCACGGCCTCCGATAAATAATAATTATGTTGAAATAATAAATACTAATGAGCTTATTAACGAACAAAATAATGAAAGCAATGAATCTTTAGCGACATGCCACAGTGCAAACGAAGATAATTTAGAATACATATCTATATCGGAAGGACCATTAAATATGTTTAATAATCAATTAATAATTAAAGAAGGCAGAGAAAATAGAATAAAAAAAGAAAAATATTTTTGGGAAAAATAGAACTGTTTGCATCTCAAGAGAGATATACGATAAATACCTTCAGTATATATTAAACAATCATACTCCTCGAAAAGGACTTATAGCAGTTTATATCCCCAACTTTGCGATATACACTCGATTTCAAAGCGAATATTTGAAATGGAAAAGTCCCCACACTAAACTTAAAATAGTTAAGTGTAATTATGTACTTTTTGATTGCACCAATAAAGGGCATATCCAGGAGGAAATCTCAAAGGAACATAAGGCTAAAAACCATAGAGGTATTGAAGAAGTATACAAGGAATTAAAAACAAAATATTATTATCCCAAATTAAAAATTGAAATAACAAAAATAATCAATAATTGTAATACATGCCAGTTAAGTAAATACGAGAGAAAACCAGCAAAATTATTATTTAAAAAACCTCCAATACCGGATAAACCTCTTGATATAGTTCACATGGATATATGGTTCTTAGATAAAAATCATTTCTTTTCAACCTTAATCGATAAATTTTCAAAATACGGACAGGCAATAGCCATAAAATCAAGAAATTGGATAGACATTCAATCTGCTCTTAATCAATATTTTGCAACTTACAGAAAACCCAACCATATAATAACAGATAACGAACGTACCCTTACCAGTAATTTAGAAAACTTTCTACAAAACGAAGGAGTAACTCTTCATTTCACAAATCCGGGAATTAAAACAGGAAACGCGGATATCGATCGACTTCATAATACAATCAACGAACATGTACGTCTAAAAATCACAGAGACTAGACTTGCACCCTCGTCTATTGATGTGCAAGAAATAATGAAATACTTCAACAATACAATACATTCCTCAACAAACCATAAACCAATTGAAATAACTAATGGAATAATACCATCTTCAGACTATGCAGCAATTAGAAATAGAATAATTAAAAACCAGGAAAAAAGCTTAGCATATAAAAACAAAAACAGAAAGAATGAGGAAATAAACCCTAAATTTATCAAAAAATAAATTCAAACGTAAGAAACACGACAGACCATTTATTTCTAGACCCCTAAAAAATAACAATAACCAAAATAAAAAACTTTTCATGAAACTTAAAAAATTCCAAAAATCTATCCCGCAGGTATCATCATCTTCTTGTTAATTTGCTTAAAATCAACTATATCAGGACAACAAATCGAAGTAACCGAAATTCCTCAAGGAAACGGATACACCCTAATACGAACGGGACAAATACCCATTATTCAAAAATTTTCTACAGTAATCCATGTAATTGACCTACAAAAATATGGAAACATATTGTCAAATATTGAAAATACAACTTCGTCTGACATACTCAAAAAATTCCCCAGCATATACATGCTAATTAAAAAAATTAAGGAAAAGCTATTTACATTAGAACCCCATAGATTCAGAAGAACAATATTCAGTCCTTACGGATCCTTTTTGAAATGGTTTGGTGGTGTGATGGATGATAATGATCGCGAATACATGGAAAGAAATTTTAATAAAATTTAAACAAATATGAAATTTTTGAAATGATTCTTATTGGATTTGAACCTCCGTTTCTAGTCGAGACAAATCGCCCACTAGTGTGCTTTTGTTGGTTAGCCACTTGCTAACACTATTTTTGCACATTAATGGAGGTTCTTTTGTTCCAGATTAATGGTTGGTGCCATAATTAGATAGGGAGCGTGGTTTCGGGATAACGAATGGCTTCCTCTTCAGGTGCTGTCATATGCCATTCGTTATCAGACAACACGACCACGGGTTAGGCTTGTTGATGAGTTAAGCTCGTTATATTTCAGCTATTTTAATCTTTGCATCTGCGAAATATAACGACTGTCAATATTTTTTCGTTCGTATATTGTGCATACGTTGCAATTTTTGAAATGATTCTTATTGGATTTGAACCTCCGTTTCTAGTCGATCAGTAGCACAAAAATCCAAAACAATATTGATTGTTGTTCAAATCCCCAATTTTACAAATAGACAATATTATAAAATTTACATCATGCCAATTCCCAACAAAAACTATTTAGAACTAATAACACCATATCCAGAAATCTTAGCTACTAGCAATAAAGTATTTGTGTCAAATTACGAGATAGAGGAAAACAAACTGTTTAAAATAAACGATTCATGTATCAGTAACATATTGGAAAAACCTCACAATTGTACTATGAAAATAAATAAACAATCTAGCATTCAGAGAATAACAGAAAATGTAATAATAACAAAGAATCTAAATCAAACCATGTTATATTAAAATTGTAATGATCAAAGAATTAGCATAAAGAATCACTATATAATTAAGTTTACAAATTGTAAATTAAGCATTGATGGTATAATTTTATTAATAAGGAAAATGTAATCAATAATAATATTATCCTACCAAATGTAATCAAAAACATTGCCTATAAGGAAAAGAATAATTTTACATTGGAACAAGTATACGCCCAAAATGTTGAAAATTTAAATCATATACATTTACTACAATTAGAACATAATACAAATTCATGGACCAGTTTTGCAACTGACACAATAATTCTAATTATTATTCTTGCAATTGCGACATTCATATATTTTAAATTTCTCAGAAAAAACTCTAACACTAAAATAAAAATCAATTCTTTGCGCGAGGACACGCATCCTAAGGAGGGAGGAGTCATATCCCAGGAAATACCTATGACATCATCTCCAATTTCGCAACAAAATGCAATATTCTGATTTCGCCACAAAAGGCAATATTCTGAGTCATATCCAAAACGCATTACCCCAAATACCTAAACTCTGAATCATTTCCGTTTTTTGTTTAAAGTTTGCATATCACAAAACCACAACAGTAATAACATTGCATTTGAAATTTGATCGGGTCAAAAAAAGTTCAAAATAACCAAAATGCCAGTTACCGGAAATTCCACAGATAAGATAAAATACGAAAGGTTGCACTATTGCGAAATATACAAATCAGATCGGCATAACGTAAACAATTGCCCTTATTTGAAAGATAAAGATAAAAGTAGGAAATAATAAATAAAAATTAGAGATAGGCTAAATACAAAATTATAGTAATTATAATATTGAGTTACCCTTAAGGAATTTATAAAATAAACATTAAAATTATATAAAAAAGGAAAGAGCCCAACAGAAAATAGCCAGTATTGATTCAAAGTATGTTTCTATTTTATACCTTGTCGAAAATACAAAAGTTTGCAAAAAAATATAAAGTGAATAAAATTTAAAAGTTTATTTTAAATATAAAATAACCAAGTTTTTTATTAAAGTGGAAAAGGATGAAGATTTTTCCGATATCCAATTTCTGCAGGAAAGCGAAATTCCGCCAGAAGTGAAGGCAGAGGAATGGATTGACGATTACGATCATTCGTAGCCGTGTCAATACTCATATTACATCTTGGCATGTGCCATATGTTATTCAACGTCTTGGGAATTTGTTCATTATCAACTTGAACAAATCGCCCACGAAGCAAATGTGAATATTGAGGTTTTTACCGAAATATGATCTTTGTTCTGTGGGGTATGTGGTGTATTAACGTTACTTGATTCAATTTTACGTTGCAGTGAATTATGACGTAGTGAGATACACTACACAATGAGTAGTAGGTCTCATTTATTCCGCTATGCATTGATTCCTTCGTATGATACGTAGAAATTTCTTTGTGTAGCTCCTGATTAGTTTGGATCTCTGTAGCTCTTAGTGTACACCTAATAAAATTAACGTTTTCATCATTCGAAAATAGTTCTATATCGTTTGTTGGACTCGATTATAGTTGTGATCTTCCACTTCCGAAAATATTTCTGTCTTTCGTTTCTTTATGAATCTAGTTAATACATCCTTAATTTTACTGACTAGGGTTGAAATATATAATTTTGCGACCGTGTAAAATTTTTATCTCCTTACTTACATTGTAGGTCAATATTAGCTGGGTTCTAAATTTATTTACTATTTCATCCTTCATTCCAATATGGTCCCCTTGCTGCTCTTCTACAGAATGTATTGTGTCCATTAATGCCCTCCTTCGTTAATGTGTGGCCTAAAAACTCTGTGTTTCTCTTCATAAAGCTACACTTATCCACTTGTATTCTGAGATTGTGCTTTTGTAAAGTGCTAAAAATGTTATCTAATGGTACCATATGTTCCTCCAGGGATGTTGAAAATACCAGTATATCATCAAGGTATACAACACATATTTTATTGATATACTCCCGTAATATAATATTCATCAACCCCTGAAATGTTGCCGGCGCGTTTTTTAACCCAAACGGCATTCTACCATATTCATAAAGACCTGATGGTGTCACAAACGCAGTTTTTTCGATATCATCTTCTGCTACCAGTATCTGATGATATCCCTTCGCCAAATCCAGTGTACTAAAATATTGGGCTATTCCCAACTCTAAGATGTTATGAATATTAGGGAGGGGATATTTGTCATCTATTGTAACTTGATTAAGCTTCCTGTAGCATAATTCTGTACTCTTGTTTTCCCGAATTATCCATTTTTTTCGGAATCACGATTATGGGTGAACTATACCGACTATTACTTTTTCTAATAATTCCTTGCTTTTCCATTTCTTCCATCTGCCTGCGAACCTCAGCCTCATGTTGTGGTGGGTATCGGCACGGGCGGATTTGACCATATCGCCGCCCTAGGCCTCAGAAATATTTGCCGCCCTTTTCGATAATTATATTATATGTAATAATGCGCGATTTATTTTCGATTCCCTAGAATATTTCGCTGTTTTTCATTGCGGCCGAGTTGGCAAAAAAGGAATATCAGAAAAAAACGGCACTGGTTCGTTCGTAAAATTTCACTATTGTTGCGCCCTTGCCACACAAATAATTATTGACGAATCCAAAAGTACCAAGTACCTAAAAAAAGAACCGAAAAGTACCAATTTGCAAGGTTTCACCTTGCAGTCTTGCTGCTATATGTAAAGACTTTCGACGAAAAGAAAACAACATATGCCAAACATAGAAACACACGAATAGTTTAACAATTTACCAAATCATCAATCTTTCATTTAACAATCATTTCAATTATACACTGCCAATTATATTATCATTCGTGAACGAGAAACAAAGATTTTTGGGATATATCCTACATCGCCACACGTCCTTCCTTCTGGGTCGCGAACGTAGTTATCAATTCATCACAATCGAAAGATCGCAGTAATGCGGACTCGATGCTGAGAATAGAGAGAGCGTTGAGCCTATCTTCCTTCATTTTAGAACGCAGATAATTTTTAACTCGACGTAAACACGAGAAGCTCCGTTCTCCAGAGCAGTTACTTACAGGAGTGCAGACACACATGCGTAATGCAATATCGACGTTGGGGTACACAGTATGAAGCTTGTTACGCCCTCGGAGAGAAGAATATATGATTAATTAATAATTCACTTATTAATTTTTCTGTCGAAGCTTTCAGAAAGGAAAAACACAATGATCCTTATTTATACACGACTTTTATTAATTTATTGATTATATCTACTATTTGCGGTATGAGCCGTCTGGTATCTTAAAATCGACTGACTTAAACTTATCTTACACAGTCTAATTACACCTCGGTTGCTCTTCTTAATGTTCTTAAAAAATGCTCTTATGTTTGTAAGAAACCGCATTGCCTTTCAAATTATTCAAAATACATTAACGAAACTAATTATGGTTTACAAAGACGATTTACACATGGTGACTTGAGATGCACTATCAGATGCGTGGATTTATATATACATCTCAAGTGTAGAGAATAACCATGCGTAAATCGCGTTCAAATCACATGTGTTTTAGATTACGTGGTGATTCGTATTCACGGTAGCGATAATAAATATTGGCGTGGACTAATTTGGCTGTCCATTAGGAATATTTATTATGCATCCGAAATATGTGTAAACATTATGGAACGTTATGACAACATAAATGCTAGAATCTAAAAGTAACAGAAACCAGAGTCAATATTTAAGTCCTACAAAAAATGTAAGTCAAGCAGTGCATAACACCTTCCCCCTTAAGAGTGTTTACGGATATCTAGAACGTAAACTTCCGGACAACGGCTCCAATCCTAATTCTTGTTGGAGATCGCCATCATTACCGTGTATTTCCCGGTTTGATTGCCTTTCCGGTATAGTTTCTAAGGCCCAACATTTCCTTAGGCAGAAAATGGAAAATATTTTTGTAATGTTTTTAAAACAAGAACATCTATAACATGTGTATGCAACTATTAGAACGAATATCGTTAAAAGCACACCTCCCACTAATGATCGTGAATCTGGTGGAATTGGCGATAAGGCCGTTTCCCAAAAAAGTTTGGAACGTCGAATTTCCACAGTCAAATCATGAAGATCCTCCAAGTTTTTATTTCTCAATTTGGTTAATGGTTTGTCGTCAAAACTAAATTCGTCTAATTTAATCCGTTCGCAACAATCAGATACAACACGCATCCTGTCGCGATTTTCAAAAGTCATATTAACATTTATCCCGGAACTACGAATGGTCGCGTCAATCGTTTCGAAAATACAATTTGGTGTCAATGTTAAAATACCAACGCCCATCAATGCGATTTCTTCAGAACTGTTACAAATAAATCTTCCAACTACTGTCGGATATATACTACAAATAAATATTTGTTTTCAACTATAGAGTGATGACTTTCTATGTCAATATTTAAACCTTTAACATTACAATTTTTATGTGTTTGTCGCAAAAATACGTTAATTTCACAATCAGAATCCAAAGCAGTTTCTTTCAAAATTAAAGAATTACATATAAAAATTGTGTTTACTTTCTTACAATTACTTAAGTTCTCTAATGTAGTGTATTTTTCTTTATCTTCTTGAATGATAAAGAACTTATTCGTGAGGTCGATCAAAGCCAAACCGTTCTGGACAACTTTTGGTACTGAAATCATTTTAAAAACATCAAATGTTTCTTTCCTGATAAGATTTGTGGATAAGAGAATGACAAGTTTCTTATTTTTAGTAAAAGCTTTAATATCCATGGAATCGATTATAGCGGCATAATTTTCGATACGCGGTTCAAATACCAAATTTTCTTCTTCTTGCGATTTAATAAGTGCTTGTAACACATCCTCAGGCGCAATTAAACATGGATGTACTTTACCCAACTGCAAAAGGATAATACCATTGAGCAATTGCTCAATTTCCATATGAATAAACTCAAGTTTGTGATTAATTTTTGTCATGGATTCCTCGAAATAATTTTCAAGTTTATTATAACGATCTGCATTATTGTTGTTAATTTTTAGGTTATTAACTTCTTCTACAACCGAATTAACTTTTTCTTGCGTTAAATTTGAATACTTAGCAATGTTGAAAACTTGCTTATTCAAAGATTCCATAAGTGATAGATTTTCAGTCATGCCGTCTTTGATACGCTTCCCGTTATTTTCAAGTGTCTGAATGACATTATTGTAATAATCAGCGTCATTCTGGTCAAGTGTACCGAATAAAAATTTGAATCCGCTTCCAATAAAATTCAAGAGTCCCTTACGAATACGTTTAGCTTTTGTTTCCCCCAATAATTGATAAACCAACTCTAGTTTGTGATTCAATCCCCGAATCTCTAATTTAGCTTTATGTTGATATGCTGAACATTTGGGGAGACTAGTCACACACAAATCGTTAATTCCAGAAACTAAATAACTAATTTGGTCAACAGCTGATTCTAAATCTTCTAAATGTATAACGTTTATTAAAGTAAGCTTATTACTAGTTTCCTTAGCCTTTCCTATGTGTTTAAAATAAATTCCCGCGTCGCCATTTAACTCATCAAGCCGGAAGTTCCGGGCATTGGTGACTGCGAACGAGTTCCTGTAACATAAAGCTTAACATTAGCCTTGTTGTATTTCTTAAGTTTGGTTTTTATTTTAACTATAACATGGTCATCGGTTACGTCGAAAACTTGGAAAGGACCTTTATATAAAGGTGCTTCCTTATCTAACTTCAAAGAGTTTTTAATCAGAACTTTGTCCCCTTTTTTAAATTTTGGAACTTTTCCGATATGGTCGTCGTAACGTTGTTTAGAAGATTTTTTCTTTTGTAGTTCCCTTTCCTTTGCTATTCTATTAATTTCAATTAAACGGGCTCTCAGATCATCAATATATTCAAAATAAGTTTTTGATTTGAATTTGTCAACACCATTTAAATTTCTTGGTATTGTCCTAAAGAGCATTTCGTGTGGAGTAAATCCGGTAGTATTGTGAACAGCATGATTATAGCTCATAGCAGCAAACATCATTCGTTTGTCCCAACATTGCATTGCAGTGATGCAATCGTCTTTTGTTGACCTTAAAAATTCTCACAATCTGTTATGCGCTCTTTCTATTCTTCCATTTGATTGAGGATATGCTACTGTAGTCGTAACTAGTTTAATTTTTAACATTTTACAGAAAGCATCCATCAATTTATTACAAAATTCAGTGCCATTATCTGTGAGGATAACTTTCGGTGCACCAAAGTAAGTTATCCAATTGGACATTATGGCTGTAGCCACAACTTCGGCTGATTTATCGACAATTGGAATAAATCGGATGTATCTAGTGATTTCATCTTGAATAGATAAGCCATATCTATTTTTATCTATTGTTGTGTCGAATGGTCCAACCAAATCTAAGGAAATTTTCTCCATCGACTCTTCACAAGACGTAGTGATAGTCATGGGATTCCTATGAGGTTTCCTATTTACTTTGCTTCTCTGGCAAGCAAGGCACTCATTGACAAACTTCTCGACATCCTTTTTAATATTATGCCACATGTAACGACTTCTAATTTTAGCAAACATTGCTTTTTGTCCCAAGTGTCCCCCCATCAGATCATTGTGATATTCGCGAAGTATTTCTTTTTTTCGCTCGGAATCTTCGACATACTCGATTTCCCTGTTTGGAATTATATGTTCGTCATAGTTATGTAAAATTCCTTCTGACGAGATCTGCTCGTGAGAAGAGATAGTGTCGGTTATTACAGGATTAGGTAAAGGGGCTGTATTTTCTGTGTACCTAGTGGGTTTTTCATTAGAATTGGCTGGTAGGATACCATCATTTTCTAATTCTTGCGCTCTACGCTCATATTCCTCATAGAGATCATTCAACAAATCGTCATTAAGATTTTTTGTTTCGATAACCCTTACATTTCTAGATAACTCGTCAGCTACGGCATTATCTTTCCCTTTTACATACTCAGTATCATATTCGAACTCTTCGAGTTTGAGTTTCCATCTTATCAATCGGTTACCAGGATCCTTAACCTTGAATAGCCACAAAAGAGGTCTATGATCTGTTCTCACTAGAAATCGTGTACCATAAACGTAAGGACGAAATTGTTTAACGGCCCAAACAATGGCTAAACATTCTTTTTCCGTGGTGCTGTAATTTCTTTCAGCTTTGTTCAATGTACGACTAGCGTATTGAATTGGTAAATCCTTCTTACCGGTTGAGTCTTCTTGACTCAAGACTGCTCCGATTCCATGATTGGAAGCGTCAGTTGTAATAATAAATCTTTTAGAAAAATCTGGGTATTGGAGTATGGGCTTTTCGGTAAGCATCCTTTTCAACGTTTGAAAACTAGCTTCCTGTTCATCTCCCCAATCAAAAACAACATCCTTTCGTAAAAGTTTATTCAACGCTTCTGCTATCAAGCCGTAATTTTTGATAAACCTCCGATAATAACCGGTCATGCCTAGAAATGATTTGATACCCTTTTGATCAATTGGTCTAACCATCTTCTCGATACTAGAAGTTTTTACCGGGTCAGGACGGACACCATCTCCAGTTATAATATTGGGACATATAGCAAACTTCCTTCCGTAAAAACTCACATTTGTCAGGCTGCAGCTTCAAATTAGCCCGTTTTAGTTGTTCCAGAATTTCACACAATTTACTATTGTGTTCTTCTAAGGAAGAGCCATAAACAACAATATCATCTAAGTAGACGAAACACTTTATTCCTTGTTATCCGGTAAGTACGGTATTCATGAGCCTCTGAAAACACGCAGGAGCATTTTTCAATCCAAAGGGCATTCGTGTAAACTCGAAATGTCCATAAGGAGTACTAAATGCTGTCTTACACATATCTTCTTCCTCAAGAGGTATTTGATGGAAACCTGATGCAAGGTCCAAAGTAGAAAAGTATTTGGCCCTGCCTAACTGGTCTAAAATTTCAGTAATATTTGGAAGAGGGTAGCTATCAGAAATAGTTACGTCATTCAATTTCCTAAAATCGATAACAACTCGCCATTTCTTAGCACCGCTTTGATCAGCTTTTTTCGGGACAATCCACAAGGGACTGTTCCATGGTGATTCGCTGTCTCTAATTATTCCATCATCCTTTAACTTATTTAATTGGTTCCGAACCTCTTCTTCGTGAACCTTCGGATATCTATATCCCTTGGAATAAATTGGTACTGTCCCAGCTTGGACATTTATTTTGTGTTTTATAAAATCCGTTGCAGTCAGTTTTTCACCTTTCAAACAAAATAAACTGCTGTATTTTGAAATAATATTATCAAGTTCAGACTTTTCAAGATCACTCATATGAGATGTTCGAATACTGTTGACAACTTCAAGGTCTCTATTACCGCAAGGTTCACCTAACTGGTAATTTTCTAGACTTTCAGCTCTTAAAGCTACCTTGGAAAAACATTTTCGTTCATCAAGTGTGTTAACAATAGGAACCAAAGCTTTCCCATTTCTTACCTTTGCAACACAATTTGGCACAAATAGACCTTCCAGTTCTTGTGATGATATCACAACATCTCCATCTTGAATTGCACTGTCAACAGCAACGATTCGAAAGGATTCGGAACGCCTTTCGACAAATTTTTCTTCACTTTCGTAATGAAGATCTATTCTTTCATTCAAACCCTTTAAAGTACCTTCTGAATACAAGATATCGTACTTATACTCCTTAAGAAATTGGCTTCCAAGAAGACCATCGAAATTGCCTAATAAATCATTACGAACGACATGAAATTTAACAGACAAAGTTTTGTCTCTCCCCACCTTATTAGGCGTCATGGTGAAATTTATTACTGTCTCGCCAATTGCTGAGTCTGGCTTTCCAGAAATTCCCTGAAATTTCAATTTTCTTTTCTGATTGACATCCTTTTCATAAACCACTGAAGCTTTAATCATATTCACTTCAGCGCCCGTGTCAATCAGCACTTTGCAAATTTCGCCGTTAATATTCACAGTGACGTAAGGACTATCCGCGATTTCAATTCGCCTTTAATCTGCAGGTTTTTTAAATCTTAGATTTTCGTTAAATATTCTCTCGTTATCCCTTTTGAGGGGTGCTCTACAATATTTTTTGATATGCCCTAATTTCCCACAGTTAAAACATTTCACCTGTAATTTATTAACCTTTGCAAGGTTCCGATTCGAATAATCGTGATCAGTTTTTGATTTGAACAGGTTTAAACGCTGTTCTTCTTCACACGCGGCTTTACTTGCTTCGGACAAGTTACTGGGTTTTGGGTGACTACATATTGCGAAAGTCGTTCTCGCAACCCGTTAATGAAAACTGTGGTGGATTCTTTCTCCAAATAAGCTTTTTGACCGACTTCGTGTTCATTTTTCACGGAGCCAATCTTGCTTTGAAGCAGTCTACGGTGCAAAGTTTCTACTCGTCGAGTATATTTAATCACCGATTCATCCTTTCCCTGCTTCCAACTTATCAATTCCCGATGCAATTGTAGTGAGCTATGTGGCTCACGAAAAACCTTCAGTAATTCACTTTTTAGTTCATCCCAACACCTTAGTTCTCGATTCATTAAAATCGTCACCGCATTTCCGCGAATCTTAGTTTGGATAAAGCGAAACAAAACGGGTTTCTGTGACACTGATGCCAGGGCATTAGCATGATCACAAGCTTCAATGAACGAAAAAACTTCCTCACTTTTGGACTCAAAAGTGGAAACAAATGAAAAAAGAGTGTTATACGAAATTTCGGCCATATTTTCAGAAGAAAAAAGATTGGTGATTGAAGATATTCGATATTCCGACGAAGAGCTAAGTCTTACAATGTCGACGCCTCTAGAGGGTCCACTGATTTCAAAATTAGCGTTTTTAAAACTCGCGCCTTCAATAACAATACTTAGTTGTTTTAGACTTTTTTAAGTAATCAGCACGCGAAATAAATTCACCTTCGAAATGAACTATATAGCCTTTTTCATTCGCTAATACCCACGTGTGAGAAACTTCGTAAGTTTTCCCAACAAAATCTTTAATTAGAACCATCAAAAGATTTCCAGAACGGTTTCACTTTTACAGGAAGAATTCACGAATTCACGTGTTATGAACTTGCAAAAATAATTATCACTAATTTCACAATAACAACACACAGGGTTCTCTAGAACTATTACTACAATCTAGACGTAGATCACCACCACAAATAAATATACCGCAAAAAATATATATAAATATCGATAATAAATTAATAATATTTACGTGAGTATCCACAGGACGTAAAACGGGATCATTGTTGTCTCTGCTGAATTTTATTTCCCACGATGGTTGAGACTGGCACTCGTTTTTCTGACTACACTTCGTATGAATATTTCCGGACGCAATCCGCGCTTCGTTCCGCATAAACCTTTGTCCGTTTCCGTCTGAAAGACGCTCGTTGAAGAGTCTGGAGCTTATGACAGAATTCCGCAATCCGCAATCCGGGCTTCGTTCCGCAAGGACCTGTGTCCGTTTCCGTCTGGAAACACGCTCGTTGAAGAGACTGGAGCTTCAGGATCCTCCACCGCTGCCACCAATTTGTTACGCCCTCGGAGAGATGAATATATGATTAATTAATAATTCACTTATTAATTTTTCTGTCGAAGCTTTCAGAAAGGAAAAACACAATGATCCTTATTTATACACGACTTTTATTAATTTATTGATTATATCTACTATTTACGGTATGAGCCGTCTCGTATCTTAAAATCAACTGACTTAAACTTATCTTACACAGTCTAATTACACCTCGGTTGCTCTTCTTAATGTTCTAAAAAAATGCTCTTATGTTTGTAAGAAACCGCATTGCCTTTCAAATTATTCAAAATACATTAACGAAACTAATTATGGTTTACAAAGACGATTTACACATGGTGACTTGAGATGCACTATCAGATGCGTGTATTTATATACATCTCAAGTGTAGAGAATAACCATGCGTAAATCGCGTTCAAATCACATGTGTTTTAGATTACGTGGTGATTCGTATTCACGGTAGCGATAATAAATATTGGTGTGGACTAATTTGGCTGTCCATTAGGAATATTTATTATGCATCCGAAATATGTGTAAACATTATGGAACGTTATGACAACATAAATGCTAGAATCTAAAAGTAACAGAAACCAGAGTCAATATTTAAGTCCTACAAAAAATTTAAGTCAAGCAGTGCATAACAAGCTCATCTTCTCGAATCGATTTCAATAGTGACAATGCAGTCATAGGTTTTTCCGCGATCGACAAACAGTGTGTTCGGAAATTAATGCATTCATCGGCAAAGCTTTCTTCGAGGTCAGAACTATAGAGAGCTTGTAAAGTCTCTGCTTTCGTTCTAACGTCAGCTATGCTCGTGGCATGTAGATCAGTGAGGAAAGAAAACTTTTCATGAAAGTGTTGATACGCCTCACGCCGCTTACGGAACTCGCAGAGCAGGCTTTGGATAATAACTAAAAACGTTTTTACTCTCAAATGTTCCCTGTCGGTCATTAGCTTTTCTTCTGGTGCATTCTCACGTGCCCAAAGCTTTTTTATCCTTTTTGTTTCCGTCTCGTATTCTTGCTGTTCTGATAGTTTCAGTGCCTTCTCTTCAAAATCGTCAAATTGATCGCGCGTATCGGAAATAAGAACGAATAGCGAATCGTACAGTTGTACTACAATGAATATGTCGATATCGACATACTGTAATTTCTTGTTCGTCGTATTCAATCGGTTCAATACGAATCCCCAAAAACAACTCGTAAAAGTTGTTTCTAGCCTCTCAAGGTTAAGCCGAATACCTTTAGCTTCACATCTTGTAGTCGCCTTCTGTTAATTATCGCTTTCAATAGAGAGCAGCGCAGCGATGATTTTATCTCGATTTTCATACAAGCTTTGACAAGCGTCCGCACCAGCAGACCAACGAGTTGCAGACAGACTCTTCAAGGTGACGTTTTGCGAACCTGATTTAGAGGAGATTTGAGCCTGAAGAACATCCCCGCGGTGTTGATGCCGTGAAAAAATTATAAAGGTCTTGTAAAAGTGCAAAAAATCTAACAGCTTCTTTGCAGCTTTCAGCAGCTGTCTCTCCTACCAAATTGAGCGAGTGGGCCGCACACGGAACATACTCGGCTTCCGGAGAAAGCTTTTTGATTTGCGCTTGGAGACCGTTGTACGCAACGGACATATTGGCCGCGTTGTCGTAAGACTGTCCTCGGCAATTAACGATATTTATTTCGAAGTCTCTTAAAGCCGTGGTTATAGCATCTGTCATTTCCTGCGCTTGGTGACCGGCGCTGAGAATAAATTTCAGGAAGCGCTCGATTGGTACACCATTTGGTTGTACATAACGAATTACCAATGTAAACTGATCGACATGAGCGATGTCCGGCGTTGAATCCACGATAAGTGAGAAGTATTTAGCTAATTTGATCTCCGATAAAATTATGTTTATCACTTTTTTTTGCCGTGCACCCTATAAACTCCTCGCAAATTGTTGAAGAAAGGTAGCTCGTGTGTCCACTGCCTGGATTACCATGGCGAGAAATATGTTCCGCCAAAAATGGATCAAACTTAGCGATGAGTTCCAGCGATATCAAATAGTTTCCATTATTCGGCGATCCAAATTTTTCATCGTGGCCCCTAAACGGTAATCCTCGTGATGCAAGCGCTTTTACTGTCGCTACTACTCTCTTTAATACGTGTCTCCAATATACGATTTCCTCATCAAGCTGTGTTGTTAGAGTACGATCGATACGACCGAGCAAGTTTCTTCTTCCTTTCATGTTCAAAACCGCTAGCTTATGAGAGGACGAGTTTTCATGAGATGAGGCTCGAGTAGGCGCATTTTTTCAATCATCAAAGCCTTCCTTGCTACCAAACTGTGTTCCTCCGTCGAAATCAAGACACGGTCCGCAATAAACATGGCCGGTACTTCCAGAGTAAATTAACCAGTTACGAAGACTCTTCTCTCCATTCAACAGCTCTCGTTCGAATAATGATTATGATAAGTGGCGTATTTTATCATCGTATACGCGTTTACTTTTGCTGAAATCTGCGTTCATATTTTGCTGAAGACCATTCGCCGCTATATAGTCTCGTGTAGCCTCATCTATGGTCCAAGTGGCTGGATCAGGATCTCTACTGTCGAGAATCTGCTGTTGTTGGATCACTTTTGATTTTGGACCCACATCAGCATCCAATGGAGCGGTAGTGCTCGTTGTTTCGATAGACTCAGCATTTGCATTTGAAATACGCGCAGCAATGTCATTCTCGGAGCTTTGACTTTCGAGAGTGTTTACACTTTTTTGAGGCTGAGGCTGTTGAAAGAATTCATCTAATTTTCTAGTTTTCTTTATCAATTCCGCTTCGTTTACTAGCTTTTCTTTGGCCTTTTTCAGTATTTCGCGCCACTTATTCGGGTTCTTCCATCACTCATGGTCATGTTTATAATTAAAAGTTGTTTTTAAACAGTATATATATTATATGTTACGAACGATAAAATATAAAATTAGTCACACTATCCTCGCTTACCGAAAATTTTTGAATTTTCAATAATTTTCCGAGTGATACGATACGGTTGAGAGTTGAGACGATCGATCTGAGAATACAGTGTTGTCAAAAAGAAAAACAACATAAGAAATATTGGAATTGGATAACAGTCGACAGGGAAAAAAATTCGCCGCCCTAAATAAAAATTAAAAAGTGGCCGGCCCAAAAAAAATCGAAGCAAGACAACGCCACGAGACGTTCGGAAAACTAAAGTCCCCAGCGCTGTACTCGGCGGACACCGCCGGCAACATTTCGGAGAAATGTCTTTATGTCTACGACCGCAGCACGAGAACGCCAATCATCATTTTCGGCACCCACCAGCTCATCTAAAATTTCGGGTTGCGCTGTCCATTTCGCTGGCCGTTTGTCATAGCAGACGTCCAGACGGCTATCCTGGGAGCCGACGCGCTCAATTGCTAATCGACCTACGCAGCCGATGCCTTTTAGACGATCGCACCAGCCTCTCTACAATCTGTGCTCTCGGTCCAGCTCCAGCACCGTCGCCAAACCATTAACCTTGGAGGGCGCCATCAAAGAGTCGTACAGGTAGATAACCGCCAAGTACTACGACCTGGTGAGTTGGCCTCGATCGCTGACCTACCCGTCCACTATCAGATAGTCACGCATGGACCATCTGTCTTCACAAGACCTCGTCGCCTCGCGGGAGAGCGTCTCGCCGCAGCGAAAGCAGAATTCGATTTCCTATTGAAACGAGGTGTTATTCGACCTTCGTCAAATGGTGCACATGGTGCCCAAGGACAGCGACCGCTGGCGAGCCACCGGGTATTACCGCCAACTCATTGCCCGCATCCGTCCGGACCGCTACCCTTTGCCTATTATCGAGGATCTGATCCAGGAGGCCAGTGGTTCAGTATTTTCAGTTATCGACCTCTAGCAGACATTTTATCAAATTTCGGTCGCTTTTGAGGATATCTGCAAAACGGCAGTTACTACGCCCTTTGGGCTGTTTGAATTTGTGGGGATGTCTCTTGGTTTACGAAACGTGGACCAAACGATGCAGCGGACTCTCAACCATCTGCTGAGGAAGTTTGACTTTGTCCGCGTTTACCCGAGCGACATCTTGGTTTTTTCGGCCAACCACGACCAATATGAGCGTCACCTCGAGCAGCTCCTCTCGGTGCTGCAACCTGCGAAGCACCAGACGAACTGGGATAAATGTCAAGTCGCCCTACCCGATGTCATTTTTGCCGGGTACCACGTCTGCGAGACAGGGTCTCGACCACCAGCCCAAGACGCAAGTCATCGCAGATTTTCACAAACCGGCCGACTCCTCGCAGCTGAGACGTTGCCTCGAGATGCTCAACTACTATCACCACTGCATGCCAAATGCCGCTGAGTTCCAAGCGCCCCTTTCAGAGCTGCTGAAGGTTGTACTACCAAGAAAGCGCCTCTTACTTGAAAATCTGATGCTGAAGCCGCTTTTGAATGCTGCAAGAATGGCATTGCCACGGCAGCCACGTCGTCGTTTCTTTCGTCTTTGCAACCAATAGTATTACGCAACGATGCAGCCAGCTCTGCTATTGGCGCGGTGTTAGACCAACAGCGGTACTTGGGTCCCCCTAGGGTTCTTCTCAAGGAAGCCGTCCGAGACCGAGCAGCGATACTCCACCTACGACCGCGAACTTTTGGCAATTTTCGCTGTCATCAAATTTCTCCAGCGCATTCTCGAGGGGAGGCACTTCATTACAGCATCTCGGCCGCCTCCTGGGAGCCAATCACGTTCACACCACACCGTTCCATCCACAGGACAATGGCATGGTGGAACGCATGCACCGCACTCGGAAGGGTGTTTTAAAGTGCGTTCCTGAGACACCTTGGCTGCAGGCGATTCCGGCAATTTTGTTGGGATTGCGCATCACGTTTAAGGAAGAACTGCAAGCTTCACCAGCGGAAATAGTCACTCCGAATCCCGGGCAAATTCATCGCACCACAAACAGCACAGAACTTTGTCGCAGACTTGCGCCGTCTCTTTAAAGCGATTCGCTCGGTTCCTTCAGCCAGACACAACACACCATCCGTTTGTGTTCGCAGACCTGACCACTTGCGACTACGTGTTTCGCCGCATGGATGCGGTCAAGAAGCCACTCGACCAGCCAGACACTGGACCCCATCGAGTCATCAGAAGGGTCAGCGACCGTACCAGTTAATAAATGAAATACAGGGTTGATATTTTAATAAAATGTATTTATATTGTAGTCATCGACTACGTCGGCCTTCTAACAATTTCGGAAAAAGACTGAACTTAAACTAATGCTGCTCAGAATTTTATATGATTGTTTTGCTGAGTAGCATTTCCGCCGAAGTCTTTAATTATGCCAGGATTCGCTGACTCAGTGGTTTGGCTTCTTTGGTGTTGCATGTGCCCCTTGATGGGATACTTGATATATCGCTGACTCAATGGCTTGATCGTTCAATGGTGTTGCATGTGCCCCTTGATGCGATACTTGATATATCGCTGACTCGGTGGCTTGATTGTTCGATGATGTTGCATGTGCCCCTTGATGGTTTAATTACTTGGTGGGACAGTGGTGTTAACTCCTCCGCGCTAAAAATCGATTGTCCACAATCGTTTAGAAGTAAGGTAGGTCATTGAATCGTCTCAAGATTGAATTGATGCCATGCGTGGAGCGGTCAGGTATCGATGGTGAACGGTGGTTTAATTCCTGATTAACTTCTGGAATGGATGGATTCGTTACAATGATATTTTTTGAACTTGTTTTTCTAGTGAGTCTCCAAATAAAACACAAGAAGATGGTATTTGTTGGCTATTGATGATTCGGCACGTAGCATATAAAATTCTCAGTAAGTGAGGCATGCAATCAGTTTTGCTTATGTCTACTACATTATCTTGATTACAAACTAGTAGATTATTAATCGATTTACATTCATCCGTCAAAGCAAAGATTTAATCCTTGAAATTTAAAATTTTTGGAAAAGGGATAGCATTCATTAAATTTTATAGGCTTAATCAACAAAGTTTGATACAATTGATTTGTAGTAATCGGATTGTTTACAATGTATAAGATACATAAGTTATTAATTATAAAGTCAAGAGCTTCTTCCACTGTTGAGAAAGGTAATGATTCTTTATCTAATAACTTTGTAGCGAATTTAATTTCATTCTTGGATAATTTAACAGAATTAATAATGCCTAATTTGGCCCAATGAATTACATAAATTATATTTGTGAGTTCCTCTTTTAGAAGTTTCTACACATATTGTGAATCCATAACGAGGCTACTTTTTTACAGTATTATTTGCTTTTATCATTTTCTGAATTATGTATACGAGTTATATTGTTTAGCCTTTCGTTGTACAATTTATTTATTACCACTTGTTTATTATTATTTTTCAAACCATTTGTTACTTTTTGCTTTATGGTGACAAAATCTTCATGAGCACCCGTACCTGGCAGCCATTTCTAGGTGATTCTAATGAAATCTATAGATCTTTTTATCTTTTGCGGATTTAAATTTCTAGTCATGCTGGGAATTTGTTGTACTTCGTGGTCTAAGTAATAGAAAAGAGGATGATGGTGGGTTGTAGAAAGATTAAGCAAGGCGCTAATATTATCTGTTAATTTCGCGTATTGTTCCAGATTAATTACATGAATCAACTTGAAATTTCCGTTTCGTTATTTATACATAAAACATCGGGAAAAAGGTACCTTTAACTTTTGATTCTATCTTTATGTATAATTTTGCCAGATTCAGTAACTATTGTAGTATTTTTATTTTCCTTGACGGTTTCTTGACGATAGCGAGGGGTTAATTTTGAACCTAATCTTTTGTTTTGTTTGACATAAACTACTTCTCCTATTTCATAATTTTTAATTGGCTGACGTTTTTTATTGTGATATTCCAGGTCTTTATATTGTTTTTGTTTGATTTTCTCGATGTTAGTTTGGCGAACTTTTTCGAGGTCTTCTGGGCTGATGTTAGGGTTTCTACCAAAATACAACTCAATTGGTTTGCGTCCTGTAGTAGAGTGAATTGAGTTGTTATACTCATTAACGGCTCTATCTAGGAGTTCCTGGAATGATCGTGGTGGACCATCTTTCCTAAGGCATCTCATTAATTCGGCTATTGTAGAGTGCCAGCGTTCAACTTGTCCGTTGACCTCGCTTTTATAGGCAGGCGCTCGGTAGACCTTTATTTGGAGATCCTCTTCCATCATTGATGTTAGAGATATGGATGTGAGGGCTCCTCCATTGTCGATGACAACATTTTCAGGTACGCAAAAGACATAGAGAATGTGTAGTAAAGGTTGCTTGATATCTTCAACGGATTTCGATTGGCTAATTTTGGCTTGGGCAAGTTTTGTGAATTTATCGACTGCGGTAAGTACGTGTTTCCTCTCGGTAAAAAATAGATCTATATGGATTGTGTGGCCAGGATATTTGGGTATTGGAGTAGCGTTCAGAAAGGTTTATTAGGATGCCTATCGTACTTGCTCAATTTACACGTTGAACAACGTTTCAACAGATTTTTAATTTTGGATGACATTCTTGGGAAGTAGAAATTTTCAAGCATCTGAAGGCGATTTTCTTCGGCGTTTCGATGAGCTCTGCGGTGTATCATTAAAATTTTCTCCTCTTGCTCTACGTCACTCGTAAGATCTTCGACCAATCGTTGAGAGAATCTTATTTTATAGTCGCGAAAATGGTAAGGATAAATTTTCTGTATTATGCCCATGGTTTCTTCGTTCGTTAAGAGTCCGTTTACCGTATGAGGGTTTAGGTATCTATTGAATATATTGATGAGGCTACTACTTGAATACTCAGGTTTTATTATAACATGTCTTGTGTAACTGTCAAATGGATGAGAGATTTGGTAGCTGTCTTCTTCTCCGATTTTTAAAATGATTTGATTTCGAAAGACATTAACGGGTGTCTATGCCATTGGTATAAGGTTATGAGATGAGCTATAGTCACTATGTTGTGTTGAGGAAAAAGAATTCAACTCTTGCGGGGGTCATGATAGAGAGTCGGCTTCAATGTTCATTCTACCGGGTTTGTATTTTAGTTGGTAATTATATTCTTCAAGGATCGCTTTCCATCGCTTCATCTTACTGTTCGTATTGTTGCTACTTAAAGCATACGTCAATGGTTGGTGGTCGGTGTAGATGATAACTTCACGCGATCCGTAAAGATAACTTCTCAAAGAATTTAAAGCCCAGATAATTGCCATCATTTCTTTCTCATTTGCGGCGTAATGCTCTTCCGTTTTGGTTAGAGTTCTGGACAGGAAGGTAATTGGTCTATTGTTTTGTGCCAGTACAGCACCGATCGCATAATTGGAGGCATCAGTGATTAACTCGAAAGGTTTATTAAAATCGGGGTGTGCTAAAACAACTTCGTTTGATATTAGAGAGTTTTTTAGTTTGTTTAAGGCATTCGTTGCATTCTCATTAAGATGTACGGGCTTATTTTTGGAGATATTTTTGGACACACGTTCATCCTCCCCTCTTAAGAGGGATGTCAAGGGTTTCGCTATTTTTGCGTAATCGCGAATGAAACGGCGATAATACCCTGACATTCCGAGAAAAGATCGCAGATCTTTCAAGGTTCTTGGTAGTGGAAAATCAGCTATTGCTCGTACTTTCTTTGGGTTTGTTTTGATTCCGTCTTTTCCAACAACATATCCTAAGAATTCTACCTCGTTGTGCAAAAATTCGCACTTCTCAAGTTGAATTTTCAGATTTGCAGTCTCTAAGATATGGAAAACTCTTGCTAGGTGTTTCAAATGTTCTGTTTTATCTTTCCCAAATATAATAATATCGTCGATGTATATATAACAGCTTTTTCCTATTTCGGTTCGGAGAATATCGTCTAAAGCTCTTTGGAAAATTGAAGGGGCATTTTTCAGACCAAATGGTAAACGGGTGTATTCGAATTTACCATTGTTAATGGAAAATGCCGTTTTTTCGATGTCTGACTCCTTAAGAAGAATCTGATGGAATCCGCTTTTAAGATCAATAATAGAAAGCAGTTCATTTTTCCCTAAATTGGCGAGGACCTCGTTGATTTCAGGTATGGGATACCTGTCGGCGATAGTTATGGAATTCAACTTACGGTAGTCTACTACCATGCGGTACTTTTTTTCGCCCGAAGCGTCTTCTTTTTTCGGGACAATCCACACCGGTGAGTTGTAGGGGGATCTCGAAGGTCTAATAATCCCATCGGCGAGTAGTTTTTTTACTTGTTCCTCAATTTCCGACTTCAGAGCCATAGAATATGGATAGGACTTAGAATATACTGGATTACTAGATGTAGTGCGTATTTCGCCTTTAACCTTAGTTGTATACGTTAAACGCTCATCGGGTTCAGTGAGAAGTTTTGGAAATTTATTTATCAAAGTAGTCAATTTATTTGAGGTTTCAGAATTCAGATGAGATCTTCTTATATTAATATGGTTAACGTTTTTGAAAATATGTTGCTTGAGAGGTATGAATATATTGGCATTTATTGTCATGTAGTTATCTTTAGTGTAGATAACAGCATTTAACTCTTTCAACGTATCATTACCTATGATCCCGTCGAAAGAAATAAGACTGGGCAATATAAAAAACTTAAGCTTTTGCAATGAGGGACCAAACAGTTGGACGTGAGCATGGTGTGTTATTAAAACATTTCCTGCTACAGATTTTGCAAAGAATTCTCTTGTATTATGAATTGGATTTTTAATATGGCGTGGCTGAATGTAATTGTTGTTCGACCCAGTATCGACAAGAAATTTCAGTAGCTCTCCACTTCTTAGTTTAAACTGAAAGTAGGGGAGTGAAGAGCGCTTTATCCTTAAAAAATAAATGTCATCAAGCTGTTCTGGCTCGTCGAGGACTGAGTTATTGATTCTATCTCCCTGCTCCAGAAGAGTGGTTTCCTGATTATTGAGTTCGGTTGGGAAAGGTTCCGTATCATCCAACCCTAAATATTCTAGAAATTCTTCTTCATCAGCGAGCTCTGGACTGTCGAACATTTCGTTATGAATTTCTGGTTGTATGTTATAATTGTGCGCTGTAAAATAGGTGCGCTGCATTTTGTTAGCCTGTTGAAACGGTCCTGTCTGTGGTCGTTTCTGGCCAAACCCATTATCAAATCGTGGCCTATTAATATAGTTTGGATTATGAAGTCGTATAGAAGAATCAACATCCATTGGTTCCGGCCTGTTTATCTTCGGAGGGAGTTGTCGAGGTCTTGGCGGAGCTACAGGTGGATGCTGAGAATAAAATCGAGGAGCTTGAGCTGTTTGCGGGTTGCTCACAAGTTCTGGATAGAACTGACGTCTTGGAGCTGGTATTGGTGCTGGTGGATGTAGATTCACACCTTGCCTTCGAGGTGGTAGCTTTGGAGGAAGCTGAGCGTAGGACCTGTTAGGGTGTGTTTGCGAATGATAAGCGTGTTGTACGCGATAATCAATATTTTGCAACTTCAAGCAGAGATGTAATGCTTGTGGCAAATCCGCAGGTTCTCGGATACTAAGTAATCTGGGAAGATCGCCTTTTAGTCCACGGACAAATGTATCCAGCGCCTTATCTCTGTAAGCTTGAGTCATTATGTTAAGTGACTCCTGACTCAAGTCCATTGAACCTAATTTATTTAGGATTAAGGACAAGTGGTGGTAAACCGTCTGATATAACTCGGGAATGGTGTTTATTCCTAGACCAGAGTGGTCATTTGGTGCTCGAGCGTACCTAAGTCACGTTTGTCGGCGTAATGTAGCGTGAGACACTTCGCGATTTTGTCCCAATTAAGAGGTGTATTGTAGGACTCAAGGGCAATATCGGCATGCCCAACAACCTTATTCCTGATTACTGACAAAATACCATAATATTTTGGTGTCCCCTTTAAATGCTCGTATATTTTTAATATACGGTCTACGGATTTTTTCCAAGAGCTGAATTCTCCTGGGTTTCCTGAAAAGTCTCGAAGACTTTTAACTACATCAGGAATTTTATCCATGTCGGATAGATTATTGTCGTTACCGAAATTAATAGGGACATCAACATCGTTGTTAATGTCCGAAGCGGGGTTCATTAGGGCGTTGAAAATTTGTCTACCCTGGGTTTGTAACGCGTTTATGGCAATTTGTGCAATAATTTGCTTCATGTCTTCACTTAACTCGTTATTTTGTACAAAAACCGAGGATGATATCGCAACGTATCAAGTTATTGGGATTAGACATAATTCGTAAGAAGTGTAGAGAAGAAATAAGATGTGTATAATTAAACCATGAAGTAAATGAAATACTAGATCACGAAATATTGAAATGACTTAATATTCGAATCACTTTTTGAAATTGGGGAACAAATCAATTAAACGACACTAAAGATTTTGTCACTTTTGAGCACTAACACTTCTTACAAATAGTATATGGTTTTATATAATTATCAAAACATTTGCATTTCAATTTAAGATTTTAAAAATAAATCAACAGTGGAAAACTTACAATGCGTATATTAATAAAAATGTTGTCGACTGCTTCCGTGTATGTGGGTTGTTCTCGGGCTGCTCTGGGCGTCAATCTCGGTTGTCCTTTTTCTTCCTGGTGTGGTTATCCGGAAGTACTTGGGGCCTCCTTTGATTCGAGTCGCTTCCTTGGCAGATTTTTGGTTGTATCGCCACTGGTAATCTAGCGAATTTCGCGTTTTGATTATTAGCGATTTTTATTCGCGACGGTACTCGAATTTGCGCGATCGCCTGGTTGTCGATAAGCACTACTTTCCCTTTCGATTAAAAATATCTGGATAACTCCCCCAGTCTCAGGGTTGTCAATTATCAAGCTTATAGGTTTGACTTAGCGATTGACCAGAAATTTTTATAGGAACGCGACTTGAGCAGCCCCACGTTGGGCGCCAGTTAATAAATGAAATACAGGGTTGATATTTTAATAAAATGTATTTATATTGTAGTCATCGACTACGTCGGCCTTCTAGCAATTTCGGAAAAAGACTGAACTTAAACTAATGCTGCTCAGAATTTTATATGATTGTTTTGCTGAGTAGCATTTCCGCCGAAATCTTTAATTATGCCAGGATTCGTTGACTCAGTGGCTTGGCTTCTTTGGTGTTGCATGTGCCCCTTGATGGGATACTTGATATATCGCTGACTCAATGGCTTGATCGTTCAATGGTGTTGCATGTGCCCCTTGATGCGATACTTGATATATCGCTGACTCGGTGGCTTGATTGTTCGATGATGTTGCATGTGCCCCTTGATGGTTTAATTACTTGGTGGGACAGTGGTGTTAACTTACCTACGTCACAGACGTGAACGGCGTCGCCAAGACCCTCCCCACCGACCATCTGAAGCCAGCATACCTGGAGCAATGCGATGTTTAGCCAACGCCACCCCAGCTACCGTCGCCTCAGACACCCACGCCGTCACCGCAGCCTCCGCAAGTGACAGCCCATACCGCAACAGCCGATCATTACCACTAAGAGGAGGGTAACCTTTTCACTCCCTTCGCAGCACGCGAAGGTCATTGGGCGGGTGGGGGGAATGACTGCGGCGTCTCGGAATTTTCCGCCGCCGGCGAAACTCGCACGGCGAAAACAAGTTCTGGTTCCGCGGCAAGTCTCTGCTTACCGGCCAGTTCCGCTCTTCGCCTGGAACGAACTAGACGTCTGGCTGCGTCCTCCATACGACGTCACTTTTCAACGCGACATTTTATAAGTGCAAAATAAACTACAAATAAGGATTAGCATAGGGCCATCCTTATATTACGTAACGCAATTTTTAGAGTATTTGAACTCCCCTGTTCCCCCATGTAACACTTAGTAACATTTTCATTTTCCTGTTACGTAACAAATTCATCTAACCCTCCTCAGCCTTTTAAATATCTTAATCACAAACTATTAACCATGTATGTAAATTTTGTTTATCGCGCTTAGCGTCTGTTAAAATCTTGTGGCGCGGCCAATAAATTTAAAAAAGATCCCATTCTGCAATTTTTATGGTAAATTGTATACATGTTAATCTTTATTTTACAGTGGAAAAAATAAAAATTAAAATAGTCGAAGTTATTGAAAAAAATATTTTACATATTCACTTCCGGTTTAAAACTAGAAAAGAAATTCAAATTAGGAATCTCACTTGAAAATCAAAAAGAACCGTAAATTTTCTATACAAAACACTACATTTATTATCAAATTATAATTTACTTCAATATGAAAATAAAATTTCGGTTTCACGTGAAATGCCCCCCTTATCAATTGGTATTGTCGTGACATTCTTCTAAAAGCTGATCATTATTCTGGTTTCACAGATTTCCAAAAATTAAAGTCTAACGAAGTGGTTTTTAAGATTGAAGCAATGGTTTGCATTGTGTGGAATTCAGGAGGTGTTTGAATTAGATGGGGGATCACAATGCAGCTCCAAAAAATCAAAAAAAAAATCAAGTAAGGCAAGTGAAGCTCTGAAATCATGAGCAAGACGTGTTATTCGCACAAAACTACCGGTCAAGCGCAAAAAGTTGCATTCGATAGATGTCCAAATATAAATGAAGAACTATCAAGTTTTCGTATGCATCACAAGAAATATTTCGATAAAGTGTCTCGACCAACTGAAACGTTAAAAAAAGAAGACGAAGTACAAATGCAAGTTGGTCTTCCTGATTAGAAATTACACTCGCAACAGTCAAAAATTAAATAATAATATTTCGCATATTTTGCAAAAAAGTGTTTAAAATCTTATGATGTTTTAATGTATTATAATACTCAGCTCCATGTCAACCTTACTTGCGTTGCTTCACCTGTAGTTATTTCACATGTATTAAATGATGAGGCTAATAGACGTATTGCGTATCCATCAAGGGTATTAACTTCTGCTGAAAAAAGTTTTGCAAAGACCGATAGGGAAGCGCTTGGTTTAATTTACTTATTTGGTGGATGGATGGAAAGGATGAAGAATGGAGATAAAAGAGTGATATCCATTCGCAAGCAACAAGATAAAGTGAGAAAATCTAAAAGGGTTGAGCCGAGACGACTTGCCAAGAAAACGCCGATGTTTTCATTGTCGTTTAAAGATATCAAAGATTCAATTATAACATATTTTGGAAAAGATAGCTATCCAATAGAAATTGGAAACAAGATTTTGAGGATAGCTAATACAATAAAAAAATTGAAACTGGGTCAGAATTAAATATCCGATGCGAAAATATCCGAGGCAAAAATATTCCTTACAAAAATATCCCGTACAAAAATATCTGGTAAGAATAATATCCTATATAAAAATATCCTATATAAAAATGTTCAGTAACAAAAACATTTATTAAAATCATTGGCAACACGGAAAAGCCTGATTCCAGCTTTTAGAATTGTTGAAACCAGAATGCGCTAATATATAATTCGGAAGAGGCAATCCTAGATGCAAAGAAATTGTCAAATTTGTTGACATTGGGTAACCGTTTTCAGGAAATTCAAGAGCGTCTCATGAACCTAAAATGACCGTTTGATTCTGAGTCACAATTTGCTTAATTGGGCATACATGTTGCTGTGTTTTGGTGTTCATAAAATATTATGCATGTGTAAAAAGCTATAGTCTTAAGGAAGTATTTGCATCTGGGGTCAGTACAGTCCCTGTTCATCGAATTAGGACCACTCACAATTTATCAAATTTTTTTGATACTTCTACCTGCAGCGCTATAAAAATGCGGTTTTTCCTAAGTAAAATCCTTTCGTGTTGTTGATGTTAGAGTAACGAACAAAATACAAGGTATGCAGAAAATCCGGCTCCTTTACCGTTTTCCTGGAAAATGTTTTTACCTGCCGCTTCGTATAACGACCCTTGGTGATGTTCGCATGCACTTTATAAACTAATTTAAAAAATGCAAAATTAGTCGTGATTTGGCAGCTATTTCATAAGCATTCATTTGTAAGATAAGTGAATATTGTGTTCAGTTATTTTTTGGAAAACGCGACAGGTTTTATTTTGTTAAATTACGGAAATTTGAAAAGTGCTGTGAGTTTTGTAAAAATTTGCTAAAAGTACTCAAAATGGGAAAGTGTAAGGACATTAGTACTGAGAAAAAATCCGCCATAATTGCTTTGCTAAAAGCAGGAATATTTTCCTTTCGTAAAATCGCGAGGAGAGAGAAGGTGTCTCACCAAACGGTAATGAGAATTTCGAAAACAGCAAAGGAAAATCAATATCAAGCAACGAAAAAGCGTTAAAATTGTCGTGGTAGAAGAAAAACAACACCACGAACAGACCGTAGAATAGTCGTAAAAGCTTGCGAAAGGCGTTTCGCATCGCAAAGAAGCTTGCACCAAGATCTGCAGCAAGAAGGGATTCAAATATCGAGAATGACCTTAAGTAGACGCTTATACGAGGTTAACCTTAAATCGAGGAGGCCAGTAAAGAAGCCTAAGCTCACAGAAAAAATGCGACGAGCCAGGCTACAATGGGCAACAACTCATCGTAATTATTCAGCGGATGACTGGAAAAAGGTAATTAACATTTCTTATGAACAAGAAGAGAGAATTTCATATTCATTTTTGCTCAGAGGTACAATACTAAAGTATGGAATTTTTTTCCGTTCCATTTGGGTGATATTTAGCGACGAGTGCAGGCTTGAAGCTGTAACGGAGAGTCACCAATATGTTCGCAGAAGGCCGACAGAGCGATATAATGAAGATTGCGTTGTGAGGACTGTAAAGTACCCACCAGCCACAATGATATGGTCGTGTATCTCCGGTAAGGGACCTGGACCGCTGTTTTTTATACAAGGGACAATGAATCAGGACCAGTACCAGCAAATGATCCAGACAACTTTACTACATACCCCATCTTACTTCCATGAATTCCCCTGATATATCCTATACCTTCATGCATGATGGTGCGCCTTGTCATCGCGCTCGATCCATTCAAAACCTGTTAAATACCCATTATATCCCGATTCTTCCTTGGCCAGGCAATTCTCCCGACCTTAATCCTATAGAGAATGTCTGGAGTCTCTTAAAATCTCAAGTTTATACCTCTCCTAATCCTACGACACAGATCCTGAAAGGAAATATTATTAAAGTATGGCACAATAGTTGCGAAATTAAAGATTTATTAGGACGGTGTATAAAAAGTATGCCAGACAGGATAAGGGCAGTTATTAGTTGTAAGGGTGGCCATACAAAATATTGATATGAACAAAGAAAAAAATAATTATATACATATTAATAAACAAATAACCAATCTAAAACTCATAATTTTCTTAATGTTATGTTTCTTATATTATGTGGTTTTGATAAAAAAAAAGACAAAAAAAAAATTTTTAGTGGTCCTAATTCGATGAACAGGGTCTGTACTAACTCACGAAGTTCATTGTAATATATAGATGTCAGAAAATTGAATCGATACATATAATAGATAATTTAAAATTATTAACAGTACGATATCAGAAGCCACTTTTAAATATTATATATCGCTAAAACTGACTGCAAATGTTCGCCATAAACGGAACATATAGACTGAAACATTCCGAGCATAGTATACATGTTTTAAATGTGATGAACAAGACATTAAAATAGTTTGTATAATCTAGACAATAGAGGTGTTTCATATTAGCAATCTGAACCATATTTTTCGCGCACTCAGAAATAAAAGTTCAATAAGATTATCAATCGGACACCTATTGATAAGAGTTTTTCTTATTGTAAGTATAGTTTTCGTGTGTTCCATACCGTCAATGTAAAAAAAACATGTAACGTATTTTCAAAGCGTTGCAAGTTATAAATATAATGGGAAAAACTATTCTTTAAAATGATTTTTCTTATTGAATTGATAAGCCGACGTTATTAGCCTTACAGATCAATCTAGTTTACTATTATCAAATCAGGATTGTTGAACTGAATGTACAGCAGGTTCACAATCTCTTAAGACGAATCAGTGGAATAATCCATAAGCACGTTCTATCTCTTAGCATTTTCCTGGTTTTTTAATACGCGTAGTGCTCCCAAGACTGACGACCTATAACGACGGAATCTATATCTAAAGTCTCCGTTTCGAATTCTCATCACGACATGGATAATTCGTCAGTAGTATGTAATGACTATTTAATAGAACGTCTGAACATAATAAAATGGGTTATAACAGAAGAAAATCAAGCCATAAATTAAGCAACATTTTATTAACTTCTCCATGTATGGAAAGTTATTGCAATCGCCTTGAAAATCGAAATTGAAATTTTCAACATATATTTACGTTTTGAGGTCTTAAGAGTATATTTAAAGTGTTTTAGAATGAAGTATGTGTGTGTGTCTGTGTATGTGCGTACGTACGTTTGTGGACAGTTTTTTCTAGGAACATAACTCGCGTAACCAAAGTTCTATCGATTTCATTGAGGTGTCAATCAAAGCTTCTTTGCAATCTTAACAGCTGAATAGTTTTTGAGAAACTTCAGTCTTGTTTTTTGTTTTGTGTAGTATGTCAATCAACGCGTATTACCATTTTTGTGATTTTATTAAATTTTTAGAAAAATAAAATAAAAAATCATTAAAAGTCACAATGTTAAAAATGTTCATACGAATGATATAACCTGATTTTCTTATGCTTAAGACATTGTTGTTAAGCCAATCAAAGCTTATTAATATTTGCACAATTTGAGCAGATTTTCAATAGTTTTCACAGTACTGTGTTTTTATTTTAATGAAAAAACTGCATAAATTTTGGAATCTTTTTTCAATCAAAATTGCATTTGTTGTAATCAATGAATGGAAAAATGTTTTGTTGACAATACTTTGCAAGATCATACGCTTTAAAAGACTTTCATCAAATAAAAAATTGTAATAGCAACTATTCAAAATGGCCATCACGCGAAAAAATCTCTTCAGTCGGCGTAATAACAAAAACTGCATTCATTTTCGCTAGCGCCCTTTTGTGTCCCAAGCATCGATATAAAAATAATATATTACGTAGAAAAGTCTTTGTTCTTTTTCAAAATGAACTGCAAACCTTTACTTTTCCTCTGTTACAAATAATCTTTCCAATGATACTTCACAAAGATAGGTGAATTATGAAAATATCCACATCTCTCTATTTTCGTCCCTCCTAATAACTAGTTTGAAGGGCTTATATTTTAGTTTACACATTATGTGTTAAATTCACATTTCGTTTAGAAAATAAAAGTTTGTTACAAAAAGCCAGACAAAGTTGCGACAACAATAAGGTTTAGTGAAAACATGGTACGAAACACCAAAAACTATTAAAAGAGTGTTAAATTTAAATAATTTCATGGAATTTTCGGTTTATTGTCCTTAAAATCCAAAATCGTGTCATCGATTGTTGAAAAATTTTAATATCGAATATTATTGGAGCAAATATTTCTTTGGTCGGATATTTCTTGTATCCAGAAAATTTTGTACAAAATATTTTTGTAAACGACAAAATATTTTAAATAGGTTACCCGTAGCGGATACACAAAAAACGAACGGTGCTAAAATTCAGATTAGTAATATCACGAGGTTAGAGACGGGAAGAAATAGGACAGTGATGTGTACCACTGATGCGTGAAATAGCTAGCAGAGCGAAAATGTGATACAACATTTGATTGTCGGTATTGCAGATGATTTTGGCAATAAAATATTATTTTATGCTGCTAGCGGTTTTGAAAAATTTAAAGAAAAAACGAAATTGAATGATTCGATTGGTTAAAAAGTCACGTGACTTTACATAGAGAAAAAACCGTTCGGAAAAAAAATTTAAGATTTAAAAAATGTTTCTAGAGATTGTCCAGTCAAAGAAATAGGGGCTAAATATTTTTATTGCAACGACTTTTGCCATAAATCAGCTAACTGAAAAGGAGGTACGATGCCAAGACGCGAAAAAATTCAACCACAAGCCTGATCATGAGGTTTAAACAGTTTGATGCACAATTTGACACGGGAAAGCAAGAAGATTACCATAACTGGCGAAAATCGAAGTAAGCCAACAGGTCGAAGAATAGCCACTTAAAGAAAAACTCAGATTTTTAAATATTGTCGACAAAATTACGATGAAACTAACCAACCAAGTGTCATTAGTAACAAAATTCCAGGAATATATTTACACTTCTCATTTTATTTTGAGTCGCTGTGCGGCAATCAGTGGCGTACCCAAGGGAGGGGGGGTTTACGGGTTCAAACCCCCCCCCCCCGTTGGGTAAACAAATTTAGCCACGTAAATGAAACCAGACATGCAATCGGGCTAAAGTCTGCCAGAATTATTTTTGGAGGACTCCAACTTTGACCGGTGAAAATGTATGATTAAGTATGATTACATAATTATATCTTCATATCTACACCAAAGCACTAGCAAACGTACCTAGTCAAGGCTTAAAAAATATGAACCCCCCCTTATCAAAATCCTGCATACGCTACTGGCGACAATTGACATATTTCAACTTGAAAGAGGTTCTGCAGGGCCAGTATCGTAAGAAGTAAACTAAACATAAACATGTTTTACAAAAAATGCAATAACACAAATTTTAAGATTTTAGTAAGATAATCTAAGAAATTATACAGAACGAAAAAAGAAATGAAAGAAGCTTTTTGGTACGTTATAGAGAAACCGCTGTGAAAGGGTATGACTGTTACGATGTTCAACGGCTTGATGATGTCAAAGAACTTAAGAATACTTGTTCAGTAGTTGATTTTATGAAGCCTTGGGGACCATCAATATCAAGAGTACCGATATGATATCGAAAGTTTGTCGACTCCGAGGAAAAGGTCGTGGATTGATCGCAGAAAAGAAGACTCTTTTTTTGAATTCTACTCTCTTCTCTATGACCTTATCTCCTGCTTCATACCCTACTATAGTCGTACCATGGTTACTGCTCCTCTCTGGCTGAACCGGAATGTCATAGCGATCTTAAAATACAACGACCGACCTTTTCGGCTTTATAAATCTGATTGACTAGAAAAAACTCATTTAACGCATTGCCTTCAATGCTTTCCAACGTGGAATCCTTCCAAACCATTTAACCAACAAGAATCTACTTGAACTTATCAAAACTGCTGCTGCAAAGGCTCTTGACAATCGTTCCCAGGTTGATGTAGTGTACACTTCAGTAAGCCATTTGACACTAACCGCTTTGTTGTTCTACATCAGAAGTTAGCTATTTTGACCTGTTCGGACCAATACTTTCCTGGCTTAGTTCTTCCATGAATTCTCTTTCATGCCGTGTTAGGCTATGTGGAGCACATTTTCCTTTTTCCTTGTTACCATCGGCGTTCCTCGAGGGTCTATCCTTTGCTCAATTTTTTCATACTCTACATAAATGACTTTCTTTCTGTTTTAGGGTCTCTGTGTCTTCTGTATGCTAAAAACTTAAAAATTTAAAAAAATTATTCGACACACAGACATACAGAGATATGTTGAAAATTTCGATTTTCGAGGCGACTACAAGAACTTCCCATATGGTGGGAAGTTCATAAATAAGATAAAATTTAAATAAATAAATAGATAAGACAACAACATGCAATACAATCTCTCTTACGACATTGATGTGGATGAGCGTGGGGGAAATCTCAGCAGGAAAAAAAGAAGTTGATGCAAAACTTGTACGAAAGAAGGACGCAGTGTGAAAATATGTCACCTATCCTCCATTTAGTCAAAATAATTATATTGAAATCTGAGACTATTGTTTCTTTCTACAGCGAAAAAATCCTACATAAATGTCGTAAATCATGCTGTGTATTTTCCTTATATATATTTAATATTGTTGTTTTGAAAGTCATTCCTGTTATGCGCTGTATCTCGCACAAGAAATATAAGATTTGTTTCGTATTTACCTATGTGTGATTCTGTCAAATTTAAAAAAAACATTGTTGGAACCATTTTTTAATTTTAAAATTAAGTGCAGAAAATTAGATTTTGTACAGCACAGTAATCAATGATAATAAAATTTATATAGGTACTCTAAATAGGTCGTGGTAAAAAACAGTAAATCCTTTTTATATGATTACAAAATAAAATTATATAAAAAATAAAAAAATATTAGAAGTCACCATGTAAAAAAGGTTCATATGAATGTTATTACCTGATATCTCTTTTTCTAAAGACATTGTTTTAAGTCAATCAACGATTATTAATATTTGCATAATTTGAGCAGATTTTCAATAGTTTTCACAGTACCGTGTTTTTATTTTAATGAAAAAACTGCTCAAATTTTGAAAAAAGCTACAATCAAATTTGCATTTGTGCTAATCAACGCTTTGAATCATATCATCATATTTCAATTGATGTTATGAGTGCCTCTCATTATTATTATTTAAAGTAGCATTATTTTCAATATTATTTTTGTGTTTAAAATTTTGACCGTGTGAATATCAGGGGTCGCACCTCACGGCCTGTGTAACAAATAGTTATGCTATTCTGTACTTTGAATATTGTCAAACCTTACCAATTTGCTTAAAAACCCCTTGGTTTTAACTTTATATATACATGTTTATATATTTCGATTTATATACATTCAATAAAGACTTTTTCATATATATATAAAAAAAGATTTGTTTAATTAATTCAATTTTTTTAATAAATTTTCCTGTATAATTGCAAATTGTAAATTATTTTCACATTATAAATGGAAAAAACTGAACGTAAATAATTTATGTCCCATTTCGACGCATGTTTTCTGATTTTCATATGCTCCCCCGCATGACGGATGCATGTAATTGTACGAATGGAAGTACAATTGTTCATGAAATCCGGGTGTATTCAGATTTGGAAAGAAATGCAACCTGTTTAAGTCAATGCTCAAGTGTTTTTAGATGAAAGCTTCGACGCTTTCCAATCGTTGTATCAGCGTCTACCGTCTCATTAATTTGTTCACAACTCCGATCACACTGCTTGCCGATAGTAGATTCTACATATAAAGCGAAGTTCGGTGAGCCAAGCTTAGCTTAATGGAAATTTCTCTTCAGATATTTCGAGTTCGCTAAGTTTGCTTTCATATGCTTGGTGGGCAATAGTCATCCAGCAGATGATAACTGGTTGCAAGATGTGTAGCCTTCCATTGTCAATTAGTCTGCGATATACCTTGATCCGTGTGAGATACAGCAGTTTGACTTTATAGTCAGCTTCAATCCAGCTTGTTTCTTTAGTTTGGTTTAGACAATATTGGCATCTATAGTTACAAAATCAAAAAGTGCTTGCAACTAAAAAGGTAATTGCCAACAGTTTTCATACGCTTGAAGATTATAGAAATCATGATATTAAAACAAAATATTTCTAACTTTTCCAAACCGATTTTAAAATATGAGATACAATTGAATAAGTGAACAAGGTTATAATGTAAAATGTGCTGCTTATTGTTTGCCAACAAGTTCTGGCTTGGTGTTTATTTCATGTAAGCAACATACTATGGTTTCACGTAAAAAATTTCCATTTAAACAATGTGAAGGCAAATTAACATTTTTCAATCATTAGTTGTTTGGTTAATTCAGTCAAAATCTGTTTCAATTCGCAAATCAATCAGTTAAGATAATCAAAAAATTCTTAGGCGACTGTCAATGAGACGGAATAAAATAAAGACTTCTTAGGGTCAATATACTCGGCGGTAAGATAAATGAACGCGGAATAATAATCAGTGAAAGCTAAGTGAAAGCTTTATTTTTGCAGCAGTCATACCCGTAAACAAACTTTTGTACATCTAGTTTCATTTACAAAATAGGAAGCATAAAGGCTAAATTAACTAAATAAAATTGAAAACTTTTAAAGAAAGTAAATAAAAATTGAAAGTAATCGCGCAACAATAACTAACTTAAAGTAGTGACAAGAAATTTAAAAATTTCCCGTGCGGAAATGTAAGATCAAGTTAAATCGTGACTACTCATCATTTTGTTGTAAAAGCTATTATTCTAAATTAATTATTACAAATAAATCGTAGTTTGGGCTTTGTGCAAAACGTGGTTAATTTTTACACAAACTAAGTGCGGTGAGCAAGCAAACTATCGTACCAATTTAAAAAAAAATGTGTTAAATCAAATTTTCGGTAGTCCGCAGTCCTTAATTGTTCTGCGATTGACAACTTTAGTGTGTTAATTTTGTTTTCATGTTTTGTTAATTGATTTCAGACTATAGCAAAATGAAGTTGAGTTTTTTGTTTGAAATCTTACTTATCCTAATTATAATCGCTTTTGCTGCTTCGAAACCTGTTGAAGAAGGTAACGTATTATTTTTACTTAGTTTATTTGCTGATGACACTTGTGTTTGTATTATACAGGAGACGCAAAAGTAGTCAATGCTGTCGACAGTGAGTTAGCAAAGCAGTCAACCTCAGACAATGTACAGAAGCCTCCAAGTGACGATGATGACGATGACATTTTTGGATTTGGTAAGAGAATTAAATTGTGAAAAGACTTAGTTATAGCTAGCATCGAACTTGCGTTTGGATCGCAGTTACCTGGCTTTAATTTTGTTCTAATGTTATCAAGCAACCAGTTTATATTATATTTCAGCATTAATAATCTTTTAAATGCCTACTAGCCTTTTGTGTATTCAAATTTATGAGGCAAGTTGTTGCACATCTCCGGTTTTTGCATAATACATTTTTACGATTTGTACTAGTACAATAGTTTACCTTTGCTCAAACTCAGTTTATTTTTTAAAAAACAAATTAAAAGAGGTGAAGCATATAATACCAATAAAAAAATGTAACTAAAATATTTTTAAGATAATGTGTGACATCATTCGTTTTTAAGTTTTGAAAGAAGCAAGGTTGAACAAATTTTTTAGATTCGTTCTCATTGTCTAATTGTTCTTCCTAGTTTGGTTCTGAAAAACTTTCTGTTACAAAATACTAGCTTTGGTAGATTTAAAATCGATGGTAACATTTTGTGCCCGTGAAATATTAGCACGTTGTAATTAAATCTTTATTTTTCAATTCGTTCGGAAAGTCTGCGCCGTATGTTTTTCGAAGGATTTTTATTTGGTGACCTTTTTTCAACTTGAGTTGGAGAGCATGAATAATCTTCTCAGAAGTACGTTTCGTAAAAAATACTCTTAGGATCTGTCTTTGAATATAGCAGCCAAGGCATATTACCGAAAGTGATTAAATCAGTTTTAAATCATATAAATCAACGTATGTAAGGCATTTCACGTCAACAGGGTATGAATTTTTGATCTGAACTTATAATTTACGCCCAATATTAAAGTGCGCACGCTGGCGAACATTTAGACTATCGTTCAATTTCAAAATGGATTGAATTATTCGTACCTTACATTATCGTATGACAAATAGCTGCAAATAAGGAATTTATTTGTTTGCCTTCGCATCATTTTCAGTTTTGATAGCTTCATTTTTCAAAATATGTATAATCGAGGATGCACCACGAAATTTCGTTGGCTTCTCGTTTGCCCTGAGTTGCGTCCCGAACACAGCACAAAACATCTATTTTCGTAATGAGATCTGATTAAACCCTGCAAGAGCTCTGCTAAAGCTGAAATAATAATTACAGAAATCATGTCATTGAAATTGAAAATAGAAGAAATTATAATCAAAATGGGTTACTTTTTGGCATATTAACAATTGATAAAATAATTATAGTAGTAATTTGATTAGCTTTGAGTGCTAATTGTTTGCGAAGAGATATTTTGTCAAAGGCAATAATGGTAGCAAAGTCAGACAATGAAAGCAATTTTTTTTGTTCAACTTTGAAAACAAAGTTAAAGTTAAATTTAAAGTTAAAAAATGAATGACGTTATGTTTCACCTATAAAAACTATTGGAATGTTTCACCTATAAAAACTACTTGGAAATTTTTACTTTTGTTCGTTTGTTTATTGAAAATAACCTGAATTTGAGCATTTTATTTTATTTTAGAACAAAACGTAAAAATGCATTACGTCAAAACCGTGAATGTGCAACAACTTGCCTATAAACTTGGGGACGCAAAAGCCTAGTAGGTATTTAAAAAGCAAAGATTAATAATGCTTATAGGAAAACGAAATTCACAAATTTGAAAATCGATTTACAGAAGGCGACGAAACCTTCAAAGTACATTTTCTCAAAACGTCATTCATTCGTGTTTTGACATAAAACCGGTGATATGTATGCCAGCATTGATTTTTTCTTCAGCTATGCATACACAATGATAAATTTAATTTATTTATTATGATGAATAGCGTCACTAATTTTAAAAATAAACGTTTCTTAATTACCATGAGCATATTGAAAGCATTCGTTTACAACACAACATTATACTTTTTAACCGTGACAGCCAAGGGGTTTCGACCAACTGCATCTAAAAATTTGATTTAAAAAATCATCAATGCATTGGAAGCTCTAGATAACAATAAAACATTCCTGCATGTCCTCCGTACATTCGTTTTTTATGAAAGTACCATAAACTCGTTGCCGTGGGAAATGAGGACATTTGAATGTAGAAACATTTGGCCTCAATACATTCGTTTCTCGTAAAATTACCTTATGACCATGGTATCCATATTTGTATCGGACAAATATGATGAAACATTTTATTTTTTACGCAACTGTAGAGCCTACACTATAATTCATTATCAATCATTTATGTATTCGATGCATCGGTCTGCATTTAAACAATCATGAGTATATTCGATACTTACAGTGCACCAATAATGTCTTCGTACAGCAGCTATTTGGAACTTAAATGATAAAAAACGATACATTTTTGCAACAAATTTGAAAAAGTTTTAATGCAGATTTATTCATTGAACGTTTTTATTTAATTTAGAAACAAAAACTAATCCATTTAAAATATTCATTGCAAAGTTATTAACTATAAAGAAAACAAAGTCGACAATTTGCCTCCAATAATGTCTTCGTACACTTGCGAAACAATTTATGGAAAATCTTAAACACTATAGATAATTTTTTTGTTAATATTTGGTTGGGTAGCCTTTATTTTTAACCATGGCTTTAAGGTGGTGTGGCATCGATTCTACAATTTTTTTGCATAGGTCGGCTCTATTGTTGCCCATTCTTGCTGAAGGGCCTGTTTCAGCGTAGGTTTCGAGCTAATATGTTGAGTCCTGATCCTTTTTTCCAGCATGTTCCACATGTGCTCAATGGGATTGCAGTCAGGACTTTGCGGTGGTGTTTTGAGCAAATGTGAAGTTTTGTACGCCAAGAACATCCTAGTATTATGAGCCATGTGCTTAGGATCGTTATCTTGTTGAAAGTAAAAATCTTTTGATACACCCAATTTTTCAGCACTTGGCTTCAAATTTATTTTTAGAATTTCAATATATGCCCGATGATTCATGATTCCTTCAATTATTTCTAAGTTTCTAACGCCGCTTGCAGCCATACAGCCCCCTACCATTACGCCACCGTCGCCGTGTTTTACAGTTTTGACGGTGTGTTTGGGGTTGTAAGCATCTCCTGGCTTTCTCCATACTCTAAGTCTCCCATCAGACCCAAAAATGTTATATTTGGACTCATCAGAAAATATAATATTGCACCAAAACTCAAGAGATGCATTTTGGTATTGCCGAGCGAAGTCCAAACGTTTTTTTCGATTAACTTCACTTACCAGTGGCATCCTACGAAGTGTACCAGACTTAAATCCGGCATCAATAACGGCTTTTCGTACTGTTTCTGGATGAACTTCTTTTCGATTGGGTTGAAGGAGCTCTCCACTACTTTTTGGTGCACTTATGAACGGATCCTTGGCAATCATACGCCTGATTTGCAGCCGATTTGCATCAGTGAGAATTGCAGGGCGTCCTGATTTAGGCTTATTTTTTACGCGGCCTTCATATTTAAAGCACCCGATTGCAGATTGGATAGTAGAACGGCTCCGCGATAGTAGTTTGGCTATTTCCGTGTATGATCTTTGCTCTTTTACGTGTAAATTCAATATAAGTGGACGCTCTTTCAACGACAAGTATTTACCAGGCATTATTTCGATTTAAAACTGAACAAAACCAACGAAATTTACATTTATGTTCCTTTATTTACTATAAGTACAAACCGGTTTGAGTGGGAACTAATTATGATCAATAGCTGTCAGCAAAGAGATCGAAGGGCAAGCGAAAGCTTAAATGTACGAAGACATTATTGGAGGCGAATTTTCGACTTTGTTTTCTTTATAGTTAATAACTTTGCAATGAATATTTTAAACAGATTAGTTTTTGTTTCTAAATTAAATAAAACTGTTGCAACAAATCTACATTAAAACTTTTTCAAATTTGTTGCAACAATTCATTGTTTTTTATCATTTGAATTCCAAATAGCTGCTGTACGAAGACATTATTGGTACACTGTATGTTTTGTATTAAAAAATCGACACATCAGTGACGTTAAACTCTATGACTCTCGGACTTACAATTTCTGATATTTTGTAAAGGTAGAATGTTACTTTTATCTGTGTATTTTATTCATCGAAATCGCTAAAATCTGATTAACAACCATTAAGCGCATCGTTCAATCTTAACATAATGAAAATCAACAAACATACCTGTATTTATTTTAAGTTTTAGAACTAAGTGTACTGCGAGCGGATCAATGTTTTTCGTAAAATAATATAAGTTCTTTGATTTTTTGTTGCACAATGGGTACATTTTTATGGACGTCTAACAGTATACAGTCTTGGTGAAACACTGATCGTAACAAATCATTACCAGCCATGCATTCTGTGTTCTAATACAATCTATGCTTTAAAACATTAGAACTCTGTTTATTATTGAAATTGAATGAAAATGAAACACTCATTTAATTGAAGTCAGTTGATATGTGATTACTTTACTGTCACATCAAATTTATCAAGGTTGGGCTGAAAGACGCCTAAATCCGAAGGCAAAGATATCTTTTTGATATTCATCGTTCTATTTTATTAAATACTAAAAATACTAAACATTGATTTGAAATTTATCGTAAAATTTATTTCATTATAGGTACAGGCGATGATGATGATGAAAATGATGATTCTGATGATCCGGTTAGTGATATTCTAGGACTAGATGATGAAGATGACGAAAAAAATGACGGAACAAACGCAGTTGCCTCTAGTGATGAGGAATTTGATGAGTTTGTTATATTTGGTGAAGACATATTTGCCTCAATTTTCGAGGATGATGATGATACTAAAAAGTTGCCTAACGCGACAACTGCAAGTCCTATTGTTTCAACTACTCCTGAACCAGTTGTTACACAGAAACCTATAGTGGTTAAGAAACCAGAGGTTGCCGCTATTTTAGAAGATACCCCGGCTGAAAATTCTGCCGAAGTTTCCGTTGAAACAGTTCCAATTATATCTGACGTGGATAATACAAACGAAACAAAAGATGAGGTGGATATAATCGCTAACCTACCCCCGGCTCCTGAAAATATCATGAATGCAAACAAAGATGTTGAAATCACTACTGTGCCTCTGACTGACGATAGCGATGAAGATGAAGGTCTGATTGTTGTTTCGGATGACACACAGAAGTTAGCCGCAATGCAATCTACTACTACACCCACTGCAGAGTCTACGAACGATAGTAAGCTGACCATGGGTAATCATCCAGATATGGATCATGATGCCTTCCAAGCTGAAGATATAAGCGTCATTCCACAATCCATTCCAACGATCTCTTCTACAATAACACCAATCATTGAGCAACATGATGCCATTTCAGTGCCACCACCGAAAATTGTCACCACTAAAAAACCAAAAAAAGATGATGAGGATGAAGAACTACTAGAAATTGTGCAAGAACTTATATCAGATGAAGATGACAGTGATTTACTAACAGCAATAGAAAACGACAATGAAGACTATAAAGAAGAGAGTGTCGTCGAAAACAATAAAGATAGTGATGAAGACTTTGAAGGTGAAAGTGACGGCAATAAGAATACTATTTCGCATAGCAAAATGAAAGACAAATCCAGAAAAACGTACAATTACAAAAAATGGAAACTAATCAGCAGGCACTGATGGTGAAAATTACTAATAAACTTTTGCATACATGTTTATAAGAATTATTTATTTATTTTACCCTTATTTATTTTATTTATATTTTTTGTGTCATAAGAATATTAGTAAGTTATGTAAATTTTTACAAAAATTATAAGTTCTAAACAAACAAAAATAACTTTATTTTTTTATTTTTCACTGAATACCTTAGAATTGGACAGGAAGGAAAGTTCACAAGAATAACGCTCGCTTGATTATGATTGCAGCTTTCAATTCCGCCAGTGATTCATACTGGCGATTTTCAGCATATACCCGTCTAACAAGAATTCCCCAAATGTTTTCAATGGGATTCACATTGGGTGAGCACGCCGGCCAGTCCATCACCCTAATGGAATTTGTCTCCATTCAACCCATTGTTTCACGCCTGGTATGAATTCTAGCATTATTTTGTTGGAGAATCCAGTTTTTTCATCGTGTTCTGCCAGGAATGGTAGTAAACTGCTTTCCAGTACTTGAATATAATCTCTACTGTTCATCCGCGATGAAATTAATTTTATATCCAAACATCCTGCAGTAGAAAATGCTCCCCACAACATTACAGAACCGCCACCAAAATTCCTCTTCGAGGAATACAGAGGTTCCTTCCTCAGATCGCGCCAGTAAGAATTAATACCGTCGGGTCCATCTAAGTTTCATTTCTTCTCATCAGAAAATATCACCTGGAAATGAAATATTGCACTTAAACAATGAAGAAATATGAAAGTCAGTATTTCTTACATAAGACCAATCTGTAGCGATATTGTTTTTTGAGATTTCCAGCTGAGCTTTCTTCTAGCGATCTAATAGTCGTGAAGCAGTATTCATTTTACCTCTAAAAATGTTGGAATTGGGTCGAATCGTTCTCCAAACCGTTGTTATTGACACTTTTGTTTGAGCAAGTGCTGCCAATTTATTACAACTTACTAGGAGAGGCTCAGGTTATGGAATCACAGATTTGGACGAAATTTGGCACATAAGTAGAAGACGGCAAGGATATTCGATCCTTAAAATGTTAGAGCGCAACACTCCTCCGTTTTTGAGAAAAACGTCCTTAAAGTTTTTAGCGTTGCTAATGTATTATTAAGTTTTTACAACTGACAGAAGCGGTGTAGCTTAGGTAGCAGAGGTACTAGCACGCGATCAAGGGGTCGTGTGTGCAATCCCCGGTCGGGGTATAGATTTTCTTTTTGAATTATTGTCGTCGTCGTGTGTTCGATTTCCGGGGTGAGTATTGTTTTTTTTGAATGTAATTTTTTATGGTGAATCAGCAATGTTCACCTACAAATACATTTATTTTTACAAATCAACAAACTGTTCGTTCATTTAGATATGTAAATTATACTGAAAACTCATTGTTGAACGGTTGCGGTGCAATCAAACAACGGTTGTAATCGAGCAATATCATAGTTGGCGGTTGGATCATCCCTTGTTCCTAGAATAAATCCTGCGCCCTCTTCGTGTCTCATAGCCAACTCGGCAAAAAGCAATAAACCAGAGTGACACCCAACGTGGCTAGCCATAAATACTATGGTGGTCAGTAATTGTGACATATAGTAGATACTAGGGACGTAATTGTTTAACAGTTTCATAATTTCGGATTGCTCGAAGCGAAATCTTCACCGGATGATCATATAAGCCTTAGTTCCTAGAATCCAGTCTTTGTTATCTCCGTGCCAAATTGGGTAATTGGGTAGCAATAAGGGCAATGAGAAAAAGAGTTTTCAGTATAATTTACATATCTAAATGAACGAACAGTTTGCTGATTTGTAAAAATGAATGTATTTGTAGGTGAACATTGCTGATTCACCATAAAAAATTACATTCACAATTATTCGCAAAAACAATACTCACCCCGGTAATCGAACACACGACGACGACAATAATTCAAAAAGAAAATCAATACCCCGACCGGGGATCGAACACACGACCCCTTGATCGCGTGATAGTACCTCTGCTACCTACGGTACACCGCTTCTGTCAGTTGTGAAAACTTAATAATACATTAGCAACGCTAAAAACTTTAAGGACGTTTTTCTCAAAAACGGAGGAGTGTTGTGCTCTAATATTTTAACCCTTAACTGGTATCGTAAATTTGTCATACGTAACTGGTATCGTGGGGGCCGCGCGGCCCCCATAGTATGCTTGCTTCTAGCAAGCAAGTTTTAACTGTGTACTTAAATAAATGCTCATAAATGATAAATAATAGTCTTATTTAATGTAATCAATATGTTTTTAATTATATAAATCTTTTTACTTAGATAGTACAAAAGATTTCAAAAAGTTATGTTTGGCAAGTAACAAAGAAAACGTCATGCGTGGGGGCCGCGCGGCCCCCACCATACCAGTTAAGGGTTAAGGATCGAATATCCTTGCCGTCTTCTACTTATGTGCCAAATTTCGTCCAAATCTGTGATTCCATAGCCTGAGCCTCTCCTAGTTAGTGTAGAATTACTTGCTGCTCGTACAATTTTCCTCTCTATCCACGGAGACAATTTTCTTTTTCTTCCCTTTCGCATCGTTTTCCCATATAACTCCGGATTTTTTAAAAAAATTTGAATTACACGTCGACTGCGAGCAAGTTTTGTTGATATTTCAATTATGTTCAAACCATCATCTTTGAATGCTAAAATTTTACCCTTTTCTATGTCATTTAATGACACACCACGCGGCATTTTAAATTATAAGCTTATTGGGAAACCCTCTTGCAAACAACAACTAAACTATTTTAACTGTACTGCACTAATCGGCACCAATAAAGATGAGAAATGATTTACAGAACGACTATTGCACAGACTTTCTCATTCTTTTCCGTATTAAATTTGGGACAAAAATAATTTTAAGGCAAAAATAATTTGAAATTGTTAGGTGGGTTATAAAAAGACATCGGATTATATGCATTTGCATGTTTGCATATGCAAATGCATACGATTCCATTTTTAGTGTTAGGCGGGTTGTATACTGTCGACACGTATTCCTCGCACATGCTCAGCGAGCGCACTGAATCCGATCTACTGACTCGCTAGTCGGCGGCGACTCGGCGCTCGTTAGGCGCTGCGCTGGCGGGATGTGGTATGCAAGTTAACACCACTGTCCCACCAAGTAATTAAACCATCAAGGGGCTCATGCAACATTATCGAACAATCAAGCGACCGAGTCAGCGATATATCAAGTATCCCATCAAGGGGCACATGCAACACCATTTAACGATCAAGCCACCGAGTCAGCGATATATCAAGTATCCCATCAAGGGGCACATGCAACACCAAAGAAGCCAAGCCACTGTGTCAGCGAATCCTGGCATAATTAAAAACTCAGCAAAACAATCATATAAAATTCTGAGCAGCATTAGTTTAAGTTCAGTCCTTTTCCGAAATTGTTAGAATGCCGACGTAGTCGATGACTACAATATAAATATATTATTGAAATATCAACCCTGTATTTCATTTATTAACTGGCGCCCAACGTGGGGCTGCTCAATTCGCGTTCCAATAAAAATTTCTGGTCAAGCGCTAAGTCAAACCTATCAGCTTGATAATCGACAATCCTGAGACTGGGGGAGTCATCCAGATATTTTTAATCGAAAGGAAAAGTAGTGCTTATCGACAACCAGGCGATCGCGCAAATTCAAGTACTGTCGCGAATAAAATCGCTAATAACCAAAACGCGAAATTCGCTAGATTACCAGTGGCGATACAACCAAAAATCTGCCAAGGAAGCGACCCGAATCAAAGGAGGCCCCAAGTACTTCTGGATAACCACACCAGAAAGAAAAAGGACAACCGAGATTGACGTCCAGAGCAGCCCGAGAACAACCCACATACAAGGAAGCAGTCGGCAACATTTTATTAATATACGCATTTTAAGTCTTCCACTGTTGATTTATTTTTAAAATCTTAAATTAAAATCCAAATGTTTTGATAATTATATAAAACCATATACTATTTGTAAGAAGTGTTAGTGCTCAAAAGTGACAAAATCTTTAGTGTCGTTTAATTGATTTGTTCCCCAATTTCAAAAAGTGATTCGAATATTAAGTCATTTCAATATTTCGTGATCTAGTATTTTTAACTTGATACGATGCGATATCATCCTCGGTTTTTGTACAAAATAACGAGTTAAGTGAAGACATGAAGCAAATTATTGCACAAATTGCCACAAACGCGTTACAAACCCAGGGTAGACAAATTTTCAACGCCCTAATGAACCCCGCTTCGGACATTAACAACGATGTTGATGTCCCTATTAATGTCGGTAACGACAATAATCTATCCTACATGGATAAAATTCCTGATGTAGTTAAAAGTCTTCGAGACTTTTCAGGAAACCCAGGAGAATTCAGCTCTTGGAAAAAATCCGTAGACCGTATAGTAAAAATATACGAGCATTCAAAGGGGACTCCAAAATATTATGGTATTTTGTCAGTAATCAGGAATAAGGTTGTTGGGCATGCCGATATTGCCCTTGAGTCCTACAATACACCTCTTAATTGGGACAAAATCGCGAAGTGTCTCACGCTACATTACGCCGACAAACGCGACTTAGGTACGCTCGAGTACCAAATGACCACTCTGGTCTAGGAATAAACACCATTCCCGAGTTATATCAGACGGTTTACCACCACTTGTCCTTAATCCTAAATAAATTAGGTTCAATGGACTTGAGTCAGGAGTCACTTAACATAATGACTCAAGCTTACAGAGATAAGGCGCTGGATACATTTGTCCGTGGACTAAAAGGTGATCTTTCCAGATTACTTAGTATCCGAGAACCTGCGGATTTGCCACAAGCATTACATCTCTGCTTGAAGTTGCAAAGCATTGATTATCGCGTACAATACGCTTATCATTCGCAAACATACCCAAACAGGTCCTACGCTCAGCTTCCTCCAAAGCTGCCACCTCGAAGGCAAGGTGTGAATCTACATCCACCAGCACCAATACCAGCTCCAAGACGTCAGTTCTATCCAGAACTTGTGAGCAACCCGCAAACAGCTCAAGCTTCTCGATTTTATTCTCAGCATCTACCTGTAGCTCCGCCAAGACCCCGACAACTCCCTCCGAAGATAAACAGGCCGGAACCAATGGATATCGATTCTTCTATACGACTTCATAATCCAAACTATATTAATAGGCCACGATTTGATAATGGGTTTGGCCAGAAACGACCACAGACAGGACCGTTTCAACAGGCTAACAAAATGCAGCGCACCTATTTTACAACGCAAAATTATAACATACAACCAGAAGTTCGTAACGAAATAATCGACAGTCCAGAGCTCGCTGATGAAGAAGAATTTCTAGAATATTTAAGGTTGGATGATACGGAACCTTTCCCAACCGAACTCAATAATCAGGAAACTACTCTTCTGGAGCACGGAGATAGAATCAATAACTCAGCCCTCGACGAGCCAGAACAGTTTGATGACATTTATTTTTTAAGGATAAAGCGCTCTTCACTCCCCTACTTTCAGTTTAAACTAAGAAGTGGAGAGCTACTGAAATTTCTTGTCGATACTGGGTCGAACAACAATTACATTCAGCCAAGCCATATTAAAAATCCAATTCATAATGCAAGAGAATTCTTTGCGAAATCTGTAGCAGGAAATGTTTTAATAACACACCATGCTCACTTCCAACTGTTTGGTCCCTCATTGCAAAAGCTTAAGTTTTTTATATTGCCCAGTCTTATTTCTTTCGACGGTATCATAGGCAATGATACGTTGAAAGAGTTAAATGCTGTTATCTACACCAAAGATAACTACATGACAATAAATGCCAATATATTCATACCTCTCAAGCAACATATTTCCGAAAACGTTAACCATATTAATATAAGAACCTCTCATCTGAATTCTGAAACCTCAAATAAATTGACTACTTTGATAAATAAATTTCCAAAACTTCTCACTGAACCGGATGATCGTTTAACGTATACAACTAAGGTTAAAGGCGAAATACGCACTACATCTAGTAATCCAGTATATTCTAAGTCCTATCCATATCCTATGGCTCTGAAGTCGGAAATTTAGGAACAAGTAAAAAAACTACTCGCCGATGGGATTATAAGACCTTCGAGATCCCCCTACAACTCACCGGTGTGGATTGTCCCGAAAAAAGAAGACGCTTCGGGCGAAAAAAAGTACCGCATGGTAGTAGACTACCGTAAGTTGAATTCCATAGCTATCGCCGACAGGTATCCCATACCTGAAATCAACGAAGTCCTCGCCAATTTAGGGAAAAATGAACTGTTTTCTATTATTGATCTTAAAAACGAATTCCATCAGATTCTTCTTAAGGAGTCAGACATCGAAAAAATGGCATTTTCCATTAACAATGGTAAATTTGAATACACCCATCTACCATTTGGTCTGAAAAATGCCCCTTCAATTTTCCAAAGAGCTTTGGACGATATTCTCCGAACCGAAATAGGAAAAAGCTGTTATATATGCTCATATGCTCATCGCCGATATCATTATATTTGGGAAAGTTGAAACAGAACATTTGAAAAACCTAGCAGGAGTTTTCCATATCTTAGAGACTGCAAATCTGAAAATTCAACTTGAGAAGTGCGAATTTTTGCACAACGAGGTAGAATTCTTAGGATATGTTGTTGGAAAAGACGGAATCAAAACAAATCCAAAGAAAGTACGAGCAATAGCTGATTTTCCACTACCAAGAACCTTGAAAGATCTGCGATCTTTTCTCGGAATGTCAGGGTATTATCGCCGTTTCATTCGCGATTACGCAAAAATAGCGAAACCCTTGACATCCCTCTTAAGAGGGGAGGATGGACGTGTGTCCAAAAATCTCTCCAAAAATAAGCCCGTACATCTTAATGAGAATGCAACGAATGCCTTAAACAAACTAAAAAACTCTCTAATATCAAACGAAGTTGTTTTAGCACACCCCGATTTTAATAAACCTTTCGAGTTAATCACTGATGCCTCCAATTATGCGATCGGTGCTGTACTGGCACAAAACAATAGACCAATTACCTTCCTGTCCAGAACTCTAACCAAAACGGAAGAGCATTACGCCGCAAATGAGAAAGAAATGATGGCAATTATCTGGGCTTTAAATTCTTTGAGAAGTTATTTTTACGAATCGCGTGAAGCTTCATCTACACCGACCATCAATCATTGACGTATGCTTTAAGTAGCAAAAATACGAACAGTAAGATGAAGCGATGGAAAGCGATCCTTGAAGAATATAATTACCAACTAAAATACAAACCCGGTAGAATGAACATTGTAGCCGACTCTCTATCAAGACCCCCGCAAGAGTTGAATTCTTTTTCCTCAACACAACATAGTGACTATAGCTCATCTCATAACCTTATACCAATGGCAGAGACACCCGTTAATGTCTTCCGAAATCAAATCATTTTAAAAATCGGAGAAGAAGACAGCTACCAAATCTCTCATCCATTTGACAGTTACACAAGACATGTTATAATAAAACCCGAATATTCAAATAGTAGCCTCATCAATATCTTCAAGAGATACCTAAACCCTCATACGGTAAACGGACTCTTAACGAACGAAGAAACCATGGGCATGATACAGGAAATTTATCCTTACCATTTTCGCTACTACAAAATATGATTCTCTCAACGATTGGTCGAAGATCTTACGAGTGACGTAGAGCAAGAGGAGAAAATTTTAATGATACACCGCAGAGCTCATCGAAACGCCGAAGAAAATCGCCTTCAGATGCTTGAAAATTTCTACTTCCCAAGAATGTCATCCAAAATTAAAAATCTGTTGAAACGTTGTTCAACGTGTAAATTGAGCAAGTACGATAGGCATCCTAATAAACCTTTCTGAACGCTACTCCAATACCCAAATATCCTGGCCACACAATCCATATAGATCTATTTTTTACCGAGAAGAAACCCGTACTTACCGCAGTCGATAAATTCACAAAACTTGCCCAAGCCAAAATTATCCAATCGAAATCCGTTGAAGATATCAAGCAACCTTTACTAGACATTCTCTATTTCTTTTGCGTACCTGAAAATGTTGTTATCGACAGTGAAGGAGCCCTCACATCCATATCTCTAACATCAATGATGGAAGAGGATCTCTCTACCGAGCACCTGCCTATAAAAGCGAGGTCAACGGACAAGTTGAACGCTGGCACTCTACAATAGCCAAATTAATGAGATGCCTTAGGAAAGATGGTCCACCACGACCATTCCAGGAACTCCTAGATAGAGCCGTTAATGAGTATAACAACTCAATTCACTCTACTACGGGACGCAAACCAATTGAGTTGTATTTTGTTAGAAACCCTAACATCAGCCCTGAAGACCTCGAAAAATTTCGCCAAACTATCATCGAGAAAATCAAACAAAAATAATATAAAGACCTGGAATATCACAATAAAAAACGTCAGCCAATTAAAAATTATGAAATAGGAGAAGTAGTTTATGTCAAACAAAACAAAAGATTAGGTTCAAAATTAACCCCTCGCTATCGTCAAGAAACCGTCAAGGAAAATAAAAATACTACAATAGTTACTGAATCTGGCAAAATTATACATAAAGATAGAATCAAAAGTTAAAGGTACCTTTTTTCCGATATTTTATGCATAAATAACGAAACGGCAATTTCAAGTTGATTTATGTAATTAATCTGGAACAATACGCAAAATTAACAGATAATATTAGCGCCTTGCTTAATCTTTCTACAACCCGCCACCATCCTCTTTTCTATTACTTAGACCACGAAGTACAACAAATTCCCAGCATGACTAGAAATTTAAATCCGCAAAAGATAAAAATATCTATAGATTTCATTAGAATCACCTAGAAATGGCTGCCAGGTACGGGTGCTCATGAAGATTTTGTCACCATAAAGCAAAAAGTAACAAATGTTTTGAAAAATAATAACAAACAAGTGGTAATAAATAAATTGTACAACGAAAGGCTAAACAATATAACTCGTATACATAATTCAGAAAATGATAAAAGCAAATAATGCTGTAAAAAAGTAGCCTCGTTATGGATTCACAATATGTGTAGAAACTTATAAAAGAGGAACTCACAAATATTATTTATGTAATTCATTGGGCCAAATTAGGCATTATTAATTCTGTTAAATTATCCAAGAATGAAATTAAATTCGCTACAAAGTTATTAGATAAAGAATCATTACCTTTCTCAACAGTGGAAGAAGCTCTTGACTTTATAATTAATAACTTATGTATCTTATACATTGTAAACAATCCGATTACTACAAATCAATTGTATCAAACTTTGTTGATTAAGCCTATAAAATTTAATGAATGCTATCCCTTTTCCAAAAATTTTAAATTTCAAGGATTAAATCTTTGCTTTGACGGATGAATGTAAATCGATTAATAATCTACTAGTTTGTAATCAAGATAATGTAGTAGACATAAGCAAAACTGATTGCATGCCTCACTTACTGAGAATTTTATATGCTACGTGCCGAATCATCAATAGCCAACAAATACCATCTTCTTGTGTTTTATTTGGAGACTCTCTAGAAAAACAAGTTCAAAAAATATCATTGTAACGAATCCATCCATTCCAGAAGTTAATCAGGAATTAAACCACCGTTCACCATCCATACCTGACCGCTCCACGCATGACATCAATTCAATCTTGAGACGATTCAATGACCTACCTTACTTCTAAACGATTGTGGACAATCGATTTTTAGCGCGGAGGAGTTAACACCACTGTCCCACCTAGTAATTAAACCATCAAGGGGCACATGCAACATTATCGAACAATCAAGCCACCGAGTCAGCGATATATCAAGTATCGCATCAAGGGGCACATGCAACACCATTGAACGATCAAGCCATTGAGTCAGCGATATATCAAGTATCCCATCAAGGGGCACATGCAACACCAAAGAAGCCAAGCCACTGAGTCAGCGAATCCTGGCATAATTAAAGATTTCGGCGGAAATGCTACTCAGCAAAACAATCATATAAAATTCTGAGCAGCATTAGTTTAAGTTCAGTCTTTTTCCGAAATTGTTAGAAGGTCGACGTAGTCGATGACTACAATATAAATATATTATTGAAATATCAACCCTGTATTTCATTTATTAACTTGCACATGCGTGCGGGGAAGGGGCGCGGCACGGCACTCGTTGCTTCACTCATGCACGCGCCCGCCCGCAATTCAATTGTTTTTGGCTCGCTGTATTTGTTTATCTAACTACGACAAACTTATTTTTGTTGAAATAATGCCGCCAGTGAACAAAAAATAACCAGACTTTAATGAAATCTTGGATAAAAAATTGTGATTTTCTGCAAGGTTTGTGAAAAGCGAATACCTTCATCAAAAAAATATCAAATCGATCAACAAGTGAGTACTGCTTCCCATATAGCTGCAACACAGAAACCTACAAGTTGTCGACAACAACTACTGTCTCACTCGTCCTATGACAAATAAATATAATGTTAAAATAAACGTAAATTGTAATAATAAATTGTTTTTTGATTGTGCATATTTCGCCCTTTTTTAGTGCATATTTGCATGCATATTTTGGCATTTTGATAGTACATATAATCCGATGTCTAGTTATAAATATGAAACGGAGTGTAGGTATATTGGTATAGGGTTTTCGAGGCAGTTATGAAAAAGTTTGTGTCCATCGCTTCGGGATCTTGTCGATATTGGTTACTCTGACGGTAGATGTATATTATCTACTTTCATTTGTCCTGGAAGATTAAATGTACAATTATTTCATTCTTGGTACCTACTATTTTGGTTATGAAAGTTAAATCTGTTACTATTCTGGTTTTCCAGTAGTTATTATTATTTCTGTTTTAGTTGTTACACTGTTGATTATTTTATGGGCGTTGTTGGCGATTCTGTTGATTGTTATATCAGCTGTTATATCATGGTTTAAAAATGTTGTTAAGGTTGTAGTTATTACTGGATTGGTTATTATTATTTTTAAATAAATTTATGCTACGACTATTAGAGCTGTAATTTTTACTAGGTTCGATATTGTTATTTTGTTAAATTTCCTTCAACAGGTTATATACCTGATTCAATGTGTTACAATTTCTGGTTTCAAGTATGAATGTTTTATATTCGAGTAAGAGGGATTTGGATTTATTTAACACTAAACTCTTATGTCGAACGGGGAAATCTCTTTATGGATCTTGCAGGTATTTGGTGTTGAGTTTGTTTAAGAGGTTTACTAATTTATGATATATTATCAATGTTCTATTGGTAACACTTACCCCATGAATATGACTTACGATGCTGTTGTGCGTTTGGTTGATTCTTTACGTAGATAGAAGGATCACTTTGATGTTCTGCCAATTAGAGTCTGGAATTAATTGAATCGTATTTCTCGCTGGTCTTTGCAGTTTGTGCAGGATAAGGCAAAAGATGTCCGTTTGTTGGTAGCCAGGCTAGATAGTTGTTGCTTCGCCTATCCATGCAGACAATACCGTTGTTGCTGTTTGTAGTCTCCTTACTTCTTTCAAAAGTTCCTCGAAACTTCGCTTCAGTGGATGTGGTGCGAGTACTATTTACTCAGGCATTTTTGCAATAAGTACAGAATATCTCTAGGGTTTAACTTCACTACCTATCGAGGTGATTTAAAGTCACGGGAGCCTTCGACCGCGTTTTTTTTAAGCGACAACCATGCACCTTTACACCTTCACTGTAGAAGCACCAGTTTGCCTACTGAGTGCAGGTTTAGTGACCTTACTGGTGGAAGCGAGGTCTATCTATATTTCTGCCAATTTCTCGGTATCAGGTTAATACGTGACTTCACGATGATCCCACAGAGATGCTGCAGAGGTCCCCATGCTCGGAAACATCATGACTTCAAAGCGTGCTTCTGTGGGCTCTACCGGCAATATGGGTGTAAACCACGTTCGCATTCACTATAGAATGGGAGATATAAGACTTCCCTGGGCCCCTGGGATTTGAGCCCCTCTCAATTCCACTTCGGTTGTGTCCAACTGCAGACACTGTACCGATCATCAACCTAAGGTATGCGGGGACGGAACTCTCTGAAGGCTGCCCTTGAATTGCAATAAGTACAGTGAATATATCTTACATTTAGCGTGGTTACCTGACGATGAGCTCGCACCAAAGCCCCCATAAACGTGCCTGTCAGTAGTATATAACAAGTGTGGGTACTGCCGTTCCGAGTATGAGCATCAGATTTATCCAGAGTTTACATGGACTCCTTCATATCCCTGGTACAGAATCAGACCTATAAGCATTCTTGCTACTCATAGGGAAACGGCACCCTTGTTGAGAACGCAACAGCACGCCAATGCCCCACTATACAGGATTGCCGAATAGCTACCGGTTCCAAACTGTATTCGAAATGATGGTACGAGCTTTGGGTGTTAGCCACTGTCACCAAGTTGCAACCAATAGGTTCCTCACCGAAGCCGGCAGGGACAAGTACCTGAGGCCCCGGCTCCCTTGGCATCAGTATACCCCTGATAAGGTCTGGAGGAAGTACAAGCACAACCTCTTCAATTGAGTCCCACAGCAAAACGTCGGATTGATCGCCGTAAGTTTAGGGTTATCATCATTTAAAACCAGTGGAATATATGATGGACGCTAGTAATCGTCAATACTTTAACTCAACATCCTGTTGCAATGAGTACATTTGATGTGGTCCTGGTTCGTTCTGGAAACAACAGGTATTAACACACTTTTATGAATTTTTTATTGAACAGCTTCTTAGTCTCAGCTTCACGAAAAAGTTTTGAAGGTTGACACAGGCTTGACGCACAACCTTCTGTTCGTGTTTTAGTACCTAGTGAACTTTCACTTCACTAGGGTCGTCATTTCTGTACATATTTTTAATTATTAAATTGTAGGTTGTTGGAGCGTTTTTTGCGTTTTGCCGGTTTCACGTATTCGTCACGTTGGGATCTATTTGTTTCTTACACAAACTGCTTAGCAGAACTTTTTTTAATTTTTTCGTCTTAAGGTGGACGTCCTCCTTCCTTAAGACGTCGACTGCGCTAGTTATGTTTCGCAATTGCAAAACTTTGAAAAAATAATCCTCAATGCGGAATTATTTACATTACATAGCTATTTATACATTCGGATCGCCAAAACCATCTGCATCTTATCTTTCTTTTCCCACGTCAAGACGGGTTCATTTGTGCTGAATGCAAAATTAAACAGCAAATATGAGATGTGAGCTTTCTATTTATGAAAGGTTTTAATTAAATTTTACTGAGTGAATTTAATCTGATATGATATAAATGCATGTTGAAATGTTATTATCTACTTTATGCGTAATTCGCGCGCTCTATACATTTTTTTGCCTTGCTTACAATTTGAATTTCTTCAAAATATTTTAGGTGGTCATTTGTGAAAGTGTAAGGAGTTGAAAAATGCAAAAATTTCGAAAAATCAATGTTTTGACATTTCAAATTAGGCTAGTACGGGTTTTCACTTGTCCAAAATTTGTATTCTTCCAGAATGAATACAATGGAACATGCGTTCTCATAGGATGCATACTGTAATGTATGTACATCGCGTGAGGAGGCGAGCCTTGTTATTGCGAATGCATGTGTTAGTGTGCGAGCGTAAGAACGGAGCACGAGACAAATATGGAGCGTAGTCAGTAAGTCATTGCGCATGTCAAAATAAATACATTAAAGTTAACAGTGTGTTTTCTCTTCATTACAGCTATTCCTACCCACGGCTAATACCCAAACAGAGCACATACTAAATTGAAACGCGTTTTTATTTGAAAAGCAATAAAGAAGATGAAAATAATTAACATTAAGGTAAATAAAAGAATTTGTTAAAATGAGGAAACATACGCAAATTGTGGCAAAACAATCAGTTTGGAATTACCAACTGTGAATGCTAGAGACAAGCTTTCACACAATCCAGATTAAAGTTTTTTTTAACTTTAGTGCCCGTAAATAATCATTTTTTAACGCACTCTGACGCAAAGGAATACAACAATGAGTGGCTATTGCATGTAATTAAAAAACCGTTTACATGGATTCAATTTCTACAAACAAAAAACCGCACATTTAATGGCTGCAATAAAATAATCTAATTTTTTTTTTAGTAAAATGGTTTTATTGACAAGTTGATGTATTGAAAATAAGAAAAGAATCATGGTTTTCAGTCTGTGACTTTGACCAAACTAAAATATAATCATGGTGCGCATTTAACAGAAATATTTCCTTTCTTGGATATCCAAGAATATGCGTCTTGTAGTTTATTCAGCTTATAAACAGAAACAACAAAAACATAGCAATAACATGCAAGCCATCACAACATCAAAATGCTCTGCAGATTGTCAAGTGAGTGAAGTAGTCTCACAACGCATAATTGCAAAAGAAGGCGCACGACGAAATGTGTATGCTTGACAAATACTCTTGCATTCGCATAAGCACATGTGAAGTGTTACAGTTTTTGGAATTGTTAAAAATCTAGCCTAGTGTAACCCGGAACTATATAGTTTTCGGGTGGTAAGCAATCTTGGTAAATGAGAACCGATTGCCAATATTGCAAACAAAACAAGCCGTGCGGTGTGACCCTTGAGTTCCACATGGTCAACTTCTCAGTAATATCTACATAAATGTTAACCCTTTATAACTCAACTGCATATACTTTATCAAATAGTTAGTTTTGTGGTAGGTTTTAATAAATAAAAATACACGTATTTTTTAGTTTTGAATTTCTTTTACTAAGAAATGAAAAAAATGCACAAAAAGCGTGTGTGACAGATGTGTCACACTGCCTTAAAATGTTCCTCTAGGATGTAGGGAACGATTTAAAACAATTGTTAAGTTTATTGTAGCATAATGCAACGCCACAGTTTTCACAAATTTTGTGTCGTTTTTGTATTTTTTTCGTATTTTATCAACTTCACCCACGAACAAATGCCACAAAGTGGCGCAAAGTGAATTTCGCACGAATTTTGATACACGTAACGATACACGTACAGTTCACAAGAACTGCATGAATAATCCATAGAGTGGTGGGTTACCGTCGTGTTACAGTGACTAAAAATGGAATAAAATGTAAGGTTTGGAATTTGTAAGGAATTATTCGGTATAATACACTAATGTCACACGGTGATATAAAGGATTAAAAAGATACACAAAAGCAAAAGTTATGAAAATAATACTACTTTAAATTATAATAATATACTCATCATAAAATTAATTGGAATGACTTAATATTAATCGTAACATCTACGGGAGCGTCCATTGACTACGTAAGGATTTTGGTGGATGAGGTGTTGATTGAATATTCACGAGGATCAATCGGAGGGGGACAGGTTACAAAGCCTTTTTTGCGTTAATTGTTAGTTTCATATCGATGATTTAAGGACAAAAGAGTGCTAGCAAAAATGAATGCAGTTTTTGTTATTACGCCCACTGAAGAGATTTTGTCGCGTGATGATGATTTTGAATAGTTTCGTTCAAAATTGCCAACACTTCGGCATAATCACTGAATTTGTATTTTTTCACGATTTTACATCAATGAGACTAATAATTATCTCTTATTTTCTGTTCGTTTTGAGAAAAATTGAATATGCAGTCAAAAATAGGTTCAATTGCATATAAAAAGTAAAATATATGTATAACAAATGATGATGGAAGTAATTAAAATCTTTAGAATACTAAAGAACAAAACTCCTAAAAACTACAATTTTTTATTGGATGAACGCTTTTTAAAGCATATCATCTTGCAAAGTATTGACTACAAAATATTTTATCATTCAAAGCATTCATTACAAATGCAAATTTGTTTAATTGTTTTTTTTTTTGGTTTTCGAAATGTACCTAAGCACTTTTTTTTATTAAAATTAAAACACGGTACTGTAAAAACTATTAAAAATCTGCTCAAATTATGCAAATACTGATAAACTTTGATTGATTCAAAAACAACGTTTTTAGAATAAGAGTAATCAGGTAATATCATTTGTATGAACACTTTTTACATGGTGACTTTGATTTTTTTTAATTTTTTTTTTGTAATCATGGAAAAAGGTTTTACTGGTTTCTCTTCAAAAACTAATAAAAATTTATAAATTTTATAAGCATTTATGACTGTGTTGTGCAAATCAGGTTAAAAATTTATTTTGTATGAAAAAACCCTAATATTTTGCAATTTTTATTATTAAAATACAAAACAGATCCAACGACTTTTGAAAAACGTGAAAACATCATAAAAATGTGAAGACGCGTCGGTTGACGTCTCAGTGATGCAAATAATATATTTGATTCGCGAGATATAGTGAATGAAATGAATAACCTTGAAAGTCATGATGACTTAATGATTTTTTATTTTTAATTTAATTTTTTTGTAATAAAAAAACCGTAACTTTTTGCACTTTTTTTTCAACAAATTAAAAAACGACTTCAACAATTTTTTTTAAAATTTGAAAGAACCACACAAATATCAAAACAGAAATCATGACAGAAATGACCTTCAAAGGGTCAAAACAACCCCCCCCCCCCCGACCGAAGTGACCAGAAAACTAATCAGCTTTGCAAAATTGCAAAGGCGCTTCGATTGACATCTTAAAGAAGTTGATACGACTTTGTTTACGTGATTTATGCTTGTAGATAAAATTGTCCACACACACACACACACATACTTCTACCTAAAAACACTTTAAATATATTCTGAACTGCCCAGAACGTGAAGATATGTTGAAAATTTCAATTTTGATTTTCGAGGCGTTTACAAGAACTTCCCATATATTGGAAAGTTAAAACATCACTCTTCAAGCACAATTTTATTTTTTGCTTTTTTTTCTTTAACATGCACCCGGTTCTCGTGCAGGAAACGCTCAAAATTTTATTTGGACATGAGTTTATATTTACCATAGAAACAATTTTCCGCTGTGATTCGCCGTTTTTAGAATGGTTAATGATCAACCCTCTTTGTTGTATTGTCGTACGAGGACCCATTTTCTATTCTTGATAACCTTTTCAATAACAACATCACACTTCAAACGGCAACAAGGCAATTTAAAGACAAGTATAAGGGAGGCCACACGAAAATGTTTTAAGAACTGGATGGCAGAGTGCGAAATCGGTAGCTCTTAGCGACTGCATAAAATAAGCTGTGCGATGGACTTTTGATGTTTTGGAAGTTTTTGATGTGTACCTTGTACATAATAAAAATTGCCATTTAATGAAGTTTATATGTAAAATGTACAAGTTTTTAATTCAAAAAGCGTAAATTTTAAGTTTATATTCTTTTCAGTTTCGTACTTACAGAGTCTCATAACGTAAAGTATGAACTGCCTAAAATAAGCTGTGACCCACTGTATGCACCGCAACATACACACACACACACCAATATATATATTTATATATATATATATATATATATATATATATATATATATATATATATATATATATAAAGGATGGGATTTCCTTGGATATAGAACAATAATCAAGGGTGAGTGTTAATTCGCAACTCAATTTATTTATTTGCATCGATACTACAAACCCGCGACTAATTTGTTCGGTCTCGTACGACGGCTTACTCAAGACTGCCTATTTCCACCCGCTTCTCTCCAGTCTACACTGTCCACACTGCACTCTCTCGCTCTCATTCTCATTCCTACACGGCCATTTCTGACGTTCGCTCGCCCTCGAGCGTTTTTTTTAACTTGTTAAAAATTTATTCGCGGAGCATTATTAATTTGCAAAAAAAAACAATAATTTCGCGCTGTTCGAGAATTCAAAAACTCTTCACGTTGTGCTTCCTCTAGCATATTGGAGAGTTCCTCATCCTCCGAGGATCTGAGCGTAGTTCCAAATAAAACTTCGTACGGGGACGTCGCAAAAAACCGCTGATAAGTTCCGTTGACCGCATGTTCTACTTGCCTAATATGTTTGTACCAGGTGTTTGGCTGATCCACCGTTAGCTTAGTAAACACGGCTTTGATCACCCGATGAATCCGCACAATCTGGCCATTACCTCTAGGTAGGCCGGTAGTAATTTCGTGATATTCTATTCCATTTTGCTCGCAGAATGTTTCGAATTCTGTTGATTTCAAGGCTCCACCTTTGTCGATTATCACTCTCTGCGGGTTGCCAAAGTGCTGAGTTAGCACTTCAATCTTCGAAATCGCCTCTTTATCGTTTTTGGTTTTTGTCGCAAAGAGCCACGTATACTTCTTGAATCCATCCACAATAGATAATAAATGCTCATACTGCTTATTTGTCGAGGGAAGTGGTCCCAAGTGATCAACACGCCATGTATGCATTGGCGCATCACCTTTACGAATGAGTCTTAACAATCCCTCCTGCCTTCCTTCTTTTGCCGCTCCAAGTATGCAAGGAACACAGCAGTCAATAATTTTTCGCATATGATTGTCAATCTTTTTATCGAAAATTCTTTTTACAATTTCTCTTCTGTTTTTTTACTGAAAAGTGGCCAAACTTGTGCGCGCGCTTGATGATCTCATCGCGCATACCAGTTGGTACAACTAAAAGCTTCTTGTCGCCCGTTTTCTCGAAAATGAGCCCGTTGTCGAGGGTATAGTTTTTGTAAGAGCCTTTTTCGAGAATAAAGCGGATAGCTTCCAGTCGCTCGTTTTGCCGTTGAGCTCGCCTAAGACTGTCGAGTATTGGATCATGAATTGCAAGCACCGAGTCCTGTCTGCTCAACGCATCTACATGGTGCATCCTTGGTCCTGCTCGATGCTCCAATTTATAGGTGAAAAGCTCAAACAGCATTGACCATTTGGCGAGCTTTGGCTTCAACTCCTTGCAGTCCAAAGTCTGCTGCAGCGCTTTGCAATCAGTGACGATTTTGTAGTGCAGCCCCTGGAGATATATCCTGAACTTTTCCAGAGCGCGCACCACTGCGAGTGTTTCTAATTCATAGCTGTGGTATTTTCTTTGAGCTGCAGTAGTTTTGCGGCTCATATAATAAACTGGGTGCATCGCCTGGTCCTGCGGGCACCGTTGGAGCAAAATAGCTCCGTATCCGTTCTTGAAAGCATCACAGTGTAGCTCTGCTTCACGGTCCGGCCTGTATAAGTGTAATACTGGGGTCTGCATGAGCGCTTGTTTCAGCGTCTGAAACGCCTTTTCCTGCGGAGCCTTCCAAGTGAATTTTGCACCGCCACGCATCAGTTCTGTTAGCGGCTTTGCAATTTTTGCATAATTGCTAATAAATTTGCGAAAATATCCTGTCAACCCAATCAGTCTCTGAAGCTGCTTTTGCGTGGTAGGCCTTGGATAATTTACTAGCGCTTTGACTTTCCCTGAAGCTGGCGTGATCGTGCCCTTGTGCACGATATATCCCAGAAATTCAACACGTTCCTGGAGAATTTGACACTTCTTCCATTTGAATTTTAGGTCGTGACTGTTTTCCAGATCAAGGTCCATTTTCAAGCGATCTAGCGCTTCTCGCTCGTTTCCAGCTTTGATAAACAAATCGTCCATGTAGATCACCACGATGTTTTGATCAATAGGCGGCTGGAATATTTGCCTGATGTACTTCTGAAACACCGGTGGCGAATTGCAGAAACCGAAGGGTGCCTTTTTTGGTATATATTGACCCCATGGTGTAATTAGAGCCAAATATTTCTGCGATATCGATATGAAAGAAGCCATCCTTCAAATCTCAAACAGAGTGTATTATTGAATTGGCAGCGGCATCGACGGTATCCTCGATCAATGGCAGCGGGTTATGATCCCGCTCAACTACCTTGTTGATTCTTTTATAATCGATACATACTCTTACACGACCATCTTTACGCCATGCCACCACCAGCGGGGAAGCGTATTCCGATGCGCCCGGTTTGATTATGCCACTATTGACCCAGTCAGCTATCTGATTCTTCACTTCAACTTCCTCAGCGGGTGATAGCCGCCGGGGATGACTTGCCATTGGCTGGGAATCCTTCAACTTGACGTGCATCTTCACTGAAGTTTCTGTAGGCATTACTGGCACATAATTTTCGAGGAGTGCACGAACTTTATCGCGGTAAGGTAGTGGTACTTTATTTACCACATCTCTGAAAACATCATTATCCTGCACTTCCTCTTCAATGAGCATAACATAATCATTGCTCACTATCGGCTCAATAATCGGACCTTGCCTGCCTAGCTTCACTTCTGCAAAATCGAACAGAGGGTCACCAACTAACACTTTTGAGGGCAGGTGCTCCTCACTGACCACTGTATATTCGAGCTCGTACACTGTACCACCGAGCTTCGTAGGTACACGCACATTTCCTAATGTAGTTAAGGGCCCGCCTGAGCCCTTAAGCACTACGCGTCCGCCATCCAATGCATAATCCTTTGCTATGCGGTTGTAAAAATCCTCGCGTAATATATTTCTGTCAGCACCACTATCAATTTGGCATCTGATTTTTATGCCTTCTCGGTCTATCCTGAACTTCATTCGGCTGCTGACGCTGTTGCTCTTGTTGCTGGGTCTGCTTAGGCTGGCTGCGTTGAGGTTGCCCCTGTGGTTGTCCTTGAGATGAACTGCCGTACAAGCAGTTTCTAATAAGATGGCCCGGTTTTCCGTAGGTGTAGCAAATTCTCTGACGGAAACCCTTTCCAGAACCTCGGTGAAAATTGCTGTTATCGCACTGGATCGACAGTCCTTGTTTGTCGCAGGCGTGCAGCAGATCCATGAACTGCGCCTTGGATTGCGCAGAGCTCAAGTTTGCACGAGCATGCACGTCCTCCGTAACGCCCATTGCCATATATTCACGGACGACATCCATAGCGAGCGATGCTATATAATCCATCTCATGCGCAAAGTCCAACACTGATTATCCTTTTTTACGCTTCCGATTGCGTAGCCTGTCGTGAACGTCCGAAGATTTGCTCTGGCGACCGAAATTTTCCCACAAACCCTGTTGAAGGAGATCCCAGCTCCTTATACCGTCCTGGCTATCGTGCCAGTGACGAGCCGTACCAGTGAGAGCCCTTTTTGCTGCTAGAAATTTTTCGTGTTCATCCCAACAGTTAACAAGAGCATCTTCCTCGACCCTCGAAATCCAGCGCTGAACAGTTTGCGTCGGACTATTTGTCGAGAATTTTGGCAATGTATCCACGGTGGCATTGAAAACCAATCGCCTAGCTGATATGTCAATAGGCTTCTGAGCTACAAAAGTATTGGCCGGAAGCGCTCCGTCCGACTTACTTATCGTCAGGATGTGCATTACCGACAGTGCAGCCTATTCATCCGCTCGCATTGCTATGTCAGCAACGCGCTGGCGCTCGCGCTCATCTTCAAACCGTGCAGCTTCCGCGTCTTGCTGCCATGCTCGCAACGTTGCTTCTTCTTGCCGTGCATGTTGTCCCGCTCTCTGTGCCGCCGCCATTTGTGAAAGGTGATCGCGTTCTTGCTCTGCATCTCCCCGTGCAGTCACGAGACACGTGCTAATTTCGAAACGCGCACCACGAAGAAAAACTAGATGCGTGATTCGTGCACTAACCGCCTCTATCTAGTGTAATTTTATATTCTAAACTTTAGGACAAGCCCCCATGTAGGATGGGATTTCCTTGGATTTAGAACAATAATCAAGGGTGAGTGTTAATTCGCAGCTCAATTTATTTATTTGCATCGATATTACAAACCCGCGACTAATTTGTTCGGCCTCGTACGACGGCTTACCCAAGACTGCCTGTCCCCACGCGCTTCTCTCTAAGCCACACTCTGCACACTGCACACTCTCGCTCTCATTCTCATTCCTATATATATATATATATATATATATATATATATATATATATATATATATATATACATATGTATATATCTTGATCGTACCGTGATTAAACAATTGATTTTTGATGAATATAGACCGCTGGTTTGCCCGCGAATTGGAATTAACATAAAAAAATTATGCGACTACATGGTCTCGTAGATTAACTAATGAAGTCAAGGCATGACATTTCTTGAAATAGTTGATAAGGCATTTCATCTAAACACAGGCATGGTTATGTTCTTAATATCGTTCTTGCTATTATTTCTATTCTCTCCGTGGAATATTATTTTAAAATTTTAGTCACTGGTAAATATAACTCTGCATCGCATATAACACAAAAAATACGCCAAATTCTTTATTCTTAGAATTAATTTACAGGCTAAAAGCAAAGCTAGATATTAGATGAGTTCTTCGTGAACACAATGATGAACAATCACAAAAATCAGGAAAATATAGAAATACATTATAAGTAACAAATACATAGAATAAGCATAAATAATTCAACCGAAACGAAGAACCCGTGGAATGGTGGCAGTAAACAGAAACTAATGTAAATAATGGAAAAAAAAATTATTATATTGATAAGACTATTTATTTTGCATTAAGTAAACAAATCAAAGACTACTAAGTAGTCTAACTTTCCTCCTTCTTCAGGAAAAATCGATCTAATTTATTTTATCCGCACCATCCCTCATGACTATCATTTCCACTTGCTATGGTTGTTTATTTTTACCATACGTAGTAAAGCACATCAACTATTTTTAGCATATTATGTTTTTATATGGACTTCAAGTGTCTGCAGCAACTTGTTTTTATTGTTATTTATATTATTATAACTATTAAATTATCATCATTGTGTTGCATAGTCATCGAGACTGAGTACATGTGTAATTTTTCAGTCAGAAATAAAACAAAGGAAAAGGAAACTGGTTGCTCACTAATCATCGCTGACCTCAAAGGCAAGCTCAAAATAAATTCTCATTTTGCAATACTTGATACAGCTGTTTGTTTTGCAAAACATCGATACGAACAGTTGAATAACATTGGAAGGTTTTTGGATTTCCTACACAATATAAGTGACCCTAAACTTTGAAAGCGGTTAGAATGTGTACATTATACTAAAAAAATTCTCTAATTTGACCTACACTTGAGGAAAAAGTATGTCTTTAACTTATCATTGTCGCGGTACACGTATGCTTCGTACGCTTTCTACCAAAACAAATTTGATCCTAACATTAATAGTTATTCAAATTCTTTTGAGTTTGCTTGCTGTCTAGATTGGTGGCAACTACGAACAAGATTTTTTTGGAACAGAAATTAATAAACCAAGCTTAACTTTTGAAACTCTAAATTTTCCTTTAGTACACTTTCCCATTCTAATTATAACTTTTCTCAACCTTTTGCAAAAGATTGAAGCTTACGATTCACCTCTTATACGTTTGAAAAAATCGTGATTTAGTGAAATTTTTACCTAAAGAAAAGATTCATATACATTGAAAATAAATACAAACCATTTTAGAAAAGGTCCAAAAAGGTCTCGTTGGGGAAAAAGTCTTGACAATTTGCAAAATCAATTGAGAAATGTTATATTATATCTCAAAAGTGTCAGCTCCAAAAATGCAAAATGTCGATAAAAGCTAAAATATGCATTGTTTCCTATTAAAATAAACAAGCCGTGAGGTGCGACCCATGAGGTCCACACGGTCAACTTCCCAGTAATATCTACATAGATATTAAAAATATTAAACACAATAAAAGTTATGGAAATAATACTACTTCAAATAATAAAAATGTACCTCTCATAAAAATTATTGGAATGATTTAATATTAATCGTAACATCTACGGGAGCGTCAATTGATTACGTAAGGATTTTGGTGCATTGGTTTGATTGATTATTCACGCGGATCAATCGGAGGGGGGACAGGTTACAAAGCAGTTTTTTTCATTAAAGTTAAACATGGTGCTGTGAAGACTATTGAAAATCTGCTCAAATTTTGCAAATATTAATAAACTTTGATTGACTTTACAACAATGTCTTTAGAATGAGAGATTTAAGGTATAATGATTCGAATGAACCGTTTTTACATGGTGACTTTGAATGATTTTTTTATTTTTAATTTAATTTTTTTTTAATCATGAGAAAAGTTTTTGCTGGTTTCTCTACAAAAGTTGATAAAAGTTTATAAGTTCTATAAACATTTATTATTACGATGTGCAAATCAGGTTAAAAATGGAATTTTTTATGAAAAAAACACTACTTTTCTAAAAAAAAATTAATAAATCGTAAAAAACGCTTTAACAATTTTTTTAAAATATAAAAACATCATAAAGATGTTGATACGCGTCGATTGCCACCTTAATGATGGAAAGATTATATTTGGTTCTCGAGATATAATCAATGACGTAAATGACCTTGAACGTTTAATGATTTTTTATTTTTTATTTTTTGTAAACATGAAAAAAAATTTTGCTGATTTTTTCACAAGAACTATTTGGAGTATATAAATAATATAAACATTGATTACTTAGGTTTGAAAATCAGGCTAAAACTTTTGTGTTTTTGAAAAAAACCCTAATTTTTGGCACTTTTTTTAAAAAAATTAAAAAACGGATCCAACGATTTTTTTAAAAATTTGATAGATTCATAAAAATGTTAATACCCGTCGATTGACACCTTACTGATGAAAATCACATGTTTGGTTCGTGAGATATAGCGCATAACATGTTTGACCTTCAAGGGGTGAAAACAGCAAACCCCCCCCCCGACCGAAGTGTCCCAAAAACTAATCAACTCTTAAGACTGCAAAGACGCTTCGATTGACACCTCAACGAAGTCGATACGACTTTGTTTACGTGAGTTATGCTCGTAGAAAAACTGCCTGCGAACGCACGTACGTACATACACACACACACACATACATACATACATACTTCTTTCTAAAAACACTTTATATATACTCTATAGACCTCAAAACGTAAAGAAAAGTTGAAAATTTCAATTTCGATTTTCGAGGCGATTACAAGAACTTCCCATATACTGGGAAGTTAATAAATAGCGGGATTAACGGATGTAAGGCATTGTAGAACCTTTGCATGGTTACGCTCTTAGATTTTTGTGGTGGGATTGCAAAGCATGCCAAGTCATCTAGAAACATTCTTAAAAAGGTTGTAACCCAACATTATTATCAATAAATAACGGATTCATTCAACAAGTTCAATATGAAATGATTCTCTGCCATTTCATGAAGTCATTTTGTGTATTTCTTAGTTCAAAATGTTCCATTATCTTGAACAACTGTGCATTTTTTTCGAACTAATACAGCGATGAACTGCTCTAAGATGACCAGCGAAATAATATTTTGAAATGCACCTGTGAATAATTACCGAGTTGTATCGTAAATCTGCACATATCAGCATAATTACTTTGAAGTTCAAGATGACTTTTTTCGTTGGCATGAATGTTAAGCTGTTCTGTTGTTACCGGAATTGCCATAATTCAGTAATTCGAAATGAGGATTTGAATAAGCGAAACCCCTATTTCTCCGTGGTTGTATGGGACAAAGTTACATACATAGCAAAACTTGGGTAATTTACTATTTGAGGTAGTATATTAGGCTGGAGAGAACTGCAAATATGTTCGACACACGCATTTCGATAAGGTCAGTTTTTGATCTTTTTCATTGTCAGCAAATTTTTCAGCTACTTTTCGCAGCTACCAGATCATGTCAATTTGTTTCAAATGATTGGATACATATTCAAACTTTAATTGACTTAAAACTACAAAATTATCGTATGAAAATAAATTTATGCAGCTGACAACGCTTGTTACACACTTAAAAATGTCTTGGCGTTCTTTGCATATCTAGGTAGCAAGCATATAAACCGCTTCCGCTTGCTCGTTTACTCTAAAATATGCTTACTTCTAAACAAGGAAAACTAAATAAAACATTCGGGTAAGGCATGTTTTTTATTCGCATTCTCTTTGCTAATCTTGAACTTGCGTGATATCGTTTAGCTTGGCCAGTGTAATTTACAAAAAAATAAATTTTTCAAACCATAATTGAGTTGTGCGCTAAATATTTAAATATTGATTGTAACAATCAACAATCAATCGTCATGCAGTCCACTCAGTGTGATGAAAATCAAAGCGAACCCAAGAAGAAACCGTAAGTAAGCATGTTAATTGCAAGTAGAGGAAGTTCAATATACTATCAAATAATCAAATGCATGCAATGAAAAAGTCATTTTAGATTGAAAATTTCCGTTATAAGCTCAGTGTGAAAATCAATTTTTATGCATTGAAAAGATCTCTAACAAAAAATCGGATTTGTATTACAATCTTGTTTAAAAATGGAGTGTTAGTTCTTAATCCTACATTTTTCAAGTTGAGAAAAACCCTGGCTGCACTTTATTCTCAAACATAATATATCGCATTTCTTCACTGTGTTCCTATTTAGTTTAGCTACGCAGAATTTGATGTTCAGAAAACTTTCATTACAGATTTTAATCTCTATATTGCGTTGTTCGTTTTATTATTAAGCGGGATCAAACTCTTATTATCAACACAAATCACCAACATGAGGGTTCATAAACATCATCTCGTTTTATACTGATAGTACAGTCAAAGCGTCCGAATTTTGAGGTAAACCGTGCATTTTGGGTAGGCAGAAATGTTTTTAATGCAATGCGTGGGCAATGGTATATATAGCTTGAGTTCAAGTTTCTGGGGTCGCAGCTCCTGTTCTTTGGGCTCCATCTTCAAAACAATAGAAGTTGGGGCGCCCTCACATCTCCAAAACCATGACTCCTACAAGAAAGTTGTGTATGGAAAACTTGCGTAGAATAAAATGTTTAGCAAGTCGTACATACATCACTTTTACGTTGGGTCAATAATAAAAAAGTGACAAGCCAAAAACCACACACAAAAAGGGGGGAACATCTTTCGGGCGCCACAACTTTTTTAATTTCACGTTTAACGCGAAATACATTGAAAAACTATTCCAAGATAATTTTGTCACAAATCGTTTGCGGTATTGATTGTTGCCATCACTGCACATTAACGGGAGTTATTCTATCCCAAAGGGGAGAAAGTCGCGTGAAAAACCCGTTTTTAGGCCAAATAATCGGCTTTTGATGGCTAACTCCCGTTGCGAAACTCGCGGAGCATTTTGGTAGGCAAGCAGATTTTTAGTGCAATGTGTGGTATGCCTTACTGGCAGCTTAAATTCAAGTTTCTGGGGTCGCAGCCCCAATCCTCCGCGCTCCATCTTGAAAACAAACAAAAAGTGGGGCACCCCTAAATCTCCGGAACCATGACCCTCACAAGAAAAATGTGTATGGCAAACTTGCTAAGAATTAAATTTTTAGCAAGTCGTCCACACATCAATTTCACGTGGCATCAATAATTAAAAAGTTATAGGCCTAAAACGACATCCAAAAAGGGGGGGGACATCTTTCGAGCGCCACAAATCCATTGTTTTCACTTTAACCCCCAAACACATAGAGAATAACTTTAAGGCAATTTTGTCGCAAGTCATTTGCGGTATTGTTTGGGTGTTATTGTGTCTCGAAGGGGGACAAGTCTTAGGAAAAAAGCATCTAAGGACCAGATTAACAGATGTTAGAATGATTTTTTCTTGACTTGTCCCCCTTCGAGACACAATAATACCCGACATTGTACAGTGATCGAAACAAGCAATACCGCAAACTTTTGGTGATAAAACTGCCTAAAAGTTATTTTCGGACGAATTTCGCCGTAATAGGGGAAACCAAGAAGTTGTGGCGCGCGAAAAATGATCCCGCCTTTTTCACGACGTTTTTGGCGTGTTACTCTTTTAATATTGACATCACGTGAAAATGATGTATCCACAACTTACTGAAAATTAAATTTTACACAAGTTTGTCACATTAAACTTTTCTGTGGGGGCAGTGCTTTCCAAGATATGGGGCCGCCCCACTTTTTTTTTGTTCTCAAGATGGCGGCATGGGGATTGAAGCTGCAACCCCAGAAACTTAAATTTAAGCTCACATAAAGACATACTACTCATTGAAATTAAAAATTTTCTGCCCACTAAATTGCTCCGTGAGTTTTGCGATGGCGGGTTTGCCATCGGAATCCGATTATTTGGCCTAAAAATGCGTTTTTCACGAGAGTTTTCCCCCTTTGGGATGCAATAGCTCCCGCCAGTGAACAGCGATGAAAACAATCAATAACGCAAACGACTTGCAACAAAATTTGTTTAAAGTTATTTTCTATGTGTTTTGGGGTTAAAGTGAAAACAATGGATTTGTGGCGCTCGAAAGATGTCCCCCCCTTTTTGGATGTCGTTTTAGCCCTATAACTTTTTATTTATGGATGCCACGTGAAATTGATGTATGGACGACTTGCTAAACATTTTATTCTACGCAAGTTTGCCATACACAACTTTCTTGTGGGAGTCGTGGTTTCGGAGATATGAGGGCGCCCCAATTTATTTTGTTTTGAAGATGGAGCCGAAAGAACAGGAGCTGCGACCCCAGAAACTTGAACTTAAGCTTTCTATACCATTGACCACGCATTGCATTAAAAACATTTCTGCCTACCCAAAATGCACGGTCAAACTCCCAATTGACTGGACTATGAATGCATTCCAAATTTTCGGTCCGATTTCAGTCAAAATACTTGGAATAAAGTTTAAGTGATCGGAAAAAAATGTTTTGGTTACAATCGATAAAGCTCCTTAATTGATAAATTGATACACACATTTCTTTGCGAAGTTGTATATACTATTTTTTTTAATTATTGAAATTTTAGAAAAGCACTTTCAAATTTTACTCTGCGAAAGCAATGGTTGATACACTTAATTTCTCCGGTTTTTTTAAAAGTCGTGTGCTTTATTAAAAACTCTGCGGGAGCGTAGATTTATCAAGCATAATTTATAAGTAATGATCGCCTCCGCATTATGAGACTTGCTATCATGCAAATTTTCACGACATTCTTGAAACAGCTCATGCGCGCAAAAGTAATTAATCAGTGAGTCAAAACGAAGGAAGTCTAATATTCCAGGCAAGTTGTTTTTACCAAATAACTAAAGTTTTCAAACAATTTTCAAATGGTGAAAATATGGAACTTAAATTTTTGTCACTTCGTGCTCTTAAACTTAGATACATATTAGATATTAACTGACCTCTGGCAAGGTAAACTTTGTTAGTTATGTAATAATAGGCCTACTTCCGCGATCGAAATACAATTGTAACTTCCCAGTACATGGGAGGTTCTTGTAATCCAATTGAAATTTTCAATACATCTTTATGTTTTGAGGTCATTAGAGTATACTATAAATGTTTTTGGGAAGAAGTTAGTATGTAGTTAGTATGTATGTAGGTATGTTAATATTCACGTACGTACGTATTCGAGAACGCGTAAAAACTCGTATTGATTTCTTTGAAGTAACAATCGTATTTGCAATGTCAAAAATTGCTTAGATTTTATTAAACTTCGGTCGGGTGGTTTTTTAGTTTCGACCCCGCCAAAATCATTTCTGCATCATATATCACGAACCAAACGATAAATTTTTGTTGTTAAGTTATCAATCAAAGCGAATTATTATTTGTTTGATTCTTTAAAATGTTGAAAAAATTTAATGTAGCGGTTTTTCAACTAAAAAAAGTACAAAAATTATGGTTTTGTTTTTTTCTACAAAAATATTTTTTCACTTGATTTATGCTACATCCAATCAGTGCTTATAAAAATCAAATACTTTAAATATACTTTTCAAAAAAATCAGTAACAATTGTTTCATGATTAGAGTACACCTG